>OZ024837.1:47905776-48505776 GCA_964016985.1 Anodontia alba
TTAGAAGTTAGAAGTTAGAAGTAAGAAGTTAGAAGTTAGAAATAAGAAATGTCCGTACCCGGCTTTCGTACGAAGCAAAAAACATCAGCGAAGCCGAGCAGAAACGTGCACAGCGGAATATCAGAACTAAGGCATCACTAACAGAGCTTTATTCCTCAGACCTCTTTTGCTCTATCTGCAACAGGCAGTCTAGAGCTTAGATTGGTCTAATTAGCCAGCTTAGAACACACAAATAATAACACTTTACACAGTTGATTAGGATTGGTCATTGTCAGTAACGACAGACGAACGAACAATATTTTATTCATTCTTGAATTAAACTCCGAATTCAGGGATTTTGAATCGTTGGATCAGAAAATGTTATTCAACGGATTTGTTTTATAAACTCTTGTGGATTATTTCGCAGGGACTTTGTGACATAAAGTTGAAAGGTACCGTTTACTTTTTTTTTTTTTTTTTTTTTTTTTTTTTTTTTTCTTTCTTGGTTTTGAATCTTCTTATTTTTTTATGAATAAATATTGTTAATTATGTAAAGCTTGTTGCTGGTGTCACTTTCATTTCTTTCTTGTTACGCCTGGCTCGTAACATAAATTGGGGGCTCGTCCGGGATCGAACATTTTCTTCTACTTAAACAAGTTTGAGCTTTTTAAAGAAAACAAGTACTGACTTTAAAAAAAATAGCAAAAATATTGCCTTTGAAAAAAAAATTAATAAACTCTTTGACTGATAAATTTACTAGATAAAACCAGCAAAAAGCCATCATGTCATTTGACCTCAATGCTTTCATCACTGTGCTTTCGCAGAAGTTGTTAAATTTGGCCAAAAAGTCAGACTTGTTGGACATTGCTGTTCACTATGAATTGACTACCGTCAACAAGTCCATGTTAAAACAGGAAATATAAAATATTCTGGTTCAGTTTTTGGTTGATAAGGAAATACTTGATTCTTCTGCTTTGTCTTTTGTTCTCGTTACACAAACATGTTTGCAAATGCGAGAGCTTGAGATTCATAAACGAACTGAACTTGAAAAATTAAGATTAGAGCAAGAAAAAATAAAAATTGAACAAGAAAGTCAAATGCAGAAAGAAAAAATGGAAATGAAAGAAAGAATTCAGAAAGAAAATTAGTAAAGTAAAAGTAGAAAAAGATAAACAGACACAATTAAGTTTAAGAATAACAAAAATATAAATGCAAACCAAGACGGTGAAACCGCAACCTTTAGACTTTGGCGTTCATTTTGATGTCACTAAACACATCGGATTATTTCCTCCACTTGAGCGAAAAGAGGTTGACAAGAATTTTCTTCATTTCGAAAAAGCAGCAGAAAATTTAAAATCGCCAAAGGCGCACTGGACTTTGCTTTTGCAAAGTCTTACAACTGGGAAGGCTCGAGAAATTTATTCTCAGCTGACTGTTGAGCAGAGTTCCAGTTATGATACTGTCAAAGAATTAACTCTTTAAAAAAAAAGGTAAGAGAAAAGTCCAGGAAGTGCCACAATCACAAACTGCAGCCCTTCCCTGACACCAAGAGGAAGAGGAATTTAACAAGCAAATTCCATGGGGAATTTATGTCCCCCGCCTTATTTTTATTTCAGGTGTTAAAAATGGGTAAGTTAACCAGAGGACCATTGGTCCTGTATCACCGACCTAAGTATTGAAGCAGGAAACCAGTAATTAAAAAATAATTTCAGGATTATGAAAAAAACACATGCATATCCTCAGACCATCGTTAAAGCACCTGTAAAGTTTCAAAAGGATCGTCTTAAAACTGTGGTAGGAGTTACGGGGACAAGATACTTACTCCCTATACGCTTCTGTAGTATTAGAACTAAAAAAATATATAAGTTAAAAATGCGGAAAAGGTGTGAAAAAATTATTTCAGGAATCTGAAAAAAAACACATGCATATCTTCAGGCCATTCTAAAAGCCCATGTAAAGTTTCAAAAGGATCAGCCAAACACTGTGGGAGGAGTTAAGGGGACAAGGTACCTACTTCCTATACACTTCTGTAATATTAGAACTCAAAAAATGTCTAAGTTCAAAATGTGTAAAAAGAGATAAAAATAATTTCAGGGTTCGAAAAAACCACTTGCATATCTTCAGACCATCCTAAAAGCACCTGTAAAGTTTCAAAAGGATCGGCTTAAAACTGTGGTAGGAGTTACGGAGACAAGGTATCTACTCCCTATATGCTTCTGTAGTATTAGAACTCAAAAATGTCTAAGTTACAAATGCGGAAAAAGTAATAAAAATTATTTCAGAATTCCGACAAAAAACATATGCATATCTTCAGACCATCGATAAAGCACCTGTAAAGTTTCAAAAGGATCGGCTTAAAACTGTGGTAGGAGTTACGGGGACAAGGTACCTACTCCCTATATGCTTCTGTAGTATTAGAACTCAACAAATGTCTAAGTTAAAAATGCGGAAAAAGTAATTAAAAATTATTTCAGGATTTTGAAAAATCCACATGCATATTTTCAGGCTATCCTAAAGACCCATGTAAAGTTTCAAAAGGATCGGTCAAAAACTATGGGAGGAGTTAAGAGGGACAAGGTACCTGCTCCCTATAGACTACTGTAATATTAGAACTCAAAAAATGTCTGTTCAAAATGTGTGAAAAGTGATAAAAATAATTTCAGGATTCGAAAAAACCACATGCATATTTTCAGACCATCCTAAAAGCACCTGTAAAGTTTCAAAAGGATCGGCTTTAAACTGTGGTAGGAGTTACGGGGACAAGGTACCTACTCCCTATATGCTTCTGTAGTATTAGAACTCAAAAATGTCTAAGTTACAAATGCGGAAAAAGTAATTAAAAATTATTTCAGGATTCCGAAAAAAAACATATGCATATCTTCAGGCCATCCTAAAAGCCCATGTGAAGTTCCAAAGGATCGGCCAAAAACTGTGGGAGGAGTTAAGGGGACAAGGTACCTGCTCCCTATACACTTCTGTAATATTAGCACTCAAAAAATGTCTAAGTTCAAAATGTGAAAAAAGTAATAAAAAATAATTTCAGGATTCTGAAAAAACACATGCATACCTTCATACCATCCTTAAAGCACCTATAAAGTTTCAAAAGGATCGGACAAAAACTGTGGGAGGAGTCACAGGGACAAGGTACCTACTAAAAATTCGGAACCACGCACCACGTGCTACGTACCACGCACCAGGTGCCACGCACCACGCACCACGCGCCACCCACCACGCACCACGGAAAGCCAAAAACAGTGTCCCTCCGCTTTTCTTCGAAAAGGCGGGGGACAACAAAGGCAAACAAGCACAAATCGAATAAACGTACGAAAAGCACTAAGATTAGCTCTCTCTTCCCCAAGCGAAGTAATCGCAATGCTAAAAGGACTGAAAAACACAAGAACAAAATAACACAAGGTAAGACATAAAAAAAATCGCCTCGTAAAATAAACCACAAAGCAACAAAGAGAAGACCAACACCGGGACCATCGCCTTACAACGGTCAGTAGAGTAAAAAAAAAGTAAGAGAAAAGTCCAGGGAGTGCCACAACCACAAACCGCAGCCCTTCCAAGACACCAAGAGGAAGAGGAAACCTACAAATTCAAACAAGCACAAATCAAACAAACGTACGAAAAGAACTAAGATTAGCTCTCTCTTCCCTAAGAGTGGTAATCGCAATGCTAAAACGACTGAAAAACACAAAAACAAAATAACACAAGATAAGACAATAAATAAATCGCCTCGTAAAATAAACCACAAAGCAACAAAGAGTAAGACTAACACAGGGACCACTGCCTTAGAACGGTCATTAGAGTAAATCACCGGGGTAGGGGGGGGTTAAAGCACTTTTATAGCCAGCCAACTTCACCCTGGGTCCCGATGCTACTCTTAATACAAAAAATACATAAAGATTCGGTTTGCATAAAGGCTCCCAACTCAATCAATGCATCAAAGCGAAAACATAAAAATCAAATTAATCACTATAATAAACAAAGACGAGTACTCATGGCTAATTCTACTCTATGCCAGAGTAAATGAAAACCAATAGTTGAATCACGGCGGGCCAAGCGAAAGACATATCGTCAAGCCCAAACCCACTGGTTAATTTTTTACGAAGAGGCCGTCATTAAGTCTGAGGCCCGAACCGCCGTCGTGCAATTAAAGAGTGAAGCATAGCCATCAACAATGATTGTGTTGACAACTAGGCATGTAGTCTGCCGCATAATACCCAGGCTATAGCCAATTCTTTTATAACGGTTTATAAACGGTTTTTCTGAATTGCTCCGAAAAGTAAGATTTTCCTACAATTTTTCTAAATCTGTACACTAAGTCACCTTAAAATTCTGGTTCCGATATACCTTGTAGAAGTGTTTTCAGACTGACGCTATATTTTTCAACCAAGGCACTGTGTCTGCGATAAAATTTCGAAAACGCCTTACGAGTTTTACAATAACGAGAGCCCTGCCTAAGAAGTTTGGCAGTAAGGGTTTTATTACGGTAGTTAAAGTCACTAAGATTTGAAGAAGCTTTGGCAAATCTAATAAGTATATATACCCCATATGAAGTACGCCGGGGGACATCGCCATCCAGAAAAGAGGAATTGAATATATATCAAAATCAAAATCGTCCCGTTTATCATAAATTTTGGTGGAAACTGTACCATTAGATATACATAGATTCAAATCCAAAAAAGGTGCCTCGGTATCGGAAGAATTGGCTCTATTTAATTGGAGTTCTGTAGGGTATATGCGGTCCACCATTTGGTCAAAGTAAATATTGTCAATATTTAATAAATCATCAAGGTATCTTGAAGATGAATTGAAAGCCTCAATAATGTACTTTATGAAATCTCTCTCATAACAAAAACGAAACAAATCTGCAACAAGAGGAGCACAATTAGTTCACATCGGAATACTAATAGTTTGTCTATAAAGTTTAGTTCCAAATCTAATAAAAATATTATCCAAAAGATAAACAAGGGCATCACAGACTTTTTGCACGACCATAAATTGTGATTATTGTATACATCAGAAGTGAAAAATGCTTAGTCTTCGTTGCAAGCCAAATAAACGCTCGGCTAATTAAATCAATAAGTTTACCTTTTATAAGATGATGAGGTAACGTAGTATAAAGTGTCGAAAAATCATATGTAGACAATTTAGAAACCTGAAAGTATTTAGATTTAAATTTATTGAGAACATTTTGAGCTTTTTGAGGATTTTTAATCGACCAAAAATCGTTAATACCGTCCCTTTCGTAAACAGTATCATAGTATCTAATCCAATGTTTTTAACAGCAGTAAGGCATGAAGTTAGCAGTTTGGACAAAACAGTAGTCGTACATGAAATAGAATTAGCGATGAAACGTGCTTTATAAGGTCGTTTATGAAGTTTCGGTAACCAACCTAACATAGGAAGTCTGTCTTGCTTTTCTTTAATACTCACTGCAAATTTAGCAGTAATATCGATAGAATGGGTATTAACAATAGATCTCTCGTCAGTAGAAATCCGTTCGTATGTTTTGGTACTACCAAGTTCTTGTATTAGAGTATTGATATAATAAAGTCGTCACACAACAACAACATTATCAGCAGCTTTATCAGCTGGATCCAAAACATACTTCTATGAAATTCTTGGATACCTTGTTTCAAATATCGAAAAGATAATCTAGGCTTAGGAGAGAGAAGGTCAAGGTTATTAGAGTAAAATAATACACGTTCATCAATGATCTTAAAAATCTTTAATTTCCAATTATTTAAAGCATTAGACTCAACATGCTCACGTTTACACCAACGCGTTACACCAACGCGTACAATAATCATTAAAAGCACTGGCAATTGTTTCCCCGACATTTATTGAAATCAATGTAGCTGGGAATTTATATTTAGGTCCTTTTGAAATAAATGAACGGATTCGTGAATCAGTTATAATCTTCAAGTTACCAGTGACAATATGACCGCTGGTAGAACCACCGTGGGTGTGTGTGGGGGTTGGTGGGGGGGGGGGGGGGGGGGGGCTAAAGCACTTTTACAGCTAGCCAACTTCTCCCTGGGTCCCTGGGTACGAAGAGGCCGTCATTGAGTCTGAGGCCCGAACCGCCGTCGTGCAATGAGTTTGTCCCTGAGTCTTACAGGCAAACATTTAGGAACTGTAAGAAAGAAAATGAGCAAACCCGTGTAAAGTTTGCTAGAACTATAGAACAGTTATTTAATAGGTGGTGCTCTTCGAAGGCTCTAATCATGAAAAACTTAGGCAGCTCATGCTTGTAGAAGAGTTCAAAAGATGTGTAAATTCAGACATTCAGTCCTTTTTAGACGAGAATCAAGTTGAAACTTTGGAATCTGCAGCTCGATTATGCTTTAACACATAAGGAAGAGAGAGCTAATCTCAGTGCTTTTCGTACGTTTGTTCGGTTTGTGCTTCCTCTTCCTCTTGGGGTCTGGGAAGGGCTGCGGTTTGTGATTGTGGCACTCTCTTTTGACTTTCCTCTTACCTTTTTTCCTTTATTAATAAGTCAAATCCTTCTAGGAGACCATTTTTCCCACAATCAGAATACAACCATAGCCATTGCAATACACCTGGCAGTTATAGCCAAACATTTATTCCCAAAACCCAAATCTTCTGGTGAAAACAAGGATCAAAATCCCTTATTTCAACCAATTTGCAATTATTGCAAAAAGACAGTTCATTTTATTTCTGAGCGCTTACATTTGAAAAGATTGATTGATTGTGTTGGGGTTTAACGACATGTCAACCTTTGTGAGTCATTTTGTGTCGTCTCCCAGAGAAAGGGAGAAAAGAGACAGAAGAGACAGCAGAAGAGATGAAAGAAGAGAGGGACAGGGAAGAAAGAGGAACAGAAATGAAAGTGAAGAAACAGAAGAAGTAAAAACATCACCTCCCTACCCTTACCTGCTACAAGGATAGCAGGCCTTGCCCAACTGTAAGCAATATCAGCTGGACGCCCCGGTGACATAAACATTTGAAAAGAAAGAACGAAAAACAAGAGAGAGGCTTAAACCTACTGGCCTTAATTCTTGAAAACCACAGTCATGTGTTAAGCAGAAAGATCCTACCCAGACCGAAAGGTCTGAAACTGACTGTTATGGAGATTTATGAGCCATTCTTATCAGATGATTTTGTGTCACTAAATAGTGACTATGCCCAGTCTACCTCAATTAAAATCTTTCGAGATTCTGAAGCTTCTCAATTTTTTTATTTTAGCAGATACTCCGCATTTTTCTGAGAAGACTTCTCCTGGGACAAGTGTCCTTATTCAGTGTGTAGAGTGCGTATTGTTTATGTTCCTCTTCATAACATTTATTTGTCCTCAGACTTGGTGACTGGTTTAGTGGCTGTTGGTATTCGACCTTCTTTACCTTTTAAAGGTGTTCACTTACTGCTAGGCAATGGCTTAGCGGGAGATAAGTTTGTGGTTAACCCATTTTTGACTGTCATACCTTGTATAGATCAGCCACCTGATCCTATTGAACAGATAATCCCTGATCTTTACCCACCTTGTGCCGTTATAAGGGCCATGGCTAAGGAAGCAAAACAGAATGATGGGGACATTGATTTAACTGATACCTTTTGGAGTCATTCTTTTCAACATAAGATTACAAATTCTCTTTCATCTAGCCTCTGGCAAGCAGACAGACTTGTGACAAGTCAGATTCCAGTCATTACTATTCAAAATCAAATGACCAAAGTCAAGGTCATTTTGGTGTCAATATCACCTTTGCACGGAACAGCATAATGATCCTAAAATTTTGCCTTTACTTAAAAAGTCTTTTGATGAAAAAGAAACAGGTCAAGTCCCAGTCTATTTCTATGTCAAAAATGGAATTTTAATGAGCAAATGGCGTCCTTCTGATGTCTCAGCAGAAGACGAGTGGACTGTTAACCATCAAATAGTGGTTCCAAGCGTTTATCGCCCTGAAATTTTAAACTTGGCCCATGAAAATCCCATGTAAGGCCATTTTTTTATAAATAAGACCTATCATAAAATTCTTAATCATTTTTATTTGCCAGGATTAGAATCTGACGTTTCCCAGTTTTGTAAATCTTGCCATACTTGCCAGATGGTAGAAAAATCCAACCAGATAATACCAAATGCACACTTACAGCCAATTCTTGCTTTTGAAGAACTTTTCAACAGAATAATTATTGACTGTGATGATCCTTTGCCCAAAAACAAGTCAGGCCATGAGTATCTTCTCACTATAATGTTTGCTTCTACACGTTTCCCAGAAACCATTCCTGCAAGGGCTAAATACTGAGAACATTACTCGAAATCCCTCAGCGTGTTCCTGTAAAGCCTCGGAGCTATATTCCAGCCGGTCACATCATAACAGTAGACCTCAATATAGTCAGGATTAGCAAACTCAAGAGACATTCTTTCCAAAGGTCCTAAAGACAAGGAACCCAGGTCTTTTACTCGGAAACAGAATTCTAAATTAATTTTGGATTCTGTTCAAGAGTATGCACGACGCTGGGCCAAGAGGACGTGGAGGTTGATACCCTGTCTGAATGGGTTAAAACGGTAATGTCCTTGGTAAACAGACGTGTCTCAGTGCTCAGCAGAACCATGTCTCGCTGACATAAATCGGTGTTTGATGATCCAGATGTTGCTGCTGAGTTAGCTGAAATACATGAAAAGTTTGTCGTTGTTCCAGCCGACAAGGCATCTAACAACATTGTGTTTGTTTGCAAAACACTATCTGAACTGCTTAATGGAAGAGCTTGGTATGAGTACCATGACTGGAACTACATATAACCTTATTGCTATGTCCAAGGACGAAAATCTACAAAACCTCCTTTCGGTGATGCTGACATTCGGAATTTCCCTCCCAGAAGAAGATATTAATCTTCCCAAATTTTACTGGATTCCTAAACTTTAGAAGAATCCGTACAAGCAAAGATATATTGCGGGTTCGGCTAAGTGCTCAATCAAGCCTCTTTCTCATATTCTAACACGGATCCTAACAGCAGTTAAAGAAGGCCTTCAGAAGTATTATGACACTGCATATGCCAGAAGTGGTGTTAATGACAATAAATCTTGCTAAAAGTGAATTCTGTCATGCAATTTTAACATTTCTAGGACATGTTGTGGGTTAAACCTGTAGAAGCTAAAGTTGATGATATTTCTGATTTTCCGGTGCCCACATGATTGACTGATTGTGTTGGGGTTTAACGACACGTCAACCCTTTAGGATCATTTTGTGTCGTTTCCCAGAGAAAGAGAGAAAAGAGATAGAAGAGAGAGTAGAGGAGATGAAAGAGAGGGACAGGGAAGAAAGAGAAACAGGAATGAAAGTGAAGAAACAGAAGAAATAAAAACATTCCCCCTCTACCCCTCTACCCTTACCCACTACAAGGATAGCAGGCCTTGCCCAACAGTAAGCCAATATCAGTTGGACGCCCCGGTGATGTAAGATACACAGCACCTTCGCACCACCCGACCACCCCCCTCCCCCGCCCCCCGGTGCCCACATGCAAAAGATAACTGATGAGGTTTCTTGGTATGGCCGGTTATTACAGAAAATTCTACAAAATTATTTTTCTGTCATTGCTGAGCCACTGACTAATTTACTTAGTAAAAGAATAAGGTTTAAGTGGACCACGGATTGTCAGAATGCCTTAGATAAACTGAAAGCTACACTGAGAAGTGAGCCAGTTCTCTTGGCACCAAATTTTAATAAAGAGTTTAAGCTAGCCGTAGATGCAAGTGATATGGTGAAGGTGGTGTATTGTTGAAAGAAGATGACAAAGGTGTGGATCACCAAGTTTGTTACTTTTCCAAAAAAGTTTAACAAACATCAAAAGAATCTCTACAGTAGAGAAAGAATGCTTGTCTCTCATTCTTGCTCTTCAACTTTATGACGTTTATCTAACTTCTCCACCTTCACCTATTGTTCTTTTCAGCGATAACAATCCACTGACGTTCATCCATAAGATGAAAAACAAGAATCAGAGGTTAGTCAGATGGAGCCTGTTGTTGCAGGAATACACTCTTGACATGAGGCATATCAGAGGAAAGGAAGTTTCATTTCATAAACCTTTGTTTTCCTTGAAGAGAGGAAATGTTTAATATAGGGTGTTCAATTATTTTAAGTATCATGCCATATGACGTCACGATAAACAACATGGACGACTTTTTGAAATCTGAAAGAAAATAAATGAAAAAAGGAAGATTAGGGTGAATTGAAGAGGTGCTAACAGCGGAAAATGTGTAAAAAAGAAAGTTTTAATGAGGACATTGTGATTTAAATTAATTTAATTGACTGACAGCTGCGGATTCGTTCGTTTATCCCAAGATTCGGTTTGACAATTGTTGTGCGAAGATTAAAAAGGACTAAAAGTACACCGCATGTAAATATAAGGTACCTATTTTCATTATTTATGAATTTGACAAGTAATTTGACTTACATATACACAAATTATAAACTGTAAAATGCCATCTGGACGACAGAAATATTGTTTCTACGCTGTAACAAACGGGAGAGAAGTAGGGGTATACACCAGCTGGACACAGGCAGGAGATTCTGTTTTGGGGTTTGCACAGGCCAAGTACAAAGGTTTCTGTACATATAGTGAGGCTGCATCGGCTATGGTTGCGGCAGGTTATTCTGATTATAGTGTTTTTGATGGTAACAATACTTACAGCAAAGTTGAGTATGAACAAGACAAGGGGTACCAATTACACACTGCTGTTTCTTCAAAAGAAAAAGAAATGACCCAACTTAAAGATTCTGAGAATACTGAAAAGCCTGAAACTGAGCATCAACTGCAAATTCCTACAGTCTACATTGATGGCAGCTGTGTTAGAAATGGCTCATCATCTGCGCAGGCAGGATTTGGAGTATTCTGGGGTATCGAGCATCCGTGGAATTACAGTCAGTCATTGTCTGATGATTCTGCAGTCACGAATAATAAAGCAGAGTTGTCAGCAGCAGTTAAGGCATTGCAAACAGCTAGAGACAATAATCTTGAACAGCTAGTTATCTGCTCTGATAGTAATTATGTAGTGCAGGGCATTACAGAGTGGATACATAAGTGGAGAGAAAATCAGTGGAAAACTGCAGCAGGTGATATAGTTAAAAATAAAGAAATTTGGACTGAGTTATACAATCTTACACAGAGTGTGCAAACCCGGATCACATGGAAGCATGTCCCAGCCCATTCTGGGATTGCAGGTAACGAGGAAGCGGATAAGTTGGCGTTGAAAGCGGCGAAGCAAGTTACAGATTTTGTCAATAGGGCCAGTGTTCAAGCAACAGAAAAATCTAACAATGCAACTAGATCAACTGACAATTCTACAGTAACACAGTCACAACCCAGGGTAATAGTTATTCAGAAAAATGAAGTTCCTGTCTCAACTACAACAAAGACTGTAACAATAAATACAACACCAAAGAGGATTGTTGCTGAAGACAGAAGTGAAACCCCAGTGCCTGGATGTATGAACGGTGCATCGGTGAATGTCAAGCGAAAAAGTAGCCATTCAGAAGCGAGTGAACAAGCGAAATCCGAAACAAATACAGTTACCAACAAGAACTTAGATGCTGAACACACACTGAAGATAATGAATAATATTGAAACAGTATTACAATCTGTGGTAGCTGAAATACATGAAATGAGACAAGAACAACAGGCACTCAAGAAGGACATCACTGGGCAAATTGGTGAAATACAAGACAAGCAGCTAAATGTGGAAAAATCAGTTTCCTCCTCCTCAAAGAAGCTATCTGAAAGTATCAACACATGTATTTCGAAAGTTGAGAATATGAAACAAATGTCCCCAAGGACCCAAGAAACAAATGATGTACAAGTTGCAATAAAGTCTGAGATTTCTATTCTTCACAAGAAGATAGACACCCGATTTGACTCAGTAAAATCCTCAATTCAGACATATGATACCACCTTAGCAACTGTGAGAACATGTGTGAAGAAGATTTCAGATGCCTGCAATGCGGAATTCAGGACGATAGATGAAAAGAATAAGTTGCAAGACTCAGTATCTGAGATAAGTAACGACATTAAGAGAACAAGAAATTGCTTAACTGAGGTCGAGAAGTCTTTAACTACCTTGTCAGAGTCACCAATTTTCACAGAACCAATTAAATCTGCAAAAGACCGAAAAGCAGAAGGAGTAAACACCACATTCACAGATAACCGATTCTCAAAACTTCATGGTGAAAATGATGATGCAGAAGTATTTTTTAATGCTACAGAGCAGGATAATAGTACGGAATCAAGTGGCATGCAAGCACATGATAGGTCATCTAGTACTGCATCAGGAGAAAGTTCCGGGAATATTTTCCACACTTCTGAATCTGAAAGTACATTAAAAACATCCACCAACAATGGGACGACGGAACATCATAAGATACTTACAAGAAAGGACATGGTATATATGCTTGGCGATTCCATTTCCGGACATGTGAATCCAGCCATTCTTGGAAAGTCAACAAATACTTATGTAAAGAAACTAAAAGCTCCCAAATTAGAAGACTTGCATGCACTGTCAAATAAAGTTAAGGATGCTAAAGTAGTAATCATACATACCGGGATAAATAATCTAAGGGAAAAGAAACCAACAGATGATAGAGTCAGAACACTTATTGAAGCTGTCACTTCCTTCAGAGAGGTCGCACCAGATAGCAAAGTGGTTGTATCTAAAGTTATTCCAGTTGGAGAACGTGAAATAGATATAGACCGTGTAATTTTCAATGCCGAAGTGGAGAAGAGACTAACGGAAATAAATAAATCTGACATTAGATTCCTAGATCATGCAAACCTTTCCGAACATGGTGTTCTGATACACGAGTATTATCGACAGGACCGGCTACATCTGTCTGGGCAAGGGATTGCAGTCTTTGCAGAGAATCTTGAGAAGGAAATTAGGCACATTCTCAAGAAAGACAGTATACAAGACAATGTAAGAATGTCAACCTCCACGCATACTACAAACCAGCATGGATTCAGAAGAGATAACAGGCGTGAGCAATACAGTAACAGGGGTAGGCAACAGGGACCAAGCGGAATGCATAATGCTAGTAATGGGCATTCTGCATATCGGCGCGATGTCATAAGAGAAAATCAACGAGACAAGTACATTGACGGGGATAGACGCCTATATCGACCGATTAGACCACAAACTGGGCGTTTTTACCAATCATCATATCCAGACCGCAGAGAAGAAAACACTCAACGATATCGGAATAGTGATGATCGCTCGGGGAGATACAGCAACAAAGACAGTCGGATGCCATATTATAGGACTGACTTCAGTACAGACAGAAATGATACTTATTATAAAGCACAAAGTGATTCAGATAGTAGACATTATTCTGGTGAAAGATTTGATGAGAGGGAACTAAGTTACTTGAGGAATAGACACTTTGATAGGGATTATTACGATGATGATTATTATTATCATAGACACAGAGGTGACATATACTAAAATGCATTTGAACAGGCTTAATGGACATTAATTGCTAAAAGTAAATTTCACTTTCCATCACGAAAACACGCCTATATAATATTGACTCCCATGAACCCCACTTTTATATAGTAAAACTGGGGTTTACAGGGGTAAACATTATTTTTCTTGTTTCTGCTCGGGGCCATGGATTGTGGTGCTCGTTAGAACCGCCTCGGCGAGGCGGTCTAACGAGTACCCGCGGTCTGTGTTTTGGGCGGGGATTGGAAGAATGACACAGTTTTTGTTTTTCTTATCTGAAAATTTTCAGTTTTTGGACGTGAGATTTTCTATATACTTGAATAGGCGTGTTTTCGTAATGCATAACACCATGTCCATAGCAATAGACAGATTACAAAAAGTTAAATTTTAAAAGTTATGAAATTTCAATACAAGTTATTTTTAGAAGTTAGTTAACTTGATTGAATGAATAAGTTGTGCATACATTGTGAATATTCATTTGCATACTCTCATATTTCACTCTAATCTGACTTTAATAAGTTAATGAATGCTTAAAATGGCAAGTAAAAGCAGTAATTTTTTAACTATCTCAAGTTGGAACATAAATGGTTTGGAGTTTAAGGCTCATGGTGTGAAAAGCAACAAGTTACATGATCCAGAAGTTATGAATATTCTTAAAAAATCAGATTTTATAGGATTGATGGAAACGCATGCAGCGGCTGCAACCGACATATCACTAAAAGGGTATTATGTGTTTCGCAAAGATCGACCTAAACACCAAAAAGCATGGAAATCATCAGGGGGAATAGCGGTTTTAGTAAAAGAATGTTTGAGAAATTATTGTAAGTTTGATCCACTTAGTGATAGTGATGTTATCTGGGTTCGTGTACAGAAACAAGTTACAAAACTTAATTTAGATTTATTTATAGGATTTGTGTATCTACCACCAGTCAATTCAACTTATGGAAAAGCACATGGAAACTATATCTTGCAAAAAATTGAGAAACATATAGAATATTTTTCATGTAGAGGCAAAGTTATTTTAGGTGGGGATTTTAATGCAAGAGTTGGTGAGTTAAATGAATTTTTAATGAAAGAAGACGATACATACTTGTCGATGCCTCATGATGATACGTTTGAGTTTATTCTGCCCCGTGTTTCACATGACTCCAAAATTACTAATCAGTATGGCAAATGGCTTATTGATTTATGTATGGATAATCAATTACATATATTAAATGGACGTACCTTAGGGGATTTGGGGGGCAAGTTTACTTGTCATACACCGAGAGGTAGTAGTGTTGTTGATTACCTTATTACTAGTAATTCTTTGTCAAATGAAGTTCTAAGCATGAATGTAAGTGACTTAACCATGTATTCAGACCATTGTTTTATATCCATGAAGTTAAAGATTTATTGTGAAAATTTTGATGATGACTGGCATCTTAAGAATAAAAATGATATGAGTTTCACATATTTACCAGATAAATTTTTATGGAAAGAAGTAAATAAAGTTCAATATCAAGAAGTCTTTCAAACAGCTGATATCAAAGCGAGGTTAGAGGATATTAATAAACAGCTTGAAACCGACAGTGTAAAAGTACAAACATTGGTGGACAGTTTAACAGGAGTTATGGTTTCAGCAGGAAATAAATCATTAGTGAAAAAATCTTTTAGACCGACCAAAAAGAAAATTAGGAAAGCAAACAAAAAATGGTATGATAAAGATTGTGTAACCTTATTGAGAGAACTAAATACAATGAAAAATGCTTTCAACAGGAATGTTTCCAATGATAATTTACGCATAAGATACTATAGAAAATATAAGGAATATAAGAAGCTAGTTAAATATAAAAGACGGAAACACAGAGAAAATCTAACATATATGTTGAACAAAACAATGGGACATAATCCTCAAGCAGCGTGGAAAATTATTAATGAGCTGAAAAACGACTCTCTACCTCCTGATAAGTCAGAGAAGATAAATCGTACGCAATGGTATTCTCACTTCAAAGATTTGCTAAATAGTAATACTGGTCAGATTGATAATGTTAGACAAGAACAAATTCAGAATGAATTAAACCAGTTTGAAGCGTTAAATAAGTTAGGAAATTTCGATTATGATATTACTGAAAAAGAAATATTAAATGCAAGTAAAAAATTAAAAAACAACAAAGCAAGTGCATATGATATGATTAAGAACGAAATGGTCAAATCAGCTCTTCCTTTTATCAGTATTACAGTAGTTAAATTATTTACTGTACTTCTTAAAACTGGTCAGTTTCCGAGTTCTTGGACAGAGGGTATTATTGTCCCAATACATAAACAAGGCAGCCAGGGTGACCCAAATAATTATCGGGGTATTACTCTAAATAGCTGCTTAGGTAAATTGTTTTGCCATGTATTAAATGAGCGTATTACTAATCATTTGGATGGAAGATCCTTCATTGGTAAAGAACAAGCTGGATTTCGGAAAAATCACCGAACTTCTGATCAAGTTTTTATTCTTAAAACAATAATTGATAAGTACATACATAAAAGTGGTAAAGAAAATAAATTATACACATGTTTTATTGATCTGAAAAAAGCTTTCGATACAGTTCGGCATGATGCTTTGTTATTAAAATTACCAAAATCAGGCATAAATGGTAATATTTATCGGCTGATCAAATCAATATATCAACACTCAATCTCTAGAGTGAAAAGTAAACACACATTGACTGAACCTATAAGTATACACCAAGGGGTACATCAAGGTAATGTTCTAAGCCCTCTTTTATTCATTATTTTTATAAATGATATTTGTTCTGAAATTTTAAGTGATAGTTCACCCATTTTGCATGATACGGGGGTTAGTCATTTGTTATATGCGGATGATTTAGTTTTACTTTCGCTGACGGAAGAAGAACTCCAAAGAAACATAAATAAGGTTAAAGATTTTTGTAATAAATGGGGACTAGTCATAAATACAGATAAATCTAAGATAATGACGTTCTCTAAAACTGGCAGACTAGCTAACAATAAATTCAGGTTCAATATAGACAATGATGAGCTTGAATATGTAAAACAATACAAATATCTGGGAGTGATATTTTCTTCCAATGGAAAGTTTTCTGCTGCTGAAAAAACGCTTAGCATGAAAGCCAACAGAGCTTTATTCTCTATTAAGCAAGGGATTTTTGACAAATCTATTAAACCGTCTTCAGTGCTGCATATATTTGATGCATTAGTCAAACCTATAGCCTTGTACAATGCTGAGATATGGGCAGCTTACAAGTCTTGTTATAAGAGTAAAACTTTAGAAGATATGTTCGACATTTCTTTAAAAAGTAATTGTGAATTTGATAAAGTTAACACAAGGTTTTGCAAATATGTTTTAGGTGTTAATTCCAAAGCTTGTAATTTTGCTGTCATAAGTGAGCTTGGACAATTTCCTATGTTAATTTCTATTCTGACAAGTTGCATTAACTTTTGGTTGCATACCATTCAGTCAAATAAAGATTCTTTAGTATCGAAAGCATACAAAGAGCAGATGAATGACTCAGGTGATAAATGTATGTGGTTGCAATTTGTAAAAAATATATTGTTTGATTTAGGTTTTTCTCATGTTTGGGCCAATCAGTCTACATTTAATCCATCGGCACTTCTTTATTCAATTAAAACTAAGCTGAAAGAAAGATTTATTTCATTTTGGAAGAAACGATTGTCATCTGATGAAGAAATGAAAAAATTACGAACATATAAGCTTATAAAAAAGAACTTTGAAATAGAACCATACATAGAAATTTTGCAAGAAAAAAAGCTCAGAAGATCTCTATCCTCGTTTAGAATTAGCACTCACAGGTTAAGGATTGAGCGTGGTAGATATTGTGGAGAAAGACCTGAAGAAAGACTATGCCATTTTTGTAATATAATAGATGAAATTCATTTCTTATGTGGCTGTAAAAGATACCTAGAGTTAAGACGGAAAATGTTTGATACCATTAAAGATATTAACTTAAGATATCCTAGCCTTGAACATAAATTTATTTTTACTACCTTAATGACAAGTACTGATCAAATTGTGATTAAAGCTGTGGCAAAATTTATATATGAATGTGAAATTACATAAATAGAGGATATTCAAATTTTTGGAGTGAGTATGACTTTTGTTTCATCGAGTGAAGTGACAAGGATTTATATTTCATGAGTGCCGAAGGCACGAATGAAATATACATTTTTCACTTCGCGAGATGGAATTGGGGCCGTGATCACAACCAGAATTTGAATTTTCTTTCTTTTTTTCTTTTTTTTTTTTTTTTTTTTTTTTCTTATATGTTTTGACGTCAAATATGACGTCACTAAAGTTTGATGACGTCGCTTAATGTGAACGTTTTCCATAATGACGTTGCTGACGCTGCAGATAGAAAAATTGCAAAACCGAAAAGTTTGGGTGCCCAATTTGTCCTTTTGGACTGTTTTAAATGGGTATGCATACTTCCTGCAAATATAAAGTCTTACATTTTCACTGGTGAAAATGTAAATTTTATATTTTATATTTTCACTAGTGAAAATGTAAAATATACGTTATATGTCATTGATAATCTTCTATATTTCATTGATTTCCATATAATAAAATACAGAAAGAATTTGTTTTTCTATCAAGAGTCTTGAATCTCCGAACCACTTATGAACTCAACTTTTATCATCATTTACAATTCAATAATGTGTGTATGTGGATGGATGAAAGTGTGAGAATGTTAATGTTCATGTATTTATATTCGATGTAATTGTGTATATTGCATGTCATTTGCCTTTAACCCACTTGCTGGGTATAACTGTGCAATTCAATAAATTCTATTCTATTCTATTGTTTACTATATTTATTTCAATAAATAGAACATTCTAAAAAAAAAAAAAAAAAAAACATGTTTACAATAACATGTTATTTATATGCTTGATTCTGGACAGAGTTATTTTTGGTATGTCGTAGAATATTTAGAATGTTCTTGACTAACACTGGAAAGTGTGTAATATCTCTAGTTAATTCTTTTTCAAGAATGTTCTTTGATATATATGAAGAAAATATTTTTTTCATATATATATATATATATATGAAGAAAAGATTTTCATATGGCCATCTTTATATACTTTCATCAGAAATTATTCTATTCTGGATTACTTTAATATTTTATTCATTCCGGAATTAAACTCTGAATTCAGGGATTTTAAATTGTGGGATCAGAAACTGTTATTCAAAGGATTTGTTTTATAAATTCTTGTGAATAATTTCTGAGGGACTTTGTGACATAAACTAGAAAGGTACTGTTTACTTTTCATTCTTTTGTTTTGAATCTAAAGTAAACATTCTTTTGTTTTGAATCTTGTCTTATTTTTTATGAATAAATATTGTTAATAATTTAAAGCTTATTGCTGGTTTCACTTTCAATTCTTTCTTGTTACGCCTGGCTCGTAACAATAATGCTTTGCAAACCTGCCGTAATAGTTACTCATCTGTTCACAGATTCTTTATGTTGCCCAAACATGTTTTTTGCTTAAATTCATTTCTGCATAACATTCCCAAGTTCGACTAATATCTCCCGAGATATGACATATTTTATCATATATTTTCTTGTTTATAAGTAAAAATGCAAAATAAACATGAAAAGCTATGATAAAATATGCCATATCTGAGGAGTTACTAGTGGAAATTGGGAATGTTATGCAGAAATGAATTGAAGCAAAAGACATGTTTGTGGGAACATAGCTCTTGTAAGAACTAATTTAAAAAAAAGTATTGAGAATATAATGTCCTCTGACTTTACTCAAAATTAAAACTCAGTGTCAGCAGAAAGTGTTATTACTTTCAAATATAGAAAATTGAATAAACTATAAGTCAACTTTACTTATTTGTTACTAAAATTACTTTGAAGAAACAGTATTTCCACTTCAAATGATATTTCTGAAAACTCTGCGTTTTGAGGGAGGTTATTACGATACATATACTTGATAAAATCCACAACTATTGATAACAACCAATCTTGCTTGTTGAACTTTTACAACTGCAATTTTAATATTGTAATATTGTGGCAAACTGGAAATAGCAATGTGTTGCTTCGTGCTTCGTAAGTATTTTAAGTGCTGATCAGTGATAATGATAATTTGCCATTCCGAGCATGATGTTATGTCAATTCAGGTAAACAGTTATTTGTAAGCGCATTACCAATTACATTTATAAAGTCATTTCTTGTTTCCCGTAAGTTCTCTGTTTAGTTTAAGAACCAGTGTATAAGTTTTAATTGAAAAACATCAATGACGCCATGAATTACGCAGGTCTGTTCTGCTTCTACGTCATATTCATACGCCATGATATGGCTCCCTAGACAAGCCACAAATTTCATCTAGAACTGTTTTTCATATACAACTACATACTATTTCAAAAGAAATAAAACAGAATTATTCGACTTAAATAAAAGAGTTCAAAATTACCAGGTGTGACAAATGAAGAAATGCATAGGCAAAAAAACAATAGCTGTGTTCCCACTAATCCGACCGACCCCACTTTATCAGTAAAATGCAAAATAAAAACACTAAAGCACAGACCCTCAACAAAATACCTGTATTTTCATAAAATTACAGGCCCGACCCTGTTCTTTACAGAAGAAAAAAAAAAACGAAAAAAAAAAAGTTTCTCCTACCTACCGACCAATATTTTTAGCATGTGTAAACACAGCTACTTTTTACGCCTTATGCAGCTTCTTATTTCACATTTCGCCTACAACAAATCTTATGCAACTGCTTTGATATAAAATCTACGCTAGTAGATGGGTACTCCCAAATAAATTTTGTGTACTTTCTTTCCCCCAAAACAACTAGTCTAGACACTTCATTCAAGAACTATTTCTTGTCTCGCAATTTTTCATCAATACAATATGGGATTCTAATGTTAATGTACGAAACTCTAGTTAGAGTTATCATTTTTTTCTGGATTGTAACTCTCTAATAAGAAAACCACCGACCCTCAATAAAATATCTGTAGCTTCATAAAATTACAGGCTGGACCCTGTTCTTTTCTGGAGAAAAAAAAAATAGAAAAAAATTAAAGAAAGGTTCCCTTACCTACCGACCCTTTTTTTCAGCATGTTGGTTGAAACTGTATTTATTTGACTTTACAGTAGACATATACAATACATGCATTAGACATATATATGTCACAGGATTTGACGGTAAGCATTAGGGCTTAACTGTATCATCTATGACTGGAAGGCAGTGTAACACATTTAATGAATATAAAATAGAACAAAAAAAAAAGAAAGAGAGAATGTAAGAAAGAAAGAACGAAAGAAAGAAAGAAGAAAGAAAAATTTCAAATGTACTGACATGAAGTAACAATTGAACTGATAAGTAAATTGAGCGGATACAAAGATAGAGTTAATATTAGTAATGAAACACAAAGCATATCGTTCAGTTCAAATGCTACAGCTGTAAAAAATTCTTGCGGCAACATGAAAATATTTTGGCTGATTCCCAGATCCCCAACATGGTCAATTCTAGGGATTAAAAAATCTTGTGGATTTCACTATATACTCTTTCACTTTAGGAAATATATGTTCGTTTTCCTGTAATGTTAGATTTTGGCTGCCATAAAATTTTTAAAAAGAGAATCCGAGAAATATCTTCTTTGAAAATGAGCGAGCCTAGAACATACAAAGAAAAAGTGATATGCACTTTCAAATCCTTCGTACGCACACGTGGGACTTGGAACGATATTTTTGCGATAGAGGTCGGCGTTTAAGGAGCTACATCCAAATCTCAGTCATGCGTGGAGAATTTGGCCTATGCGTGTACCAGTGTTATAATAAGACGAAGGTTTGTTCAGATCCTTGTTTAACCGCGATTTGACTGCAGCCACTGATGGCGCATCCTCGACTTCGGCAGAAAGATCTTTCCATACACGGATCGTTGCTTTGCCAGGAAAAAGTAATTCGGAAAAAATGTTATTAGCGCGATAGTTCTGGAAATTATTTGAATTTCTTAGATTGTAAGAGGTCGTATCTTGCAGTAGTGGTGGAAGTAGATCGTTAAGATATACTGGAGTTAGTCCATGAAGGATTTTGAAGAGAATTATGAATTTTCTCCTCTTTTGGAGAGTCTCCCATCTAAGATCTGTGAGTAGTTTGCCCACGCTACACACTTTAGTAGCACCGGTTAATATTCGAGCGGCCTCGATATGGATCACATCGAGCTGCCTTCTGGTCAGTGAAAGTATTTGCTATGTTTTCACTGTAAGGGAGGGCTGTAACTAATGTTGTGAGAACTGGTGGCCCAACCCTTTGCATTGTATAGTTGCAATAAATATGATTAAACTACAAATGTTTATTTACACAACGTTCCATGACTTTGCCTGGTGAATTTAGGAGAGATATAGGTCGGTAATTACTGGGTAAAGATTTTTTTTTTTTTTTTTTTTTTTTTTTTTTTATCTTTTTTATGGATTGGCGAAACGGTGGTTGTTTTCCAGTCTGAGGTGAAATAACCCTGTTGGGTAGATCGATTAATGATAACGGGAAAAGGACGGGCAAGAACGATAGCACCTGCCTTCAGTTTGTTTGTGTTGAGGTTTTACGGCCCAGTCAACCCAATTGGGTCATGTTGAGCGCGGTCAGTTTACCTAACCACACATTTACTGTTTGCTGTGAAAACTCATCTCGGTAATCAAACATTATATAATCGCAACAGTTATATAAACTCAGTGTTTCCAGCATCTCCAAGAATAAACATTTTTTCCCTGAAATTGTTGAAATGAGTTTCTTAAGCAAAACATGAAAGTATATGTGTTTTACATATCCGTTTTCTATGTATTTCCTCGAACCCTGACTAAAAAACTAAGTCTAGGCTTGAAGTAGAAAAAAAAATTAAACAAAAATGTTTCAAAGTTTGCTGGAGAGAATGATAGGTATAAAATACAAACATTTCATCAAAATTCTGTGATTTTTTTTTTTTTTTTTTTTTTCAAAAGTAAAACTGCGAAACGTGTCACTTACCTGAATTAAGTATTTTCTATCTATTTTATTTTTTTCAAAAAGAAAAAAAATATTCAAATAACGACTCCAGTGAAAATAACTTTCTTCCACGCTTTTACGTTCTGATCTGATGTCCTTCAAATAAAGTCATCCCACTTGCACTCTGCCGCTGTATTGGAAAAAAGGTTTGTAGGGCAGATACGAACAGAAGACCTAGCTCTGACTATACAGCCCCGCATCTTTTCAAAAACACGACTCTAAGTAATAGTGGACAGAAAATAATGAGAATTATGTAGATCTGGTCAAACTGCGCGGATACGCAAGCTATTCATAGCCACTGCTGTCCGCGTATACCGGACGTAGGTTCCCTTTCCGATGGCGCAGTACATATATACTGTCTTACGCAATAGCGTGCTAATAATAGAGAGGGTACTTAGGGGTATATACCAATATCAGTGCGGCTTATGCAATTGATAAAGATTGTTATCTTGAAAACAGATTGCCCGGGGACACGGTGAATATAATTCAGAGTAGTGTATGGAACTGAAGCACAGCTATCCACGCACATTTAAAAAAAAAAAAAAAAACTCAGCCAGCATTTTTACGCCTCGGGGGAGGGGGGAGGGAAAAGGGGTAACTTATTATATATGGCATACTACGGATGTACGTGCCGAATGGCCCCCTTTTTCAGCGCTGCCAGGTATATTATTGGCCCCCTTTTTTCCACAAAAAATATATGAACGACCCATTTTTTTCCGGATTCCTTATGTGAAGGGCCTCAATTTTCTTACATCCTGGTATATGCACATATTTCTCGCTCAGAGATTTTTCGAGGCTGCTTGTTCTCTTGGTATTCAATGAATTGACTGTGATATTTGTCTATAAACCAGCAATAAATGTGTACAAAATATCAAAGGGCAGTAAATGAATAGGTCAACATTTTGGATGAGCAAGTATACGAATGGGTCCGTTTTTTCAAAGGCCAGGTATATGAATGGGGTAGGTTTTGAAATACCGGCTCGCACACCCGTATTAAAATTACCCCTAGCTGCCTGTGATGGTCAACATATAGCCCAAAAAAGGTAGGTGTTCATCATTTTTGACAAAATACAAAATAACCAGGGAGTTTATTAAAAATTGAAAAGTGCTATTCGACCCTTAAAGACATAAAGTTTTGTCACACGTATTATCCCCAGAACTTTCCTTATCTACCAAAGATACGACCTTTGAAGTGGCTTCGAAGTCAACCCGAAGCACTCGAAACAGAAAAAGATGGATCGTTTTTGGTTCCAAATGCGGGTATCTTGTACGAAGCTGCTTATCTCGGTACACTGATGTAAAGTAAACCTGCTTGCCTGAATACAGATATCAATAAACTCCAAATAAGGCTGGTTCTTCAAAAAACAGCTGGAGGTGCCTGTGACGTCGTGGAGGTGCCTGTGATGTAAAGAAATATAATGAAAATCTGAAGAGTTATTGCAGCTGCGAATATTGATATAATTCTTCTCTAGATTACTGCCTGGAAAGAGTCATTCATTCAGCGTCGCAACAAGCTATCATAATTTGTATTGTCGTGAATTCCCATGTTAAAGTTATAAAACATAATCTCAAAGAATTATTGGCGCTTTTGAGTTAGATTGTCATAGAATGCTCACTGAAGTAAGACTCTTTTTTTTCTTGAAGGTGATGACTGTAATCGGGAGGTGCTGCCTGTTAGTCATTCCAGCTCGCAGAAAATTGTCTTTGCTCAATATATCACACGCCATGCCAGCTACACATATGGTGTACCAAAAGTATAAAAAATGCCGATGCCTGTCACCGTAAATTATTGTGATAAATTAAAAGTTAAGTAACTGAATCAGTTGTGGATGTATTTAATCGATTAGACTGAAAAGGAGAGCGAAAATAATTATTACATCCTAGTTTTATGATACAAAATTACCTCCCTTAAAGTTAAGGTTAGCTAAACTTTAAGGATGGGCCAGTAAGTTGACACATACATGGGAAACAGCCTACGTCACGATCACGTGATTCTAAAAATAAAGTAATCTCGATACCTGTAAGAAAATGAGTTATATCTCAAGTCTTACAAGGCCGATTTTAATTTTGTAAAATGCATGTATTATACCCTGAAGTGGCTTCTGTGTTCAAGGAATGTCAAAGTTAAATGAAAATATGTCAGTTACCCGAATAATATTCTGATAAAACAATGGCATTTGCTGAAGACAAGGGATATTGCTACGGGGTTCGTGCACTTTATAAAATTAAAATTAAATAATAAATAAGTAAATAAATAAATAAATAAATAAAATAAAACTTTCAGCTTTCTAGCTTTCATAGTTCCTGAGAAATCTGATACGAAAATTTTCAAGAATGGCAAAATTTGAACACCTATCAAGAGACATAACTCAAAGAGTTATGGACCCTTGACCCCTATTCCGGTAAACACAATACATCCAGTCATTGTCCTTGTTTATATGAACTTTCAGTTTTCTAACTTTCATAGTATCTGAGAAATCTCTTACAAAAATTTTCAACAACGGCAAAATTTGAAAACCTACTAAGGAACATAACTGCAAGAGTTATGGGCCCTTGGCCTCTATTCTGCTACTACATCTACCTTACCTTAGAGACAAAGTGTAAAAGGTTAAGTGTTAAAAGGCTCATTGAAGTCGAGCCACAAACATAAAAGTTTGTAAGCAAAATGCATCTTAAATTTTGAAAACCTATCAAAGGACATAACTCCAAGAGTTATGGACCCTTGACCCTATTCTGGTATACACAATACATCGAGTCATTTTCCATTATATACAAAATTTCAGCTTTCTAGCTTTCATAGTTCCTGAGAAATCTGTTACAAAAATTTTCAAGAATGGTAAAATTTGCAAACATCCCAAGGGACATAACTCCTAGAGTTATAGGCCGTTGGCGACTATTCTGCTACTACACCTTCCTTATCTTAGAGACCAAGTGTAATAAAGTTTCATTGAAATAGGACCACAAACATAAAAGTTTGTAAGCGAAATGCATCTTAAATTTTGAAAACCTATCAAGGGACATAACTCCAAGAGTTATGGACCCTTCACCTATATTCAGTAAACACCATACATCGAGTTATTGTCCATGTTTATACGAAAATTCAGCTTTCGAGCTTTCATAGTTCCTGAGAAATCTTACAAAAATGTTCAAGAATGGCAAAATTTGAAAACCTATCAAGGGACATAACTGCAAGAGTTATGGACCCTTGGCAACTATTCTGTTACTACACCTTCCTTACCTTAGAGACCAAGTGTGGTATAAGGTTCATTTAAGGAGGAGAACAAACATAAGTTATGCAGCAAAAATGCATCTTTAATTTTGAAAACCTATCAAGCGGCATAACTCCAAGAGTTATGGACCCTTGACCCCTAATTCGATAAACACGATACATCAAGTCATTGTCCATGTTTATACAAACTTTTGAGCTTTCTAGCTTTCATAGTTCATGAGAAATCTGTTACGAAAATTTTCAAGAATAGCAAAATTTGAAAACCTACCAAGGGACATAACTCCAAGAGTTATGGGCCGTTGGCAACTATTCTGATACTACACCTTCCTTACCTTAGGGATCAAGTGTTATATAAGTTTCATCGAAGTAGGACCACAAATATTTAAGTTATTAAGAAAAAATGCATTTTAATTTTGCAATCACGGAATAACGGAATAACAGAATGATGGAACCACGGAGTCATCGAGTCATGGAATCACGGAAGGACATGGCAAATCCAGTAAAGCCCCACTTTTTCAAAGCGGGGCTATGATAACTGTATGGTTTAGGGGTGGTGGTCCCAATCGTTTTTGAGATATTAGGCCTTTTATGACGGAGGGGTTGGGGCATACCCCTGAAGGACGCCCAGTCTATGTCATTGAATGTGTCTTATCATAAGGAGCAAAAGTATGTATGGTTTAGGGGTGGGGATCTGAGCATTTTCTGAGATATTATGCCTTTTATGACTGAGGGGGTAGGGCATAACCCTGGGGGACCCCCGGTCTATGTCACTGAATGCTTCCTACCATAAGAAGCAAGGGTACATATGGTTTAGAGGTGGTGATCTGAACAGTTTCTGAGATATGAGGCCCCTGGTCTGTGTCACTGGATGCGTCTTATCATAAGGAACAACAATATATATGGTTTAGGGGTTGGGATCTGAACGGTTTCTGAGATATATGGCCTTTTTTTAACTGGAAGAGTGTGGGGTAAAACACCGGGGAACTCTGTCTATGTCATTCAATGCATCTTATTATAAGGAACAACAATGTATATGGTTTATGGGTGGGGATCTGAATGGTTTCTCAGATATTAGGCCATTTATGAAGTGAAGGGGGTGGGGCATGCTGTGGCAGCCATCTTGGATTTCAATCGGCTCAGTTTTAGCTATTTTGTGTTTCTTAGGTGCCCCGATGCTCCTCAACAAGTTTCAACCCAAATGGATTTTAGTATTCAGAAGAGATGTTCAAAATATGAATTCTCAACATTTTTCCCATATTAATGTATAGGGCCCATACAAATGCATGAGGAAGCAAATTTGACCTTCTCGTAAAAAGGTCAAAGGTCAAAGTAGGATCATCATTTTAGCAATTTCGGAAGACCACCCGTCCTAGATGATCGGTGCACAGATTAAGCCCGAAGGCTCTGGAGAAAAAGATTTTTAAAGGTTTTTACCATATATGGGCATGGCGGCCATCTTGGTCAATGGACCGAAACCATCTTAGCAATCTTTAATTGACCTAAGGAGGCGCCATATAAAATTTGAGCATAAATGGCTCAGCAGCTACAGAAAAGAAGTCATTTGAAATTCTCAACAATTTCCCATATAAATGTATGAGGCTCTTATAAATGCACAGGGAACCAAACATGACCTTGCCTTACCAAGGTCAAACATCAATGTACGACAGTCATTTTAGCAACCTTGGCAGATCTCCCATCCCCGATAATTTGTGCAAAGATTCAGCCCCATGGCATCCTGGATACTGTAGAAGATTTTGACGGCCATCTTGGTCAGCCGGCTGCTACCATTTCAGAAATCTTTCATTCCCCTAAACTAAGGAGGCTCCATATGAAAGTTTGAGCAACTTCAGCTCAGCGGCTTCAGAGGAGAAGTTGTTTGAAATTTTCAACAATTGTCCCATACAAATGTTATGGGGCTCATGCAAATGCATAGGGGAGCAAACTTGACCTTGCCGTGAAAAAGTCAAATGTCAACGTACGACAATCTTTTTTAGCAATTTTAGTAGACCTCTCGTCCCCGATGATTTATGCAAAGATTCAGCCCCAAGGCATTCTCTGTTCTGGACAAGAAGATTTTTAAAGGTTTTTACTATATATGGGCATGGCGACCATCTTGGTCAATAAACCGCGACAATTTTAGCAATTTTTCGTTCCCCTGACCTAAGAAGGCTCCATATGAAATTTGAGCAAAATTGGCTCAGTGGCTTCAGAGGAGAAGTCCTTTGAAATTCTCAACAATTTTCCCATTCAAATGTATGGGGCTCAATCAAATGTATAGAGAAGCAAACTTGACCTTGCCGTAAAAAGATCAAATGTCAACGTACGACAATTCTTTTAGCAACTTTGGTAGCCCTCTCGTCCCCGATGATTTGTGCAAAGATTCAGCCCTAAGGCTTTCTCTATTCTGGAGAAGAAGATTTTTAAAGGTTTTAACCATATATGGGCATGGCGGCCATTTTGATCAACGGACCGCGACAGTTTTAGCAATCTTTTGTTTCTTCACCCTAAGGTGGCTCCATATGAAATTTGAGCAAAACTGGCTCAGAGGCTTCAGAGGAGAAGTCGTTTGAAATTCTAAATTATCAAACTATAATTCGTCCGTCTTACATGAAGGGTCGTTAGACGACGCCTGCAGAAATTTTACCGACATTTTCCTTGATATGGTTAAACTATATATACCTTCAAATCTTGCGCTAGTGAGGCCAAATGATAAGCCCTGGTATGACTCGGAAATACGACATTTTACCTCCAAGCGTGATAAATTAAAACGCAAATTAATTTATTCAACTAGTTTACATCTAAGAGAGCAGTACAGAAAATTTCGTAGTTTGTTTGTGTTGAGGTTTTACGGCCCAGTCAACCCAATGGGGTCATGTCGAGCGCGGTCAGTTTACCTAACCACACGTTTACTGGGCAGGCTTAGTCCTCTAAGCGGTTAACCAGTATTGTGCACATTCTTTCGACAGAAACTGACAACTGCCCTTCTTGAATCAGCGGAAGGGAGAGAATGACCGTAGAAAATATTTCATGATCAATCTCCACGAAAGAATGTTGCCGACCTCGGCGGGGGTTGAACCCGCGACCTCCTGGTCTCCAGTCGGACGGCGCATCCAACTGAGCCACCGAGGCAGGCGAAAATTTCGTAGTAAAGTAAACAATCTAAAAAAAGCATGCAAACGAAAGATTCTACAATAACCTTGAGTCTTCTATCAGTGATTTTACAGTAATAACAAAAAAAAAACAACAATTTTGGAGTATCATTCGACATTTGTCAAGAATAATAATACCCCATCTCAAAGTATTTCCACCAAACGATCAGAATGATTATTGTTATATAGACATGGAAAAGGCTGAATGCCTGAATGGGTACTTCACCTCTGTTTCTTCACTGGATGATACCGATTGTTATTTGCCTGCTTTTGAATTAAAGTGTCAAAATCAACTGTTAAATATATCTTGTACTGCATCAGAAATACAATCACTTATCGAAATTTTGAACCCAAATAAAGCTTGTGTTCCTGATGAAATTAGTAATAAAATGTTGAAACCCGTAGCCAAAGAAATTCCAGTTCCATTAAGCATTTTGTTTAATAGATCTTTCAGGGAGGGTAAATTCTCGGTATTATGGAAACGATCAAACATTATACCTTTTGCCAAAGAAGGAGGATCCCTGATCAGACTGCTTCTGTGCCTTCACTGATTGCCCAGACATGTCTGTCTGAAAGCTTAAGAACATTTCGGTGTATTGACAAGTCGCTGAAACATGAAACCCACTTACAACTGCAAATATGATTTAAAAAAAAAGACAATTGTAAGAAAACATGAAGATGATCAAGCTACATGTAAATTTAATAACTCTCACAAACATGAAATGATACAGAAAAATCTTTGCTTGCATGTACATTCCAAACTGACTAGAAAGATAAAATCACTGACAGAATAAATCATTGACTAGAGAACAACATTACGAAAACACGCCTATTCAAATATATTGAGAATTTTACAACCAAAAAAAGGAAAACTTTCAGATAAAAAAAAAATCTGATATTTTTCATATTTCTGCTCAAAATATAGATTGTGGGTACTCGTTATAACCACCTCGGCGAGGCGGTTCTAACGAGTACCCACAATCTATGTTTTGGAGCAGAAATAAGAAAAATAATGTATACCCCTGTAAACCCCAATTTTACTATGTAAAAGTGGGGTTTAAGGGGGTCAAAATTATATAGGCGTGTTTTCGTGATGAATTCTGGGAAATCGCAGCAAGTTAACTTTTCCTTAATACCGCTAGAAGGCCCCACATGAAACTAAGGTCCAAGAAAGGGATCGATCGATATCACCTTTAGCTACAAATTACAGAGACGGGTACATGTACGATAAAAAAATGACACTTTTTATTATTTTTTCCTTTCGAATGTTTACAGATTTTATTAGTAAAGATAAAGGAGAAAATACTGTAAATATCGGACAGACAGGTCGGTGCAAACAGTGCAGACCCAGATCGAACTGGAGCAGTCTGATAAGGGTCTTTACTGTATGCCATTATGTCTACATTGCCTTATCTGTACATGGCAAAATCACAATGATAAAATTTTAGGCTATTTATAGCAATTTTTTATGTGTCCAAATTCTTAGGAATTGCACAGTACGCATATATAATACAGTTGACTCTCGCTATCTCGAACTCGCTTATCTCGAATAACCGCTTATCTCGAAGTGAAAATCTGGTCCCTGTTTTAACATGAAACTATGACAACAGGTAACAAAATAATGTGGAAAAGAGGAGAAATTGCTCCTAAGGAGCAATTTCTCCTCTTTTCCACAATATTTCCAATATATCTCTAACTTCAGGAGTCAAATTACACATATATTTGTTAAATGTGGTTAATCGAATTAGTTTTTCCTCAATTCTGCAAATCTGATATGTCGAAGTACGGATATCTCGAAGTATTTCAGACAGTCCCCTGGAATTAGAGATAACGAGAGTCGACTGTATTCTAAAACTTATCCACATATCAGGCTGAAAATGTCTGTTTTATCCAAAAATACTCGGAATTTAAGCGATTAGTCTAGGAGCTGGACTGGAATTTTAAGGGGAGACAACTCGCTGGAATTGACCATTGACTAGAAATCTAAATCATTCACAAAGTAAATCACTGGTTACAACAGTCGAGCCACAGTTAAATGATATTCATACATGTATTGATATAGACCATTTTTGCTTGGCCGAAAACAAAACCATATGTGTGTTTATTATTGCATGGAAAAATTGAAATAGGGTAGGTAGGTCGAAAAATATTTTTATTTTGTGGAAAGTTACCCAACAATACTTTAATTAAAAAACAAAAATTAGGTCGGCAGCAAAAAGAGGGACGGTTGGACGATAGTAAACACATACTTTTTTTGGTCTTAAGTACCTAGAATGAAAAAAATAAAATCTGAATTTTCAAAGTAAAATAGCAAACATTTTCAACAAAAACTTAAAATCTGTTTCACCTGATGCGTACATGATAAATCGCATATTGTTCAAAGCATGTTCATATAAAAAATGTGGCAAAAAAAAAAACGTTTTAAAAACTAGAATTGTGTCGATAGGACACGGATGCCCCCCCCCCCCCCCCCCCCCCCCCCCCAAAAAAAAAAAAAAAATAGTCCATATTTTTTATTGTTGGCCTCTTAGTATGATCTTGACCTTGGAACTAAAATTTCTGCAAAGTAATTTCTAAATTCATCTTTGACATTTGACCTGTAAGTGCGACCTTGACATCGGAGTTACGGACCTGAGTTTTGCGCGCAACATATCATCTCACGGTGGTAAATATTTCTGCTAAGTAATTTCAAAATCCATCAAGGAATGGCAAAGTTTTGGACTTGACATGAAAAATACATGTAGTCCTTTTTTTTTTACCTTTGACCTCTACATTTTACCTTGACATTGGATCTAAAATGCAAAGTGATTTCTAAATCCGGACACGAAAAATAGACCTTATTTTTGACATTTTGACCTCTAATTTTGACCTTGACCATGGAGCTATAGACCTGAGGCATGCGCGGGACACATCACCTTATGATGGTTACCATTTCTGCCAAGTAATTTCTGCATCATCAAGGATTTACAAAGTTATGGACTGGACACGAAAAAAAATGTCCCCTTTTTTTACCTTTGACCTCTAAATGTATCTTAACCTTGGAGCTACAGACCTGAGTTTTGCATGTAACACCTTGTCTCATGATGGTAAACATTTCTGCCAAGAATTTTCAAAATCCACCGAGGTTTCTATTTTTGACTTTTGACCTCTGAATGTGATCTTGATCTTGGAGCTATAGACCTTAGATTTGCACGCGACACTTCGCATTAGGATGGTTAACATTTCTGCCGAGTAATTTCAAAATAAAAAAAAATGACAAAGTTATAGACCGGACACAAAAAATACTTCATTTTTTACCTTTGACCTCTAAGCATGATCTTGACCTTGAACTGTAGACCTGGGTCTTGCTCGTGACACATCTTCTCATAATAGTAAGCTTTTCTGCCGAGAAATTTCAAAATCCATAAAGGTCCGTATTTTTGACATTTGACCTCTGTTACCTTGACCATAAAGCTACAGACCTGAGTTTTGCGCTTGACACATCGTCTCATGATGGTCAGCATTTCTGCTGAGTAATTTCTAAATTCCTTCAAGGAATGACAAAGTTATAGACCGGACACGAAAAACAGACCCTTTTTTGACATGTGACCTTCACCTTAGTGTTATACTCCTGAATTTTGCGGAAGACAAATCATCACGATGGTCAACATTTCTATCAAGTAATTTTAAAATCCATTTACGAGTGACAAAGTTATGGACCGGGATATGAAAAATATACCCTGTTTTGTTTTACCTTTGGCCTCTAATTGTGATCTTGACCTTGGAACTGCAGTCTTAGATCTTGTAAGCGACACATCGTCTCATAAAAGTAAACGTTTCTGTCAAGTCAGATTTGAAACGCTTTTTAGTTATTAAATAGGGATATCTGAGTTTAAATTAGAGATATCTGCATTTTAATTACAGATGTATGCATTATAAATGCAGATATCTGTATTTAAATTAGAGATGTCTGTCTTTTTTAGAAACTTGAATATCTGTTTTTGAAATACAGATATCTCTAATTGAAATACCTGTATTTATAATTATCATTTAAATAAAAATATCTGCAATTCAAATGGAGATATCTGTATTTCTAATACAGATATTTGTATTCCTGAAAACACAAGACTGCGTTCAGGAGTGACAGGACTGTGTTCAGAAGTGCAAATTACTCGCGAGTGTTTTGCTCTGGACCCATGCTCCTGTTGGTGCTTGTCATAAGGTACAGGAATCCAAGGCAAAACGTTCGCTATCACTTTGCATTTCTAAACGCAGCCCCAACGCTCGCGCTTAAAACACTCACAAAACAAAAACAAACTTTCCGTTCAGATACGATAGCTTTCGGCGGAGGGTACCGAACGGGAGCGAACATCCCCAAAGTATTCTCAAACTGTCTTTTGCCTCCGCATCTGTGCAGTTTGCTCAGGGCCTTCGTTGTCCGCAAGCAGAATCTTTATACTATAGAATGTTTAAATGTCTAACAAATGCCCGGATGAAACTTTGCGCATGTGTAGGATGAAATGAATCCATCTACGGCACATTTTGCGCATGCTCGAAGGCACTGTTTCGCTTCACGGGGTCCATATGGCATCATGCCTTTTTCTCGCGTCAGACAACATGCATATGAACAATGAAGACCACAGAATTTGTGCAGTGCGATAAGGCTCTGTGTCATTTGCTTAAATTTATCAGTGCAGTGTTAAAATTTAACATTGCAGCGATACCACTGTTTTCACTATATCAGCCCTTCAGAAGAGTGCGGATGTATGTAAGGTGTAGCTTTGTTCAATCCGAGGACTTACTGAGGAGGAGTATTTGGTGATAATTCAGGACGTTGTTTTTCTTATTTCTTCATAAAAACCTACACTGTGGGTACTCATTAGAAGTGCCACATCGAGGAGCTTCTAATGAACACCCACCACATAGGTTTTTATGGAGAAATGGATACAAGTATCCTAGAATTATCAACAAATATTCTTCCTTAACAAATGCTCTGATTTGATGATTACAAATGTATGTAGATTTTCCGGATTTAGCCCTTCTCTTGCTGAACACGACATGCCCGGTCTTAGCAAACAGTGTAGATCCAGATGTTGGCTTCTGAAGAAGCCAACTGATCTGAATCTGCACTGTTTGTCATTAAGTATGTGAATTTATAGCAACAATACGGATCAAGTAATCTGATTGGCTGGAAATTAGAAGTGGGTGTGGCATTTTAATTTATTCAGCATGACAAGGGTTAGCTTCAGGCATATCATACATACGGTCTTAGCAAACAGTGTAGATCCAGATGTTGGCTTCTAAAGAAGCCAACTGATCTGAATCTGCACTGTTTGTCATTAAGTATGTGAATTTATAGCAACAATACGGATCAAGTAATCTGATTGGCTGGAAATTAGAAGTGGGTGTGGCATTTTAATTTATTCAGCATGACAAGGGTTAGCTTCAGGCATATCATACATATAATGGAAACAAATTGCATGTAATGTCAAATCCTGTTTTCTAGGGGAGAAAAGAAAAATACAGTCGACTCTCGTTATCTCGAATTCCAAGGGACTCTCTGAAACACTTCGAGATATCTGTACCTCGACATATCAGATTTGCGGAAATGAGAAAAACAATAAATCGAACAGCACATTTAACAAATGAATATGTAATTCAACTCCTGAAATTAGAGATATATTGAAAATATTGTGGAAAAGAGGAGCAATTTCTCCTCTTTTCCACAATATTTTGATACCTGTTGTTTCAGGTCCGATTTTTCACTTCGAGATAAGCGATTATTCGAGATAAGCGAGTCGAGATAACGAGAGTCGACTGTACTAGATTCTAAAACGAATGGCCCATGAGAAATGTAACACTCACAAAATTGAAAAAAAAAAAACAAAAAAAAACAAAAAAAAAAACGCAAGTGTCATGTTTTGGACGTTTTAATTTGATTTGATTTAATTTGGAGTTTTTACTTTTGAATTTAATTTGATCTGATTTGATTTGATTTGGCATCACGAAAACACGCCTATATAATGTTGACCCCCTTAAACCCCACTTTTATGTAGTAAAATTTGGGTTGACAGGGGTATACATTATTTTTCTTATTTTGCTAAAAACATTAATTGTTGGTACTTGTTAGAACTGCCTCGTCGAGGCGGTTCTAACGAGTACCACCAGTCAATGTTTTGAGCAGAAATATGAAAAATATCTGAAGTTTTGAACTGAAGTTTCCTTTTTTGGTTGTTAAAAATTTCAATATATTTGAATAGGCGTGTTTTGGTAATGGAGTGTACGACCCAGTCACTACTGTTAAAATCATGTCGAGCCGGTCGGTTTACCTACCCTTCCCACACTATCTCCTGGGCAGGCTTAGTCCACTAAGAGGTTAACCAGTAGCTACTTTGTGCACATACATTGTCTCTCCACGACAGTTATGTGGCCGAGCTGAATTTGAATTTGCGACCCCTGAATCTGCAGACAGCACTCTGGAGGACGTTTATTGTATTTAAATACTCGTAAACGAGCTGTACGTTTTTGTGGAAAATACTCTCTATGTAGTATGGAGAAAGTAAAGCTCTCTCTCTCTCTCTCTCTCTCTCTCTCTCTCTCTCTCTCTCTCTCTCTCTCTCTCTCTGAAACGTATTCATTTTGTGTTTCTTGTTCGCTCTCGAAAACACTCGTATTTGAAACAAACATCACGGAAGTAAGTACGCTAAAATACGAAAGCAAAACATGTAGTACACGATTTTCCTTTATGAGCCCCTCAGTATAAAACGGCTTTGTTATGACATTCCCGGAGTTTATAAAGTCACGTAGGAGTTACCGTATATAATCCATAGAATGGGGGCAGACAGGCCTTAGCAAACAGTGCAGACCCGGATCAGACGCCACAGAATTACACACAGTCTACACTGTTTTTCACTCTCAGCAGTTTTTAGACAAATCAAACTTTAGGACAAGTGTGGTAAGAAGTAAAAATGTCAGAATATGTAGGGTATATACGCTATAAAGCAGTCATATTACATAACCCACTCAGAAACCGACATTAAAATTGTTGGTTTAAACAACATTTCATTTCAATGTGTAAAAACATTTACATTTAAGTACATAGACCATTACGAAAACACATCTGTTCAAATATATTGAAAATTTTACAACCAAAAAAAGGAAATTTTTCCGATAAAAAAAATCGATATTTTTCATATTTCTTCTCTAAACACAGATTGTGGGTATTCGTTAGAACCGCCTCGGCGAGGCGGTTCTAACGAGTACCAACAATCTATGTTTTTTAACAAAATAAAAATAATGTACACCCCTGTAAACCCCAGTTTTACTAAATAAAAGTGGGGTTTAAGGGGGTCACAATTACATAGGCATGTTTTCGTGATGCAGAATACAATGGCACAATCATACAGGATTTGAAAACAAACATATCATGCTTCTTTGAATCATCTCCTGCAATAAAGTTACACATTGAATGGAGTATGTCTAACTTATACTACATATGTAAACATTTTTCATGAATAATTCATTGTTCAATTAAATAATAATGCAAGCAAGACAGGAAGAAAGAGAAAGAAAAGAAGATTAAAAAAAGAAAGAAAAGAAAGAGGAGAAGAAAGGCAGAAAAGAAAAGAAGTCTGAGCGTCGATAATTAATAATCAAAGGACTGATAGTCCTAAGAGTCTGCTAGCTTGTAAAGTATTGATGGAGTGGTATGTATTTTCTATGCAAACACAATACATGCAAAGAAGATAGGTGGCATTCCAATGCTACCAATACTAAACCATAAGATGGAGCTCTATGGAATATATCAAGCATCTGGACATTGTACTTCCTGAAAAGAAGACTTTCTTTAAAAACTCTACTAAATGTACGTCAATGGGTTGAATGAGAAAGTCATAGCGAGTGTTGTCTCTAAATCAAGGAAAGGATACTCCACTGAGGATATGATTTTTTTTTTCACTTTCCAGTGATAATGCTGGTTGTCAAGTGAAAAAAAAAGATGGCAAATCACATGGCTCTAAATAGTCATGATATGTCTTGGAATTCTTTTTTGTATACTTGTATAATTTATCTCCTTCAAACAGAATTTCATTCATGTTGTTCACATTCCATATGTTGGTACAGATCCTTTTCTGTACAGTTTTTCCAAAAATACTTAACAACATGGTAGGCATTGATGCCCTCTTGAATCAGGACTAAATATCTCATCTCCTTGATGGATACTTCCTTGCAATAATACAGATGCATTTTCTTGTAGATTTATACCTGGACCTGGATTTTGCTCTATATCCATATTTTCACACTTGCTTACAACCAGTGGCTTCATCCAATATTAAATTTACATTCAGAGACAAGGCTTTGTGAGAAAATTTACTATTCCTTGAAAAACAACCAACATGAACACTCTGTACTATATGCTTTCACTATCAATTTCTCAAAATCAGTCAGATGGAAATGCATTCTGCTTGTTTTAATGTATAAATAAGAATGGGTCTTTACTGAGGCATCTGTGTGAAATAGACATACATAAATAATCTAACCATGTACTGAAAAACTAATTACAATTATTTCTCTTCTGTTTTGTTATTTCTTCACAAAAAAAATCCATTTTATTATCTGCATATATAGGCCAATGCAGTGATTGGAGTAATGAACCTCTTTATTTTCCAATGAAGTTTATCAGCTGATTATTCCAAATGAGTGTACTACAGCAGCAATTTCCAATTTCTAGAATTATTAAAGTTCAACTCTAGATATGCTCCAGTTCATACAAATTCAACACCTGATGTAGCTCCACGATTATTCTAGTGCAATTTTATAAATTTACTCTATCTTTATCAACTTATTATTAAGACAAGAACAGATTAAATAAATTTGAAATGGCTATGTTCAGTCCAGATTAGCTTTAATAACTGATTGTCATTTGCTAGTGCTTCACCTAAGCATCAACAGATTAGCCCGACCAGCTATGCCTACCCTTTTTAAGAGATTTTCAGATGTCCAAAAATGAAGGGTCATAAACCTATAAAATGGCCAGCAGTCGTAAAACATCTCCGTGTCACTGAGGTGTGAATAAAGTTATTCCATGTAGAAGGAATGAATTAAGTGCCTGATTTCTTGCTACATGTATATTCAATATCGAATAAGTAGATTCTGATTATGTAAATACTGATACCTTTCTTTTCGTTCAGCTTCCGTTGCTAAGCACAACATCAAAGATGGCGAGCGGTCCTACTAATCACCCCATGACACCCCACAGTACCCCATGGCAGCCCACTTCCTCAAACTATATGGATATTTATCATAAAGATGGACAAGTATACTTTTGCAATACTCGTCTTCATCTTAATAAACAGAGATTTATATTGATGATGATGACTTGTGTTTGATTTAAAATATTATGTCTAAAACTCTCGTAATTTTTTGCGCCCCATGGCATCAAAACATATGATTATTTACCATAAATATGTGTTTTAGACGGCCAGCAAAAGTTTTGTAATACTTGTCTCTATCTAAATAAACAGAGTATTTATACTGATGACTTGAGTTTGGGCTTGAATATAAAATGTAATTTTAAGTTAAAACTTATTTTTCATACAGTATCAACTTACACCATTGGTCTCTTTGCTATATTTTAGCGTCAGTTTGAATCTTGGTGTTTAGGCGCCCTGAGATAATCGCTTTAAGTAAGGTTAATGTCTTAAACTATCACAAAAACAAATTTGGATACATAAAACTAATACCCTGGTGTAATTTCAGCATTCAGTTAATAAATACAATGAAATAATTTAGTGCCGTGGGGTGCATTGGGATGCCGTGGGGTGCCATGGGGTGATTAGTAGGACCCCGTGCCGAGTTAACACCTTGACAAAAGTAGCGCGTGTATTACTACACCGAATTTTGAAGTCTATGTTTCAAATTGCATTATCCAGATCGATTTCAGTTTCAGTTATGTTAGCGAAATAAAAAAGCCTTACAAAATTCCGCTGCTTCACATTCAGTTCACCGTAATAGTGCCGCATTGCGTCTGATTAAGAAGTAGTGCGCGTATAAATATACGCATAAATGGCTGTGATGAGAATCCGCTCGTAAAACCCCATGCGATTGCAAAGAGCCTGCTAGCTGTCGCTAGCAGACTCAATAATGGTAACAATCGTGATCAGTGTCGTGGAACATCATTAGGTACGCTTGTTGATTATTGTAACATATCATTTCCAGGTTAAATCCAAAAGTCTAATTATTTGATGAAAATCGTTTGGTTTGTTGTATATATTTATGAACTGCCCGGAAAATGACTTCATTACCTTCATCTGATAATGTATCATCCCCGAACAAGAGAACAGCTTCTGATGGTTCAATATATTTGCTAACTGTGAGCAATAATTCTCTACGAAAGGCATTAAAGTTCGGACATTTAAAAAGGAAGTGAGAAGTATTTTCCACAGCCCCGCAGGTACAATATGGTTCGGGGATCAAATCTCTCTGATACAAATGAAATTTTAATGTACTGCATTCTGTTCTTAGTCTTGTATGAAGTATCTGATTACGTTTGTCGCCAAAGAAGTAATATTTAGGAATTTTTGGGGTATTACTCTCAAATTTATATTTTAAAGAGGTCAGAGTCTGTGCTGATTTTACATCAGCGGGAAGATTGTTCCACTCTCGAATCGTAGAAGGAAGAAATGAGTCAAAATACAGTCTAGAATTTGCATGAACCTGTTGATAATTATCAGCATTACGAAGGCTGTAAAGGGATCTCATTCCCTACTCGAGGCGGAACAAGATCTACCAAATAATCTGGCGCCAAACCATTCTGCATTTTGTAAAACAACAATAATTTGTGAAGTTTTCTTCTTTCAGAGAGTTTTAGCCAACCTAATTCGCTATAAAGTTTATCAATTGCAACCAGTTTTGTGGTTCCTGAAACGATCTTTCCCGCTTCAATCTGTATTTTTTCTAATTCATTAATTTGTTGTTGGGTACAGTTGTCTCATACAACATCTGCATATTCTAAAAGTGGCCTTATAAACGAAAAGTAAATGGTTTGTAGAGATTTCCTGTCCATTGTAAATTTCATCGATCTTAGCAGGTGTAAACGAGACCAAGCTTTTTCTTGAATATAGTTCAAATGTACTTGCCAGTCACATTTATCTGAAAAATAAATTCCCAAGTGCTTGTGAAATTGGACTTCTGGAATTGGGACATGATTGAAAAATAATGTACGATGATTAAGTCTACATAATCTTCGTGATATCAGCAATGCTTCGGTTTTCTTAGCATTAAAACCTACTAGCCATTTGGCAGCCCACTGTGCAATACGTTCAAGGTCTATGTTTAAAATTTGCGCAGCTGAATCAGGAAAGTCAACAATGATATAGATCGTAGTATCATCTGCGAATAATCTTATGTTAGAATGAATTTCATGGAAAATATCATTGATATACAGCAAGAACAGAAACGGTCCAAGAATGGAACCTTGGGGAACACCGGCTTTGATCTCTACCCACTCAGAACAACCACCAGGAATAGTTACCCTCTGGAATCTGTTAGAAAGATAACTATCGAACCACTTATGTAGATCTCCAGTAATTACATAGTGATAAAGTTTTGCTAGAAGACCCCGATGCCATACCCTGTCGAAGACTTTACTAATATCGCAAAATACCACACGAACTTCCTTGCCTTCGTCCAGGGCGTGACAAAATGTATTGTACAAGTCAACTAACTGGTTTACTGTTGAATCTCCGCGTGTGAAACCTGATTGAAATGGTGTTATTATATTATTCTCTAGGACAAAGTTATGAACGTACTTGTGTACTAATTTTTCTAATGCTTTACCGACAGAGCTTATTAACGAAATAGGTCTATAATTTACAACATTAGTTTTATCGTCTTTCTTATGAATAGGACTTACGTTTGCTCTTTTCCATATATCTGGTACTTGAGCAAGTAATAATGATGTATTAAAAAGTTCTGTAAGAGCTGTTGAAATAGAGACAGCAATTTCTTTCAATATTCTATTGTTAATGAAATCTGGCCACTAGCTTTGCCTACTTGAAGTGACTTAAGTATGTTTTGAACTTCTTCAACTTCCAAACGAATAGAATCAATAGTATTATTCGGTACTGACAGAACAGGAACGTCCTTATAACGATCATCTAGTAGAGTTTGTGAGTGAAAATATCTGTTGCATAAGTCTGCCTTCTCTTTAGGTTTATTAATGTTTGGTCATAATTATTTTTCAATGGGGTATATTCTCACGTGAATCCTTACCTACACATGCTTTAAAAATTTTCCACCAGTCTTTTGAAGACATATTTCTAGTAGTTAATTTCCTAGCCAAATTAGACTTAAAATCGTGCTTTGCTGTTCTTAACAGTTTTATAGACTCATTTCTTAAACCCCTATATTTCCTCCAAGACTCTTCATTATTTAAACGTTTAGCAAATTTGTGCGCACGCTTCCGTTTACGAATCGCCCTCCTAATATGACTATTTAACCATGGAGGTGCGGATGGACGGATTGTCACCATTTTATTAGGTATTGCTAAACTACAAAACTCCATAAGTTTATCAGTGAAGTTTTCTGCATATGTATTTATATCTTCACTTTTAATTGTGGACCAGTCAAAATCAATAATAAGCTGGTTCAAATGTACATAGTCAGCTTCATCATACTTCCATATCCGCCTCCTAAAACATGGTTGCTTGCATTTATCGAAACTAAACACTGAGAAGACAAGGAAATGATATCGTAAATTCTGATCCAAAAATGCTTCACCAACTCCACTAAAAATTACAAAAGGTTCATTTTTAGTAAATATCAAATCAATAAGAAACGAGGAATTTTCAGTGAAATGGGTGGGTTCACGAATCAATTGAGCAAAATTATACTGGCCAAACACAGACGAAATTTTACGTTTGCTACCTGAGTCAAGCCAATTTAAATTGAAATCACCATATTAGTATCAAATGCAAGATCAATAGTATTTTCAATATCTACTAAGGTTTGAGCTGGGGAATTAGGTGGTCTATAAAATACACTAAACAGGACTGTCTTATTTCTCAAAGTCAGCTCTAACCATATGCATTCAACCCCATCTATTTCGAGATCAAGTCTACGCTTGCAAGGAATATTGTCTTTTACATAGACTTTGACCCCATCATAAGAATTTGTGATCCGGTCCTTCCTGAACGGTACTTGGTAATTTTGAAACATGATTTCATCAGTAGACACATACTCAGATAACCAAGTTTCTGTCAGAGTTATTACATCAAAATATGATAATTCTATTTGTAACTGATCAACTTTTCCCATTAAACTTTGAATATTGTATTGAACAATAGAAAAAATTTTGTTCAAATATTGATATATCATATGTACTAGAGTTTGATATGTTATCGTCGGATGAATGATCAAGCACATCAGGTCCTGGATTGCTTTCGATGTCTCCTGCTAACAATATCAGGAAAAACACCCATAATGATACACAAGCAAATGACAGCAAAAAAGTCTGATTTCACAGCGATATCAAATTCACGCAGGTGTCTGACGCCAGAATTCTTCGATATGGAACTTTAACTTTATTAATATGCATGCTATTTCTTTGGAGCATAATATTTAGGCTTAAAACTGAGTCTGCATAGCAATCAGATATTTAACACAGATTCATGAATATGACTGGAAATAGTAGTTTAAGTAATACTGATAAATTGAGAATCTTTCTAGACTGAAACTGGTATACAAATGAAGAATCTTGGTAGCCACCCAAGCATAATGTTTCGTAGAAATCCGTTTTCATCATGACAACAATGATAGTAAATGAAACAATATATGCTTGGCCGGCCACCAAGGATCAAAATGTACGTAAGTTATCAAGAGTTTATGTCCAAATGAACCTTCCACGATACTTTCAGCGCAGTTGAGAGAGAAGCTAAGAAATAAGACATGTAAAGAAAGAATTGGATAGAAAAAACACCAAGAGAATTGATTCATAAACATATGTTGTCATTTAAGTAAATAATTTATGGGGAATTGACAGGATTTAAAATACTAAAAGTATACCTTATTAGAGATAACATAAAATCGAGCAAGCTCATCCTAAGCGCTTAATTGTATCTGTAACAACTCATCAGAGAGTACCCGATACCCCCGGGTGTGCTGCAGAGAAGAAAAAGTATGTATACGCACGCATACATACATACACATACATGCATACATATATATATGCACATACATACACAAATAAACATACATATATATATATATATATATATATATATATATATATAGGGAAATTTAATATGGAGGACCTAACAAATATGAATATATAGATTCAGATTTACACACACACACACATACACACACACACACACACACACACACACACACACACACACACACACATATACACTTACACACACGAAGCAAGCAGCAAGCAGCACGAGAAAAAAAAACAGCACGGAACAAATTGCGCTGATGCATAGGCCGTCCCGCCCCATTGTTCTCCCATAACACAACACATCAAATACACGTGACTATTGAGGCGATTCCAACGAAAGCACATAACATACATGTCCAAGACAAAACAAGAAAGAGTCTCCCCAAATTATCTGAGAGGTGTGTATATCTGGAATCATATATTATTGTATATACCTGTAATCTAAACAAATACCACCTTTATTGTACCGGCAGACAGTGAGGATCAGGGCGAGTCAGCGTATACGCGCATAATTGCCCCAGTCAACATTGTTCGCTGTGTTATTGTAGTTCATCGCAGACCGAATAAAGTCAATGAAAATAAAAAATAAAGTAGACAAGTGTCCAAAATACATAAAATGCCCCCGCTCAGGGGCATGACCCTGGGTTTGCATAGTACACTCCAGTTATTGTACTTCTCTTGGGTAAAAAGTCCAACATAATAACGCCTTTTGCGTCCCAAAATACTGTGGCCATCACCTTGCCAGCAGATGGTTGCGTCTTAAACTTCTTTGGCCTCGGAGACCCAGGCCCTACCCACTGACGACTCTGAGCTTTATTCTCTGGCTCATAATAATGAACCCAAGTCTCATCTACAGTAACCAGACGCAAAAGAAAATCATCTTTTGACCTAAAACGCTTCAACAAGGCGCTGCTTACTGATGCTCTGGTTACCATTTGCTCATCGCTAAGGGATTTGGGGACCCAACGGGCTCTTAGCTTGCGCATACCTAAACGATCATGTAAGATTGTTGAAACGCTACCATGTGAAATGCCTAATGCCTGAGCTATTTCTTCCACCTGAATTCGCCTATCAGAGTATACCAGATCCCGAACTTTCTTACACATTATTTCGTCGGTGGCATCCAGTGGGCGTCTAGACTGGCTTCATCTTCTAAAGACGTTCTACCGCGTTTGAATTCCCCTTCCCAGAACTTAACCTGAACATAAGATGTTGCAGAAGACCCATAAACATCGGCTAATTCGCCGTGTATTTCCTTGCCTGTTTTACCTTTTAAATACAAGTACCGAATCACAGCACGGTACTCGACTTTAGATGAAAAGCATGCCTTTGCATCACTAGCCATGTTTTACATTCAATATCTTATTAAAGAATGACTCGATACGCGTGCAGTTTTGTACCCATGTTTAAAACATATATTGAAACAAGGCATGAAAAATCGTGACCGTCTCGGTCCATCGGAAATGGGATAAGCTGGTTATTTATTGACACTCCCTCGTAGGTGTTACTATTAACTATTCCAGCAGACAAATTGGACATTTTCCTACTCGATTGGACGTTTCTTCCATATAACAGGAGTAGGGTATACTTGCAACCCTCTACGTCCAACACCTCCTCCAGCATCTCCGCTGTGGGAACACAGTTGCAACTGCATTTTTGAAAGATGAAAAGTATAGTATGACTGGAACTGCACTGATAAAGGTTACGACTGGGACCCACACCTATCGAATGACTCCCGACAAAGGTTGGATAGTAGACCCCGTGGACTGCTTCACGATACTATTATCTGTCTGTCTGACCATCTTTCTTTCTGACTGTCTATAATAACTCTTGCATAAGGATAAATGTAACTGGAACTGCACTGCTAATCGTCATGACTGCGACCTGCACATATCGAATGACTGCCCGACAAAGGTTGGACGGTCGACTTCGGGGCGTACTTTAGGATACTAGTATCTGTCTGTCTGTCCATCCAACCATCTTTATGTTTTTCTATTATTACTCGTACATAAGGACAACTGGAACTGCATTGCTAAACGTCAAGATTGCGATTCGCACATACCGAATGACTTCCCGACAAAGGTTCGATGATCGACTACGGGGAGTGCTCTAGGATACCTACACCGGCAGATCGTCTTCTGGCATTACGAAAACATACCTATATAATTTTGACCCCCTTAAACCCCACTTTTATATAGTAAAACTAGGGTTTACAGGGTTATACATTATTTTCCTTATTTCTGCAAAAAAACATAGAGGCGGTTCTAACGAGTACCCACATAGAACCGCCTCGCCGAGGCGGTTCTAAGGAGTACCCACAATCTACGTTTTGAGCAGAAATAAGAAAAAATATCAGAATTTTTAGATAAAAGCTTTCAGTTTTTGGTGGTGAAATTTTCAATATATTTGAATAGGCGTGTTTTCGTAATGGTATATAGCCTGCTATCTAGCCCAGATTGGACACCGCAAGCATGGGTATATAGTGTTTGTTCAGGAGTGTTTGTCCCAATATTTAGGTAAATACGGGAAGGCCCTGATTGAACGCAATCATTACGAAAACACGCCTATTCAAATATATAGAGAAAATTTCACCTCCAAAATCTGAAAATTTTCATATAAAAAAAAAACTGATATTTTTCAAATTTCTGTTCAAAACATAGATTGTGTGTAGTCGTTAGAACCGCCTCGGCGAGCGGTTCTAACGAGTACCCACAATCTATGTTTTCGAGCAGAAATAACAAAAATCATGTATACCCCTGTAAACCCCAGTTTTACTATATAAAAGTGGGGTTTAAGGGGGTCAAAATTATATAGGCGAGTTTTCGTGATGGAGTGTCTGTCCCATCGATTAGGGTAATTACGTGAAGGCCCTGAGCAGACGCCGCATGCAGATAATCTGGGTCTATACTGTTTGCTAAGGAGTGCCTGTCGAAATAATAAGGCAAATACGGAAAATGTCCTGATCAGATGCCGCATGTATGATCTCGGTCTCAACAATTTTGAATACAAGAGTAAAATAGATTTTGTTTTTAGGAGACAATGGATACTGGGGTGATCCCTAAATTTGACTTTACTATGCAAACAATGGAAAAAAATAGAAAAATGGGTATGAATTTTCTATTTAAAAATGACCTAAACTTTTTTTTTCTATCACGAAAACATGCCTATATAATTTTGACCCCCTTAAATCCCACTTTTATATAGTAAAACTAGGGTTTACCGGGGTATACATCATTGTTCTTATTTCTGCTCAAAACATAGATTGTGAGTACTCGTTAGAACCGCCTCGGCGAGGCGGTTCTAACGAGTACCCACAATCTATGCTTTGAGCAGAAATATGAAAAATATCAGATTTTTTTTATCTGAAAACTTCCAGTATTTTGGTAGTGAAATTTTCAATATATTTGAATAGGCGTGTTTTCGTAACGGAGTTGGCCAAACCTCATGGAAGTTAAGTATCTTAAGAAGAGATTGTGTAGACTTAGGAGTGATCAACAATAATGAGTTTATTTGAATATTTAATATTGTTATAGACGGAATTACATGTATATGATGTCCTATTCCTTTCCATTATAATTTGAGCGCTTTACTAATCGGTTTATCGATAATATGACAATGTAAATCTGTACTTCATTTCTGGGCATGACTGCGACCCGCACGCATCGAATGAATGACTGCCCAACAAAGATTCGTAGGTTGACTTGGAGGAGTGTTTTATCTGTCTGTCTGTTCGACCATCTTTCTGTATGTCTATCCGCTTTTTCTTGATTTTTTTTTTTTTTTGTTTTTTTTTTTTTTTTGTTTTTTTCTGTCAATTTTTGTTTTGTGGTCAATACGTTTCACGTTTTATATGAATAGAAATGGTATTTGATCTTTAGCGTATCCCTGCAATTTGTTCAGAGCCCTCGCTGCCGCTTAAGACTTTTGTTAGCAGCTGGCGATTGCATGTACAATGTTATTTGCAGCCACCCCCTCCCCTCCTCCTTTCTTTTTATACACATTAACCCTTGTCCTGCTGAACCCGGATATACCCCACCTTTGCAAACAGTGTAGATCCAGATCAGTTGGCTTCTGAAGAAGCCAACTGATCTGGATCTGCACTGTTTGCCATTAAGTATGTGAATTTATAGCAACAATCCAGATCAAACAATCTGACTGGCTGAAAATTAGAAGTGGGTGTGACATCTTAATTTATTCAGCATGACAAGGGTTAAAAACCGCGTTTGCATGACGAGGCACAGATCCTGTTCGGTCACTTACTTCCTAACCTCATTTGTCCTTGAATCTTAACCCTTGTCATGCTGAATAAATTAATATGCCACGCCCACTTCTTATTTTCAACCAATCAGATTACTTGATCCAGATTATTTATAAAAAAAATTCAAGTACTGAATGGCAAACAGTGCAGATCCAGATCAGTTGGCTTCTGAAGAAGCCAACTGATCTGGATCTACACTGTTTGCAAAGGCAGGGTATATCCGGATTCAGCAGGACATGGGCTAATTATCACGTCCATTCACTACATGCTTGATATGTCTAAAACTGTTGAATGAGTGGAAAGTGTAGACCGTATCAGACGCCACATTCTGTTGCGTTTGATTTGGGCCTGCATTGTTTGCCAAGGTCTGACTGTCCCAATGATTAGGGAAGATCCATTTTTGTGCCTATAATAGTTACAGAAAGCTTGTGTTATATAGATTTATTATGTTATAAATATGACGCTCAAAGTCCACCCATATTCGAACAGCGAATACCCAGACCAGCTTGCGCGTCTGCGCAATGTAATTAGGACCTTCTTTGTCCGTCGTTTTAGTCTTTAGTGTTCACTGATTCTGTATGCGAATGCATGCAATAAAGGCATATGGTAAAAGGTCATTTCCTCGCGTTATGCATTATATAAAAATGCAGATTCTGAAAACGCAAGGTTCATATATTGAAAGTATCGTTATCGTAGGGAAATGCATATTCAGTTAATATTACTCACATTTTTTAGAAGAAATTTATTTATTCATTTGGCGTGGGTTATGATATCTTTACCTTCATGTAAATTTTTCATTTTTAGTTCTCCTTTACGAAAGTACGGGGAGCTATTGCTACATCTTCAGCATCGTCGGCGGCGTCGTCGGCGTCGTCGACATCCTCATTTGGTAAAAGTTTACCCGCAAGCTCTTATTTATTATAGTTTATAAATTTATTTTCAAAACAAGTCAACAAGATGGAATATATTATTCAACATATTCTTTTCTATTAATTACCTTTTTTGCTTTAAATCGACGCTTTAAATAAGTTAATAACTGCCCTCTCAAGTTATTTGTGTTACCTTCCCCACACCCCCCCCCCCCCCACCCCCCGGCCCACCTTTGTTAAAGTTCGTTATACAAACTTTGTCCGGACAACTGGATGGATTGTTCTGAAATTTGGGGATATGATAGATTTGCAAGACAGTTTCAAACGGCCCCCAGGGGGCCCATGTCCCACCCCGTTATTTTTTATAAAAGGCCATACATCTCAGAAACAGTTCAGATCCCCACCCCTATACCGTATATATTCTTTTTCCTTATGATGACGCATCACTGAGATGACACAGACCGGGGGTCAACCGAGGGTCACCCCTGAGGCATGTGCCTCCCTCTTCACTTCATAAAAGGCCTTATATCTCAGAAACCATGGATTCAAATCCCCAAACCTAAACCATACATATATTGTAGTGCCTTATGATAAAATGCATCCAGTGACATACACTGGGGATACCCGGGGTTATGCCCTACCCCCTCCATCTCATACATATATATATATATATATATATATATATATATATATATATATATATATATATATATATATATATATATATTGCCTATGTCACGAATGGTTTCATTACACTGAATAATAAAACACACAATCGTTCTTATAATGTCAAAATTAAGGATTTAACAGCATCTTTTTCCTATTTCAGCAGATTAACCTTCATTACTCTTCAATCAGCAGACGACAAATTGGTGATATTGCTCGTGATATTTTCAGAAAATAGGCTTCGACATTTCATGTAGACTGTCTCCTTCGGAAAATATTTGCATGAAATGCCGAAGCTAATTTTCTGCAGAAAATACAAAACCTATTTTCAGGTGTCGCCTGCTGATACTTAGCATTAATAGCACACAGTTTTTTTTCCACTACGTATTCGTCCTGTTTGTAAACATGCAATATTATATCCTCTCCAGAACTTAACTTCTGTGGCTCTGGCCTTTCTTGCTCACTTGCGCTGTTCCACGTCGCAGACTGGGCCAGAGGGCGCCCGACATCCGGAAGTGCATTTGGTACACCTCAGTCTTCTAGGAAGAAGTAGTTGCCACTTCTCTTTTGCTCTGTATCCTAAAAAGATCAAATGAATATCACATAAAAACAAGACAATATCATACTATACATCCATGCAGTCTGGCCAGGACAGTGACGTAGCTGGGAATCCTGTGCCTTTTTGAGGGCAAGTCCGGAAATTTCTTAATATACTTAGTAGATTTCTTCCACTTTTTACATGGGAGACAACTGTTGTGATTTCCTGTTTGATTTCCTCCGCCCCAAGCCCCTTCTGAAACATGGTCTACTCAAAAAGGAAAGAATTTGCTCCCTTCGGAGCAAATTCTTTCCTTTTAGAGTAAACCCATTCCAAAAGAATCCAATCAGATGTGAAGTCTGAGCAGGGTCAGATATGGCGTCTGATCAAGGTCTATACTGCCAATCATTCAAAAGTTTTAGACACTACCATGTAGTCAGTTCAACTTTTAGGCATAGGTCTAGATAAGAGTGAGTATCAGGTAAATATTTTTTTTCTTTATCCACGAAATATATGTTGTGGGTAGTCATTAGAAGCGCCTCAGATTGAAACAAAAAATCTTATCAAAAGCTATTTCTAGGATAATCAGGTTAGTTGTCCAAATATTTAGAGTAAAGGCAGTAGCTATGCCTCCACAGGATCTTTGGTTTCAAGGAAGGGCCCAGCCAGACTCTATCTGATGCAGACGGACATGCGGTTTTGTTTGTGGTGACTGTTGCTTTCTCACTACTAGTACTGTTCCCAAGCATCGTCTCTAAACAAGTCAGAAAAAAATGTTAGAGCAATTTCAGTCCAAATCTTAAATCTCCTTCCCCCATTCTCCAGTCTATAACCCTTAAACCCCTCCCCTCCACCCCCACCCTCTCCTCCACACATACACATACACAATCTTCCCGCCCCACCCCAACTAAAATATAAAATGGTTTAGTCCAAACTCGTACAGCCCGGTGCTAAAAATTGGTCTTTTTTTAACCTCATACACTCCAGTGCCAAAAATGAGCCATTTTATTCTTGTTTTTGTTGTTGTTATTGTTGTTGTCCCTTATTTTTGTTTTCTTCTAGAAAAGCATGTAGTGAAAACATTGTAAGATTCTAAAATCCAAATTATTGGCACGGGAAGAATACTTGGCGCAAATGCTTGCTGAGGGGCGGTTTGGAGAGTGGGAGTATAAAAAGATGATGAGGTGACGTTTTAGTGACATTTTACGTCCCTTTCAAATTAAGTCATATTGAGAAGATAGAAGGGTGCTAATGAAATGCTCTGTGGAATTAAGTGCCCTACCATCATAAGCTGAATCTCAGTCAGCATTCTACGTAAATCTATATCGGGCCGTCATCGGCCCGTCAGGGTAGCTGACGGGCCGATGACGGCCCGATGTAGATTTATGTAGAATGCTAGCTGGGATTTCGCCTCTAGTGGGATTCGAACCCAGGACCTCGTGATCCGAAGTCGGGAGTGTTTACCATTCGGTCATCCGAAATATGATGCTCAGTACAGACTTAATGGATTCATTCTTCTCCTATTGCAATTAATAGCTCAAATATGTTTTTATTATAAAACTAGAAAAGGACCCGCACCAGTGCGAGTATAATACTAATTCAATCTACGATTAATGCGGAGATTCTCCCTAAAAGGCCAAGTTGATGAGGTTGAATTCTAAAAGGTGTGATATGAGTGATTTTTTGGTCCACTCGATCAACCACATCTGTTAATTATGTATTACCTTTATTTTGGCAGTTCAAATTTCACAAAATAGAGAGATAACCAATGGTTTATCTACCTACCCTAAATGAGGTTGAATTCTAAAGGTATGATTATGAGTGATTTTTTGTCCACTCGATCAACTACATATGTTTATTATGTAATATCACTATTCTGGCAGTTCAAATGTCACAAAATGGGGAGATAACCAATGGTTTATCTACCTACGCTAATGAGGTTGAATTCTAAATGGTGTGTTATAATTGATTTTTTTTTCCACTCGATCAACTACATATGTTAATGGTGTAATACCATTATTTTGGCAAATCGAATCCCATAAAATGGGGAGATAACCAATGGTTTACTTACCTACGCTAAAATCAAAGTATTCTCATTTCTTCAAGAAACTAGAAATATAGTGTTCCTTTATCTTTGATTCATCAATTTGCCATAGAAACATGCACAACAGTGTTAACCTTAAAACGCCAAGAAAACCTGCATCTGAAAATGTCGTCTGTTTATGTCGTCTGCTGAATATTCTTGCAAACTTTTCAAATCTATTTTGCCTACAGGCAAACAGTGCGGACCCAGATCAGACTGCTCCTAAGAGCATTCTGATCTGGGTCCACACTGTTTGCAGAAATATGACTTTTAAAATCATAAGCAGATGACAAAGCAGACGACAATTGTTGTGGTTGGCAGTTTAAGGGTTAACTCGTAAATATCTACTTTTGTTTTTCTTCATTCTGCAATCACGCATCATTTAAACATAAATAAATGCATCTTTACTTCTGTTCAAAAATTGGAAAATGAGGTTGCTTGAGTATTTTTTAAAATGAAATTATGTCCTACCCCTTGAACCAGCTTCCCACTCGCACATAATGTGTGACTAGACTACAGAAGTCTACAGTAAAAAGGACTTGTTGGTTCAAGGGATGGAACATACTTTTATTTTTATCTATTTATCTAATATATAGATAATTCTTACCCTGACCCCATTGAGCTTGTTGATCCGGGGCCTGAAGTTGTTTGGATCTCGCCGTATTGTAATATCCAGAGATTCCAAGAATTTATTGATTCCACTCAATAGATTCTGAGGTCTGAAATAAACATTATACATAGCAACAGATAAGGCGCTTTTTTCATCCGAAAAATGCTGATATCTTTATTATTTCTCAATAAAAACATATGTTGTGGTACTCATTAGAAGCGCCTCGGTGAGGCGCTTCTTATGAGTACCCACAACATATGTTTTCGTCGAGAAATAAGAAAAATATTATGTGGATACCCCCCTCTTATCTGTAGCTATGATTATACTTACTATGTTGTCCCGATTATAATCGATAATCAATCACTTTTAATCACTTTTGCCTCTTGTGGCTGAAGATGGGACAGAATTTTCATAGTCGACTAATCAAATATTTTATTTATAGGAACATTTTTTCTCACTTTTCATTTTGACAGGCAAGTTGTACAAATGAAATACTATAAGCTGTTTTCTTTTGTCATTTTAGATTTGTGGTGAATAAAGGTAAAGAAATTTGATTTAAAAAAAAGTAGTCTGAAATGAGCCTAGCTTCCGATTAGGCTTTTTTCTAAAGCAAATTGTACTGATATTCTTCTTGTTTCTCCATGAAAACATATGACGAGGCGCTTCTAGTGAGTACCCACAATATGTGTTTTCATGGAGAAGTAAGTAAAATATTATGTGGATATCTGAATATTTTGAGCTACGAATACGTACCTGAAAGAGGGCTAAAATAACAATGACTATTTGAATAGATTTTCTGCTAGTCTATTAGTCTATGTGGAGCAGTCAGTTTTACAATCAAAGCACTGACAGTACTGAGTGTAGGCTGGGCGAATGGTCCTGGACGGAATTTAAGACTGTTTGATCATGGTTTCATGATAATAACTATATGTAATCAATTCAGAAGTCATTTCAAAGAACCAGAACCAAAATCCGACCCTCAGATCAGAAATCAGGGTACAGTTAACCCTCTTTATACCGATGCTCGATACAACGACAAAATTCGTTATAATGCTAATTCAACTGACACGAAATCTTCACTTGAGAGGTGACAGCTGATCAAAACTTATGCAAGATCATTGTATTTAATACTTAAAGGAAGATATGTTTTGGATATTTGTTAGAATTGCCCTAGTGGGAGATTCCAACAAATATCCAAAACATATGTTTTGCGAGGAAATAAGAATAAAACAAGGTATTTCTTATATATCATTAGATCTGCTCATTAAGGATTCTTTACAATAGCAAAATCATTTTAACGGCAAAGTCTTTGGGAACAAATGGTATCATTGTAACGAGGGTTCATTGTACTCAGCTATTCAAAACTATGTCCCTTTTCTACACGTTTAGAAAAACTACCTATAATGCAAGTCATGTCCCTTTTCTACACGATTTGCAGTATGGTTAGTTTTTTCTCATCAAGCAGTGTATTGAAACAGTGTTAGGTCTATGGAATAAAGGGAACTTGAACAACCTACATTATCGTCAACGTTGTTGTAAACGAATTGCACCACCCAGCGGACAAGCAACGTTGAGATAACGTTGCATCGACATTGTATCAATGTCGATGCAACGTCATCAAGTTGCATCGACATTAACACAACAATGTCTCAACGTTGCATGCCCGCTGGGCATCTATCTAAATAGGTGACCTTCCCGTCTTATTGTTTGCGTATATTTTGTCATGACTTTGTATCGACGTTGATGCGACGTTGTCTAAACACTGCATACCCACTGGGCACGTATTTAAAAAGGTGACGTTCCAGTCTTGCGAGTTTGCGTATAAAATATCATGACGTTGCATCGACGTTGTCTCAACGTTGTGTACCCGCTGTGCGCGTATTTAAAGAGTTTGGTATGCTTGCTTGTATTTTGTTTATATTTGTACATAAAAAGTTAACGTTGATACTTAACTCATATTCGGAAAAGCCATATACTGTTTAAAAAAGATGACTTATGCCGCGTGTGTTTTGATTTCATGGGTATTGTTATGTATTTATTGCGCAAGCTCAACTTTGGCATAGTTGCATCAAATATTGCGATTGTTAAAATTTCAGCTCACAAAATTCCAGAAGCAAAACCTAGCCTTCACCATATAACCAGATTAGGGCAAGTACTGTAAGCTTAAGGAACATTAAGCTGAAGGAACATTTAGGGTTAACCCATCGTAGACTGAATAGACACTCCCACACTATATATTGGAAGACTCCAATTTCAATTTTAGGTACGTCCGGCTATGAGATTTACATATTCCTATAGAAAAATTACTAAACCATTTGCAAACAGTGGAGACCCTGATCAGACGCCGCGTTCTGCGGCGTCTGATCTGGGTCTACACTGTTTGCCAAGTACCCTTTTATGAGTCTCCCGACTACAATGGGTTAATATTAGCCAAGGCACGGCATTTCCTACAAGATAGCATGCGCTCCCAGCGAAGACTCAGATCAGCCTGCGCATCTGCGCAGACTGATCAGAGTCTTCACACGACATTCTATGTGTAGCCACGGATCCATAGCGTCTTTAGGCCTGATCTGAGTCTTCGCTGGGCGCACATACAATTGTAATGGAATAGGTATATAGATCACTTCCACAGCCTTTCTGCGGAAGCCACCTTTTATTGCGACGTTGGTAGAGTGTTTGGCTTTTTCATGAACTTAAGCAACGTACATCATGAGTAGTTCCTGATGGGTGACGGCGACGCTGGACTTCGTGGAAGACCCGACAAACGCTAAACAAGGAAAGGCTGCGCCCCGGTAAATATCAAGGAGGTGGGGGCTTGCATCATAAATAACAGGGAAAATATAGATTATTGCGAAAAGGGCCTGTTCAAACAGTAATTCGCTGTCGTTTTCCATTTTGTTGTTCTGACAAAAACCAAGACAGGCTCAGAGAATGTAGCAAGAAACAAGGTATTTATATTGGCAAACTTGATGCATTCATAACTGTATTGTCATTGTTGCAGGCCAGAAGCAGAAACAACTGTAGTAATTTTACACTTTCTTTTTATTTATACAATATATGTATATATACAGTACTCTTAGATTTCTATTCAACAGTTTTGCAAGAGAACTGTTTAATGTCCATATACATTCTCCCCTCACTCAAAGAGTCCAATGAATTATTACTATTATTGTATATATTTTATGCATTTTCTCAAGTAAAAAAAATGAATATTGTATTGTTTATTGCTATAGTTATGTGAAATTACTTGCTCTGTTTTCATTGTAGGGAGAGGGCCGTCAGTAATTTTTGTGAGAACTTGTGGCCCAACCCCTTGCATTGTATAGTTGCAACAAATATGATTAAACTAATTAAACTACAATTACTAATAAGGTTATCAAAATATTGTGTCTGAGTGATCTAAACTATAACAATAGTACATGAAATCTACAAATATAAGTACTTTCATCCATCCTTGGTACATACTCTGAGCTTATTCGATTTTTCATCAAAACAACGACATAATAATAAAAAACAACCAACCGATTTAAACGGGCCCTTTTCGCAAAAAATATAGTCTGTTTCACTGTATTGTATGATGTAGGGTTACCCTCTTTAAACACAATACTTACGTATTTGCCTTCGTGTTAACACCGGGCGATCCTTCAAACACAATAACCCGGTCAGCCATGTATGTAGCCATTATGAAATCATGTTCTACGACGAATGCTGTTTTCTTAGCATGAAGAATAAACCTAGAAGAGATATCATCTCTCGGTTCAGTTTGAAAAACATACATTATCACCAATAAAGACTTATATAGGAATTTACTTCATTTTTTGTGGATTTTATCGATGTGTAAATGACAGTGAATCACTCATAAACTGGATAAATCCCAAAGAGCTTTTATGTTAACCCTGGTCTTGCTGAACCCGGATATACCCTGCCTTTGGAAACAGCGAATATCCAGATCAGCTGGCTTCTGAATCTGCACTGTTTGCCATTTAGTATGTGACTTTATGTCAATAATCTGGATCAAAGAATCTGATTGGCTGGCAATTAGAAATAGGTGTGGCATCTTTATTTATTCAGCATGACAATGGTTAAGTTAGTGAGTTATTCGCCGGCTTTACCTATCAATAAAATCCACAAAATATTTTTTTTATAATTATATAACTATGTCATATTTACCTCGAAAAATGTGGGTAAAATAGCTCATTTTACAAATATGCGCGAAGAAAATAGTTCCGGATTCCTACTCATTAGATTTATCAAAGTGTAAAACCGTTTTCAAATTGCTCTCGGCCATTAACATTGTGCTATATAATTGCATGCTTGTTGTTGAAATTATTTTCCCATGGCATCATTATTGCACAATGAACAAGGGTTAAGGGCATATAACCCTGTTCAACGTTTACTCTGCTTTATATTTCCCACACTGCTGCCCATAATACAAATCAAAGATCATTTCTGTGTACATTTCATGAAAATGTGATAAGAAAACTGTAAAAGTACTTGAGTCAACAAAATCAGGCACATTATTTGTCAGCGCCACTTTATCAAGCTACAAGCAAGAAATTACCTTCCCAGCTAGCATTCTTTATAAATCTATAGCGGGCCGTTATCGGCCCGTCAGGGTAGCTGACGGGCCGATAACGGCCCGCTATAGATTTAAAAAGAATGCTAGCTGGTTTATCAGTGACTCTCATATTCAAAATCTTGGAATCGGATCAGTGATTTAAACTGACCAGAACGAAAATTAGAAAGATTGATATTAGACTTGCCCAAGTCTGTTCACTGATTCCTTTTTTTAATATTTTTTTAAAATAAAACAATATCAAGTCCTGTATCTGAAATTAATGAAATGAACATTCAGAGATAAACTAAAGGGGCTGTTACATGTTTTTCTCTTAAAGAGAAAATTCTAATAACAAGGAGGGCAAATACTAGTGTAGGAACTTGGGCAAGTCTAGACTAATTTGTAAACTGAACAACATTTAAACGTTTTCACCTTTTTATAACCTTTGCAGCGTGGATTCGCTGTTCGGAGTCCAGGTAGGCTGATGGTTCGTCTATGAGGTACACATCGGCTGGTTTACCTAAACACAAGGTCAAGGCAAGTCTCTGTATTTCGCCACCAGAGAGATTTTGTACCTAAAAATATTTATGCAATATATACTTCAGTGAGGCTTCAAATTTTCTGTACTGTCACCGAACAAATTGCACAACCCACAGAAAAGTCGACCGACCAACTAAGGTCCAATTTCGGAATGTGGCCTATAATTTATCTTGTCAGTAATTGATCTGTCCATCCGTCTGTAGTCAGTAATTGATCTGTCCATCCGTCTGTAGTCAGTAATTGATCTGTCCATCCGTCTGTGGTCAGTAATTGATCTGTTCATCAGTCTGTGGTCAGTAATTTATCTGTCCATCAGGCTGTGGTCAGTAACATATCTGTCAATCCGTCTGTGGTAAGTAATTGATCCGTCTTTGGTCAGTTATTGATCTGTCCATCCGCCTTTGGTCAGTAAGTGATCTGTCCATCCGTCTGTAGTCAGTAATTGATCTGTCCATCCGTCTGTGGTCAGTAAGTGAAAATGGGCATAGTTCTTGTACCATTAGGAATAATTTGATACCAACAAGATCTAGCCAATGGGCTTGCCAAATGCCACTTTTCATTGTCCGAGGCAAAACCGAGGCCAATAATATGGAAATCGTTGTACGTCTTCAACCATATGGGATATTTTGATAAAATTCTGTATGCACATTGATACTGACAAGATTCAGTCTACGGAATTGCCAAATGCCACTTTTGATTGACCGAGACAACACCTAGGCCAAAATTGTGATATTTGATAATCTTTTGCATACATTATATTTACACCAGGCGAGTCATTCAGCTTATTGATTTTATACCATGGTCTTGATATGGAGAAAGGTGTTGCATTTTTCAGTCCACACGCCGGTTTCAGTACAGAAAATGAGACACGTCAGTTTTAATTATACCTGTTTCTTATTTAACCCTGGTCCTGCTGACCCCGGTTATACCCTGCCTTTTAAGAAGCCAACGGATCTCGATCTGCACTGTTTGTCATTAAGTATGTGAATTTGTATCAACAGCCCGGATCAAGCTCCTGATTGGCTGACAATTAGAAATAGGTGTGGCATCTTAATTTATTCAGCTGATTTTTGGAAACAGGAGTTAAGTGAATTCAACTAAATTATTACATATCACAAACATTATTAAAGGGAAACCCAAGCAGGCAGAGACAACAACTGATGCATTCTATCAAAATCAGATAAAAATTACATTACGAAAACACGTCTATTCAAATATACAGAAAACTTCACCTCCAAAAACTGAAAATTTTCAGATACAAAAACTCTTGTATTTTTTCATATTTTTGCTCAAAACATAGATTGTGGGTAGATTGTGGGTACTCGTTAGAACCGCCCCGGCGAGGCCGTTCTAACGAGTACCCACAATCTATGTTTTTCAACAAAATAAAGAATATAATGTATACCCCTGTAAACTCCAGTTTTACTATATAATAATGGGTTTTAAGGGGATCAAAATTGTATAGGCGTGTTTTTTCTGATTAGAAGGTTATCATAGGAAAGAATTTAATTTTTGTGGATTTTAAGGATGTGTAGATGCTAGCGAATCACTCACAAACTTAACATAAAGTTCAAAAGTCATGTTTACATTAAAAACATGAATTAAATAGCTTACCGTATTCGCCCTAAATACCGCGCTGTGCGCTTCAGTTTTTTTTTTGTTTTTTTTTTTCAAAATTACTGGAAAAACTTTAGTAAAATATCTTCTTAATAAAGGCACACTTTAAAGGAATATCAGCAGAGGACTTCCTGAGGGGCATATTTAATGATACTTGTAGAGGCAATTCAAATGAGTACCCACAAAATATGCTTTTATAAAAGAACCAGATAAAATTATAGTGGTTGTAACCTGAAGCCTATGAAATTACATGACTGTGCGCTTATAGGAGCATATGCGGTAATTAGGGCGACTACGGTATTTTAGATATCTACGCAAAGAAAATAGTTTTAAGATTCCTGCTCAATGGATTTATCGAAGTATAAAACTCGCTTTAAATTTGCCCTTGACCGATAGAATTGTAATAAATTAGTTGAGTTGGAATTATTGGGATCTGAAATTTCAGAACTTTTATGACGGACACTGCCATTCTGATTATTTAATGAAATTCTAAGCATTTCAAATTATCAAATAAAATTGTAGTTTTAAGAAAAATTAATATATGGCTTAGAAAACTTTATACATTGTGCATATTTTATAGTAACATGAACCCTTTTATACTAACAGGAACTTCAGGCACATGGAGGCAGCGGCGAGTGTTTTATGTGCCTGGGTTTGTGGAGCCTCGCTTTCACGGAGCAGCCATGCAGCCGCCACCGTCTGTCACCATGCGCCTCTGAATTTAGTTTGTTAATGTGTTCTTTTTTTCCGAAGGCAATTTTTATAGATTTCAGAAATGGACTCTTCCATCTTTTATATGGGACACGTCGGAGTTTCAGAAATGGACTCTTCCATCTTTTATATGGGACACGTCCATTTTTTATATGGGGCTTAGTCAATGATCAATTATCATTAAAAGCATGGCAAGCAGTATAGATCCTGATATGGCTCATTATGAGCCATCTCATCTGGACCTACACTGTTTGCATAGGTACATGCACCGGTCGAAAGGGTTAAGTGGCGTAAAAAGTCTCCCCTATTATAAGTTTTTGTTTTTATTTTCCTTTAGATCATGTGTTTCCAAAGGCAACCTTCATAGATTTATCATTTTATTATTATTATTATTTGAGCTGCAATGTCAGTAAACGTACCTTCGGACATGTGTGCCCAACCAAAACTAAAATCAGCCTGCGCATCCACGCAGTTTGATCTTTCTTCGTTGTCTGCATGAAGAAACTTTGCATACTTGGCAATCCAAAAAGCCCCATGTGAGGCTTCTGATCAGACTGCATGAATGTGCAAGCTGACCTGAATCTTCCCAGGGCGCACATGTCTAAAGGTACACTTTCTGACAATGCAGTGCATTTTCTGACATTGTGGACCGTTTTCTGACATTGCGGTATGTTTTCTGACATTGCGCAATGTTTTTTGACATTGCGGTACGTTTTCTGACATCGCGGTATGTTTTCTGACATTGTGGTACGTTTTCTGACATTGCACGATGTTTTCTGACATTGCAGCATGTTTTCTGACATTGCGGTACGTTTTCTGACATTGCGGTACGTTTTCTGATATTGCTCGATGTTTTCTGACATTGCGGAACGTTTTCTGACATTGCGGTACTTTTTCTGACATTGCCGTACATTTTCTGACCTTGCGGCACGTTTTTTTTATATTGCTCGATGTTTTCTGACATGCGGTACTTTTTCTGATATTGCGCGATGTTTTCTGACATTGCGGAACGTTTTCTGATATTGCCGTACGTTTTCTGACCTTGCGGTACGTTTTCTGATACTGCGCTACGTTTTCTGACATTGCGCACTGTTTTTTGACATTGCGCAACGTTTTCTGACATTGCGCTATCTTTTCTGACTTTGCTCTACGGTTTTCTGACATTGCGCGACGTTTTCTGATATTGCGCGCCGTTTTCTGACATAGCGTGCGTTTTCTGATATTGCGGTACCTTTTCTGACACTGCGGTACGTTTTCTGACAATGCGGTACGTTTTCTACATTGCAATACGTTTTCTACATTGCGATTCATTTGTTAGTTTTACCTCTTGATCGATGATATCGTCAATCAGAAGTGGTTTCATAACATCGGTAACAAACTGTGGATGGACGTATGCCTCTCTGATTCTATCATGTAGCAACTGTCTCACTGTACCACGTGACTTAGGGCTGATCTTTTGGGGCTTGTAGCTTACATTCAGAACCGGACATGGACCTTTTGAAAATTAAACAAGAACCATTTACACAAACCGTTACATGAGAGAAAAAGGACTTTGAACGTTAAAGCGCCAAGCAAACTTTGTAGCAGACATTCTTAAGTTTTTAATTTGCATGTTTTTGTTGCTTTGTTTTTTGTTGTTGTTTGTTCGATTTTTCCAGAGAAAATATGACTTGAAATTCCATGTGAATCTTCTGCTTGGCAGATGATTCATACAAAATGTCACGACCTTATTTTGTAAAAATAAAATAAAAAAAAAAACAACAAAAAAACTAAGTCGTCTGCTGCAGCTATAGACGAAAAATGAACGTCCAGTGCCATGCAGTCTTCGTTCTCCACTTGCTGAATTATTCAATACTATAGAGTATAATGATGAACAGATCGGACTGTACGTAATGTCGATCTGGGTCTTCACTGTCCTCAATTGACAATTCATATGAAATGCAGACTAATAATATAATATAACAACGTTGCATGAACGTCGATACAACATCATGGTCATACTGGGCTGTTTCATTTAAAGATTTTAAAAGTCATTTGGAAAAATGCAAAAAAAAGAAAAGACTTGTAACTATTTTAAACCCTCAAATTTGTGAAAAAAAGCATTTAGATCTTGGACTGCTAAAATTTCATATTAAATAGTTCCATTTTTCCTGTTTTTTTTTTTTTTTTTTTTTTTTTTTTTTTTTTGGCGTGGGGGTGGGGGTGGGGGTGTTGAGATGCCTACTTTGATGCCAGAATTTTTCAGAATGTATAATTCTGCAGCAGATATTAGCAAAACTGTACATTTTGAGAGGTTGCTTTGAATATGAAAGTAGAAAAAACATCTGTGGTACAAGTTATCCAAATACACCTGCCGTGATCTACAAGATCTAGGCCTATATATATATCAGTGTCTTCGAAGAGATGGTAGCTGATTACATGACATATAAACTGCCATTCTGTTTCTTGTTTTGAAAAATTGAGAGGGGGTGGTCGGGTGGTGCGAAGGTGTCATGTATCTTGTGTCACCGGGACGTCCAACTGATATTGGCTTACAGTTGGGCAAGGCCTGCTATCGTTGTAGTAGGTAAAGGTGGAGGGGGAATGTTTTTATTTCTTCTGTTTCTTCCTTTCGTTCCTGTTCCTCTTTCTTCCCTGTTCCTCTCTTTCATCTTTCCTACTATCTCTTCTATCTCTTTTCTCCCTTTCTCTGGGAGACGACACAAAATGACCCACAAGGGTTGACGTGTCGTTAAACCCCAACACAATCAATCAATCAATTGAAAAATTGAGAGGGACTGCTGCCAGACAAGTCATTACGGAAACACGCCTATTCAAATATATTGAAAATTTTACAACCAAAAAAGGGAAAAAATTTTCAGATATTTTTCATATTTCTGTTCAAAACATAGATTGTGGGTACTCGTTAGTACCGCCTCGGCAAGGCGGTTCTAACGAATACCCACAATCTATGTTTTTGAGCAGAAATAAGAAAAATAAAGTTTATTGAAAATTTTACAACCAAAAAAGGGAAAAAAATTTTATAAAAAATTCAGATATTTTTCATATTTCTGTTCAAAACATAGATTGTGGGTACTCGTTAGTACCGCCTCGGCAAGGCGGTTCTAACGAATACCCACAATCTATGTTTTTGAGCAAAAATAAGAAAAATAAAGTTTACCCCTGTAAACCCCAGTTTTACTATATAAAAGTGGGGTTTAAGGGGGTCAAAATTATATAGGCGTGTTTTCGTGATGAACAAGTACTGACCATTTGAACTTAAAACAAACAAAAAATATGGGATACAGATTTGCTAAAAATGTAGGAACTGTATAAGGAAAAGAAATACAGTCAACCCTCTTTATACCGATACAACGACAAAATTCGTTAAACTGACAATTTGACTAGCACGGAAACCCTCTCGCAAGAGGTGACAGTTAATCAGAAATTATACAGGGACTTTATTATTCAATACTTCAAGCAACGTATGTTTTGGATATTTGTTAGAATCGCCTCACCGAGGCGATTCTAACAAATATCCAAAACATACGTTCTATGACGAAATAAAAATAAAACATGGCATTTGTTGCATATCATTCTGCTCATTAAGAATTCTTTACAACAGCAAATTCATTTTTATGGCAATATCTTTGGGAACAAATGCTGTCATTGTAACGAGGATTCACTGTTGTAGTTTATAGTTCTTACCTCCTTCATCAGGTGTCAGTTTACCGGCCAACATTCTGACAAACGTTGTCTTCCCAGTTCCATTTTCTCCCAACATAACCACTATCTCAGAATCAGAAAATTGTCCTTCCTCTACATGCAGTTCAAAATTACCTGCAGAGAAATTAAATGTTGCCAACAGTAATTCAGAGTTCTATATGCTAAAAAATCATTTCAGTTTGATCCAGCTCAATCTAATTATTCCTCCTCTACATGCAACTCAAAATTACCTGCAGAGAAATTAAATGTTGCCAACAGTAATTCAGAGTTCTATATGCTAAAAAATCATTTCAGTTTGATCCAGCTCAATCTAATTATTCCTCCTCTACATGCAACTCAAAATTACCTGCAGAGAAATTAAATGTTGCCAACAGTAATTCAGAGCTCTATATGCTAAAAAATCATTTCAGTTTGATCCAGCTCAATCTAATTATTCCTCCTCTACATGCAACTCAAAATTACCTGCAGAGAAATTAATGTTGCCAACAGTAATTCAGAGTTCTATATGCTAAAAAATCATTTCAATTTGATCCAGCTCAATCTAATTATCCCTCCTCTACATTCAACTCAAAAGTACCTGCAGAGAAATTAAATGTTGCCAACAGTAATTCAGAGCTCTATATGCTAAAAAATCATTTCAGTTTGATCCAGCTCAATCTAATTATTCCTCCTCTACATGCAACTCAAAATTACCTGCAGAGAAATTAATGTTGCCAACAGTTATTCAGAGTTCTGCTAAAAAATCATTTCAATTTGATCCAGCTCAATCTAATTATCCCTCCTCTACATTCAACTCAAAAGTACCTGCAGAGAAATTAAATGTTGCCAACAGTAATTCAGAGCTCTATATATGCTAAAAATCATTTCAATTTGATCCAGCTCAATCTAATTATCCCTCCTCTACATGCAGCTCAAAATTACCTGCAGAGAAATTAAATGTTGCCAACAGTAATTCAGAGCTCTATATATGCTAAAAATCATTTCAATTTGATCCAGCTCAATCTAATTATCCCTCCTCTACATGCAACTCAAAATTACCTGCAGAGAAATTAAATGTTGCCAACAGTAATTCAGAGTTCTAAACTCTGAATAAATCATTTCATTTTTGATCCAGCTCAAAACCGAGAGATTAACTGAAATGTTACAGGCTGTCAGATGCCACATTTTTTGATCGCATTAATACCATATATCAATTTATTAAACTTTTCATGGATAATAAATATTTATTTTTGAGGAATATGAAGCCTTTAAACCATGACACATTTATAATTATTGACGTCATCTACTGCCTTGATGTGACATCATGTATGGCTTTTGCATGGCATGATAATGTCCCACTGGGAAATATCGCTTTTATTTACCCCGGAAATCCCTGTGAATACCTGTTAGCTATGTAATAAATACAGTATAACCTCAATGACTCGAACACGGATGGCTCGTTTACCGTGGATGATTCGAACTCGTTTTTTAGTCCCTACAAAAATTCTTCCAATAGCTCAAGAAAACAAATTTTTAGGGATTTTTTCTATTTTATCATGGAATTGTATGTTGTGTGTACTTATTAGATTCGCCTCATCGAGTCGATTCTAATGAGTACACTCAACATACAATCACTGTGTAGAAAATCGAAAAGATTTCCCTAAATTATCGCTATTTGCTTCCCAAACTGGTGCTATGATTAACCCTCTGTGGCTCGAACTTCCATGTCTCGAACAAAATTCTATGGTCCCAAAGATGTTCGAGCCACTGAGGTTCGACTGTAGACATAAATTCAAAATATTTTTTTTTTTGTTGTTGTTTTTTTTTTTTTTTGTTTTTTTGTTTTTTTGTTTTTTTTTTTTTTTTTGTTTTTTTTGTTTTTTTTTGCAGTGCTATACAGTCGAACTTGTGTTAAGCTAGCTGCTTGACCTGTTTGCATACTATTTGCTCAGACATGTCTGCTAAATATATAGGTGAAATATGGTATTATAGCACCAGAAATGGCTTTTTACCAAACCAAAAAGTACAGTTTCGACAACGTCCTCAAAATTAAATTAAGAGCCAAAGTATACCTAATTGTTTGACCATTGCGGGATAGACGTATCCAACTGTTCTTTTGTTGTCCTCTTTTGTAGCTGTCTGAGCAACTCTGAAGTCTAAGGAAGTAGTCCTGAAGCGAAGATTCTCAGCTGGGATAAAACCGTCCAGATAATGATTGATCCCTGAAATGATACAACTAAATATCAACATTTACCACTCTCTGGGCTAATTCAGCAGAACCATCCAGGAAATAATTGATCTCTGTAATGACACACGACTAAATATTAATATTAACTCTCTGAGCAAATTCAGGAAGAACCATCAAGATAATAACTGATCCCTGAAATGACATGATTGGTTATTAGCATTTACCACTATTGGGTAAATTCAGCAGAACCATCCAGACAATGATTGCTCCCTCTAATGATAGGACTGGTCATTAGCATTTGCTACTATTGTGCAAATTTAGCAGAACCACCAAGATGATAACTGATCCCATTAATGACATGACTGATTATTATCTTTTACCACTCTCTGGGATAATTCAGCAGAACCATCTAGATAATGATTGATACCTGTAATGACAGGACTGAGCATCAGTATTTTTTCCACTAATGTGCAAAATCAGCAGAACCGACCAGATAATAAATGATTGATTGTCATCCTTTTACCAATCTCCGGACAAGTCAGCGGAACCATCCAGATAATAATTGATCCCTGTTATGACAGGACTGATCATTAGCATTTACCACTATTGTGCAAATTCAGCAGAACCACCTAGATAATAATTGGTCCCTTTAAAGACATGATTGAATAAAAACCTTTACCACTCTCCGGACAAAAAGTCAGCATTACCATCCCTGTAATGATAGGTCTGAATGGTAACATTCATCACTATTGGGCAAATTCAGCAGAATCGTCCAGATAATGATTAATCTCTGTAATGACACGATTGAAGACAAATTCACCAAATGGGAAATTGATGAAATTTTTGTTTTCTAATTTTTTCCAGAAAATAGGTTTTGTTATTTCACACAAATTGTCTTGAGCAAAGTTGTCTCTTTAGAATAGGGAGCTAATTACAGTGGTCTCCTTTGAACGCTCATACATTCATCTAAAGTGAAGTTCCAAGCAAAATTCGACTTTCGAAATGATGGCAATACTGCAGTCGCCCAGAAATTATTTCCCCTATTTGGTTTGTATCTCATTATTGTCTACGTCTCTACTTTGTATGACACGGAGCTCGATTCGACGCTGATTCAAGATGTTGTTTCAATGTGGTGTGCCCGCTTTGATGATTCTTCCCAGCAGGCACACGTTGCAACAACATCGATTCAAAGTTGAATCGACATTGTTTCAACGTTGTGTGCCACCCCCCCCCCCTCCCCCCTCCACACACACACACACACACACACACACACACAATCACACACACACACACACACACACACACACACACCCGGGATAAATTTATCCAATAAAAACATTGGTTGCGGGCACTCATTAAAAGTGCCTAGACACAGAATCAAAGCACTGACAGCACTAATGGATGGATTGTCTCTGAGCGTATGCTGGGAAAATAGCAACTAGTGCAGACCCTGATAAGACGCCGCAGAATGCGGCATCTCATACGGTCTGCACTCTTTGCCAATGTTCCAGTCAACGTTTTACAGATAACCCTCTTTCACACAGCACTGTTGAACCGTATTTGCACTCTGACGTCACAGCGACAAGATTAGCGCCGCTATAATTAACCGTTACATGGATTTCGTACAAACACGGTTCATTTCATTTGTCAATGATAAACACTTGGACAGCAACCGTAAGTAAATTTTGGTGTATGTATAATTAGCTCAGTTGTAAACAATAGACCCAAAAACGATCTTTATCTAGAGTTCTGTTGACATTTGACCTTTTACCTTCTCTGACCCCGGATGGCATAGTGACAACACCGTAAGCCCCTGGCACTCCATATAGACAGCAAACAAAATCCGACAGGTAGTCAAGTACAGAAAGGTCATGCTCGACGACGACAACATAGGTATCGTCGTTAACAAGTCCACGTATAGTTCGGGCGGCTTTGAGTCGTTGTTTTATGTCCAGATAACTTGAAGGCTCGTCAAACATGTAGCTTAAAACAGAACAAGGATACAGTGTTTGATACTAGACAGGGTTAATTGTCTATGCCCACGGGCGTAGACAATCTTAGTATTTGTCTTTGCTCTGGAAACACTTTAGGAAAGGGCATGGATTGCTCCAGTGCTATTTTCCATGAATTTCTTAAGGTTATAACCAAGATTTAGCTTTCACAAAAAAGCTCGGTCTACGCTTAGCACACATTGTGTGCTAAGCGTAGACCGAGCTTTTTTGTGAAAGCTAATACTTGTCTTAATATCGGTAAGAATTTCATTCCATTTTTGTGGATTTTATCGATGTGTTAAACACTGGCGAACCACTCAAAAACTGAATAAAGCCCAATGGGCTTTTTGTTACTTTTATGAACGGACTTTATGTTACATTTATGAATGATTTACCAGCGTTTTTAAGCGATAAAATACATAAAAAATCGGTTTCATATAATTTCAACGAGGTCATATTTATTTTGAAAATATGTGGTAAATAGTCCATTTTTAGAAATTTGCGCGAAGAAAATAGTTCCTAGATTCCTGCTCAGTGGATTTAGCGAAGTATAAATGTTTGTTGTTTTTTCTTTTTTTTTTTTTTTTTTTTGTTGTTGTTGTTTTTTTTTTTTTTTTTTGTTTTTTTGTTTTTTGTTTGTTTGTTTTTTTTTTTGTTTTTTTTTTTTTTTGTTTGTTTGTTTTTTTTTAATTGCCCTTGGCCAATCAAATTTCGCTAAATAAAATGTACCCGGTAAGCCTGTTGAGCTGGAATCATAATACATATATTAACCCTTTCAACCCTGAGTTTCTGAAATAGACTCTTCCATCTTTGAATTTCGACACATCCATTGCTGCCAAAAGGGTGACAGTCGTAAATCAAGAATAGACTGACGAACAGTATAGATCCTGATGAGACGGCTCATTATGCCGTCTTATCTGGATCTTCACAGTTTGTAAAAGTATCTGTCTTCTAAACGGGGTGGGGAAGAGTTAAATCATTAAGGCTTAATGGATTCTTCCATCTTGGAAAAGGGAGTAATACTCAGCTTCTCATTTACAGGGGTATTTTACAATTCTGTGGTTTTTCCGTGTAGTTTTATTGGCAAGCAGTTTGCGTCATTTTACAGATTTGTGGTTTTCTATTCCGTACTTTACCATAGTGCAGATTATATTTTCATTTCCTTTGGACCCATTGGGCCCATTGTGGTATCTTTGAAAATGGAGTTCTGCTCATGTATACGCTAGAAGCGTAAGCAGTGTTGCAAACTTCATTACTGCTGATGAAGAGTCTCAATAAAATCGAAACTCCCATTTTTTCTATAGTGTGTTCTTTGTTTCCAAAGGCAATCTTTTTTTTACTTTTATTTGCGTGTACTTTAATGGCCAACAGTTTATACCTAAGTAATCCTAAAGGACCAGGAAATATAAACGATAAAACGCTACAGTAAAGTACGGGAGACGGTTTACTATTGCCACAACACTTAATTCAAGCTATGTGACCCCATCTGACCATGAAAGATAAACGGTATACAACATGAAGTAATACATGGGGAATGTCTTACGACCGCCGCACAGTACTTAAATCCCAGTGGTCCCAGAGGACCAAGAAAGATAATACGAGATAACCGATAACAACACTCAACTAAAGTACTGGAAACATTGTACATTCGCAATACAGCACTTAAATTCAAGCTATGTGGTACCAACAGGGCAAGAAATTTAGACGATAAACAACATTATTGCATAAAAAGCAGTATCGCACGTTATTAACAGCCGTGCATTAACCGGCGAAAAGCCGTGTATTAACAAGGCAATTCACGCGATGTTAATGCACGGCTACGCAACTTTCAATATGATCGTACCGGGGCAACAGATTTGCTGCCGTTACGAGATGTGTACTGCCCGGTGGTGAAAAGGCGAAACAAAGCAGTGCAAGAAATAACGCGAAATGTAGCAAATATTTTCAGTTTTTATGCAATCATAGCGATCGAACACGGTTTTTCAATGCATTAACCTTGGACCCAATATAGGTATTATTAGGTCCGAGCATTAACATTCGCCAGGTCCGTAGGGAGGTGTTGAAAACCGCGGCCTCCGGCCTCGGTTTTCAACACCTCCCTCGGGACCTGTCGAATGTTAATGCATTGAAAAACCATTTTTGATCCCTATACTAAATACAGTACGGGAGACGTTTTACGGCCTACACACAGCAATTAAATTCAAGTAGTCCCAATGCACCAGGAAAAATTAAAAGCAAACAACACTAAAGTAATGCAAGAGAAAACTTTTATTGCTGCCATACAGCAATTAAATTCAAGCTACGTCAATATTAGCCATGGTCCAGTTGTTTAAAGCATCGTTAGCTTAACGAGCTCGTGAGTGGTCAAAATGTTAACTGTTCTAGTAAGTATAATATCTAATTCACATGTACTTTTGCTGAAAAAAAATGTGAGTAGCTTTTGCAAATGCAAAAGCTACTCACATTTTTTCAGCAAAAGTATTAGCGTACATGCCATATTTAATGTTCAAAGTTTTAACAGAGTTAACTAACGACATCGTTAGTTTTGAACAGCTGGGCCCTGGACTACATCTCTTATTATAACATTGTGCTTATAGGTACATGAATATATATGTAAATGCATATTCGCATATGTATTTGTATATGGGCCGCGGCTTGCGAAAATGTGTCTTCGGGCATATGCGGGCAGCGGAGGCCCAGATCTGCGCCGTCTGGTCAGGGTCTTCGCTGTCCGCTAACAGAATCACTGCACACTATAGAATATATCAATGGAGAGCAAATGTCCAGATGAGACTGCGCATACACGGGATGAATTTGAATCTGTGCATTTTGCGCATGCGCATGCTCAAAGACACCTTTTCGCTTGGCGCGGCCCATATAACAAGGAGAATGATTCTCCGAAGTTGACCCTAACCTTAACCCTTGTTCTGCTGAATAAATTAAGATGCCATGCCCACTTCTAATTTTCAGCCAATCAGATTATTTGAGACAGATTGTTGATACAACTTAACATACTGAATGACAAACAGTACAGATCCAGATCTACACTGTTTGCAAAGACAGGGTATATCTGGGTTCAGCAGGACATGGGTTAAGGATAATGTTTGAGGATAATGTATTGACAGATATTATGTGTTCTGTTGAATAGTGGCCCTGAGGAGGGCATGTACTATCTAAATGTATTTAATAATTCTAATACTAGTTAAACTTTCTAAATTTTCTTTCTAAAAAAGAACTGTAATTAGTACTTTTAAAGTATAGTCTCATTTCCACAGGAATTTTGTTGTTTTCATTTTTTTTATCAATTTATCTCCAAATGTATAAATAGGTTCTATTAAAACTCTGACGAAGGCTGATAGTGGTCGAAAACACTGAGTTTTTGTTGAGTTTCAGTACTGTTTATGATTATATATATATATATATATATATATATATATATATATATATATATATATATATATATATATATATATATATATATATATATATATATATATATATATATATATAATACTTTCATCTCCTCTACTATCTATCTCTTTTCTCCCTTTCTCTGGGAGAGGACACAAAATGACCCACAAGGCTTGATGTGTCGTTAAACCCCAACACAATTTATCAATCAATGTTCATATTAGCTGTGCATCTCAATTCATGTATAATTAATACATATAACTGCTTCCTTAAAGGTCTGAATAGTTTTAATCCGATGACTTACATGTCCGCCTTTTGTATGCACACCATGGCACACGCAAACCTCTGCAGTTCTCCTCCAGATAATTCATCTACATTTCTTTTCTTTATATGAAGCAGATCTAGAAAAAAAAATAATTTGGGTCGCAACGTGAGAAAGTGTACCTTTTGACATGTGCGCCAACAAAGACTCAGATCAGCCTGCGCATCCGCGCAGTCTGATCATAGTCTTCATTGTCCGCATGAAGACACTTGGCATCGTAAGCTATCCAAAATGTGCCCAGTGAAGATTCTGATCAGGCTGCGTGAATGTGCAGGCTGATCTGAATCTTCTCTGGGCGCACGTGTCCGAAGGTACTTTTTCTGACCTAAAGACTCATAAATTTAATGAAGAACCGGAATTTAATGTAGAACCAGTCTAATAAAAAGGGACAGAAAACGTCAAAAAAGACTCGGATTAGGAGTAGTTGGTTGATAGGGCTTTACGGGCCATTCGCTAGCCAAAATATCCATACTACCGATCTGCTTAAATAATCTTGTGTGTCCCTTATGAAATTTTCTGTCATTGTTCATTAGCGCCGTAAAAAGCATTGCTAGGAAACGTTGTGAATAACGCATGCATGTTGCCTTTCCTACCAAGTAAATGGCTCAAATCTGCTTGATACAACCTGTCATACTTATCAAGTAAATAGGCTGGACCTGCTTTGTTTGTGGCTGCAATTTAACGCTTAGCACTCTGGGTAAAATTTTCAGCAGACGACATTTTGAAATATTTTTCTTATTTTTCCCAGAAAACAGGATATGACATTTCATGCAAATTGTCTCCTTAGGAGACAATTTGCATGAAATGTCATATCCTGTTTTCTGGGAAAAATAAGAAAAGTATCATCAATTTGTCGTCTGCTGAAAATGCCTAGAGAGTGATAAAGGTTAAATGACTTTCAGAGTGTTGGAAACAGTAACCTTATTGTCAATATTCGATCTTATTTAAAATTTCTTACTTTTATATAAATTGATCCGCAACATCAGAAAACGTACCTTCCAGCGAGGATTCAGATCAGCCGGTGCATTAGCAAAGTCTGATCAGAATCTTCACTGGGCGCATTTTGGATATATAGCCAAGGATGCAAACTTTCTTCATGCGGACAAGAAAGACCGATCAGACTGCACGAATGCGCAGGCAGATTTGAGTCTTGGCTGAGCACACGTCAGAAGATACGTTCTCTGACGTTGCGGCCCTAATTTACTCACCCAGTTGTTTGCAAATGTCATCTTGTATTCCAAGATCATCTTTTTTGTCCAGTAACTCTTGAACTGTTCCCTAAAATAGTTGTAGAAAATATTGCACATATAAAGCGGCAACATCAGAAATACAGGTAATGTTATTTATATCCGCGCTAATATTGTCACTGTGACGTCAGAGTGCGGTGTAAAGAGGTTTATCTGGACTGGGGCATTGGCAAACAGTGCATACCCAGATCAGATGCCGCAGAACGTCATCTGATCAGGTTCTGCATTGTTTGCTTAAATTACAGGAAGTTAAGGGAAACAGTCTTAAAGGTAGCTGACTGAGCTAATTTTGATATGACAAAAATCACAGAAGCCCCACTTTTGTTTCTAACTGAGTTTTCCAGATTGTTGTATCGGTATTTATAATGTTCGTAAAATTAAATAGAAAAAGGGTTCTGATACACTAACTTTCACGAAAATAATTTAAGCTCTCAGTGAGATTTTGAAGAATCTGCACACTCATTGTAAAAGAAATATACTTGCTTATCATAAAAACACATAACAAATACACATATTCCTGAAAACTTTTAAAATAACTATAGTATAATCACTCTTTAACTTATAAAATTATTACCTACCTTCACCTAACTTGGCTACGTAGCCCAGTTAGAAAGTACATATTTAGGCGATATTTTCCCCTATAATTCTTTATTGCACAGTCCTTAGAAGTATTTTATAACAAACTAGGGGTAGTTTAATTTCGTTTGGAAATTGTATTTTTAGACAACAAAAAATAAGGTTATATCGATATTAGCTCCGTCAGCCAACCATCTGCCTATCAGTGCTGTCAGTGCTTTGATTTTTATCATATTCGAGTTATTACAGTCAAAACACAATTCAGCCACAACATAAGAGAACCTACCTTCGGACATGTGTGCCTAGTGAAGATTCAGATCAGCCTGCGCAAATCGCACATTTTGGATAGCCAAGGATGTAAAGTTTCTGCATGCAGACAACGAAGATTCTGATCAGAATGCGCGGATGCGCAGGCTGATTTGAGCTTTCGTAGGGCCCACACGTCCAAAAGGTATGTATACAAAATGCAGTCTGATAAGATTGCACGAATTTTCGCTGGGCGGACATGTACGAAGGTGCATTTCTGCCCTGTCGGCGCATTTTTTATTTCAGTCAACTCTCTTTATACGACGACAAATTCGTTTTAATTTTAATTTGACTGGCACGAAACTTTCGTTCAAGAGAAACAGTTATTCTGAAATTATTGAAAATTAAACCAAATTATTTAATACTTCAAAAAACTTATGTTTTGGATATTTGTTAGAATCGCCTCAGTGAGGCGATTCTAACAAATATCAAAAACATACTTTCCATGAGAAAAATGAAATAAATCAAGGCTTTTCTTACATATTATTCTACTGATTAAGGATTCTTTACGACAGCAAATTCGTTTTAATGGCAAAATCCTTGGGAACAAATGCTGTCGTTGTAACGTGGGTTCACTGTATTATGGTATATCTTACTTCAACTGCCCTCGGTATCTGATCCACGTACTGAGGTTTGATTAAAGCCTTGAGATTATCTTCTAGTATCTTCTTAAAGAAGTTCTGAAGCGAGGAACCTCGAAAGTAGGTCAAGATGTCAGCCCAGTCAGGTGGGTCCTAAAATCAGAAAAAAAAAAGGCACAAGAAATGTCAATAAGCAGTGTTTATTAGCTACCCCTTGCAAGTAATGACTGTCTTCTGATAAATTATTTAGCAAGATAAGAAGCAGAAACCAAAACGTAACGGATGGACGGACGGACGGATGTTCTAATGAAATGGGTGATATGTGACTTTTTGTACTCATAACCGATGGTTATGTGACTCTTTTTCATGTGACCCGTCACATAAAACGAACATTTTCGAACAAAATGATGATTATGTGACACGTGTACGGAATAAGTCACATAAATGTATGGACAAAAGTTACATAACCATCAAGTCGTTAGCCCGGACATACGGACGACGGACGTGAAAACAATATACCCCAAACAAACACAGTTTGGAGGGGTATAAAAACAGTATACGAATTATTTCAAGCACATGAATTATAACTAGGCACCTTTTCAAGCCAACCCAGTAGTCCAGTAAAACTAATCCAGATTTATCTGGCGCTGCCTCTATGTGACTCAGTTGCCTGGCAGCGTTAAAAATCTGAAAACTGAACTGAACTTTGAAGCACATAAAATAATACCATTACGAAAACACTACTATTCAAATATATAGAAAAAAAATCACCTCAGAAAAACTGAAAATTTTCAGATAAAAAAACTCTGATATTATTCTTATTTCTGTTCAAAACATAGATTGTGGTACTCGTTAGAACCGCCTCGGCGAGGCGGTTCTAACGAGTACCCACAATCTATGTTTTTGAGCAGAAATAAGAAAAATAATGTGTGACCCTGTAAACCCCAATTGTACTATATAAAAGTGGGGTTTAAGGGGTCAAAATTATATAGGCACGTTTTCGTGATGCGATTAGCGAAATCCTAGATCAGGGGAGGTGTGGGATGTGGCGGCGGGGCTCAACATCTTGAATAAAGATATACAGTTGAATTTTGTTATCTCACACTCCATTGGACCATTAATTTGTTTTAGATAAAAGGAACTGAAAAAAAAGGCACATATAGCAAACTCAACAAATATTGCCTAAATACAGTTGAATCTCAATAGCTCGATGGCTCGTTAACCATGACTAATTGGAACTCGTTTTTTTTAATCCCTACGAAATTCTTCCGCTTACTCAAGAAAACAAATATTGAGGGAAATTTTCTTATTTTATTATGAAATTGTATGTTGTGTGTACATAACATACAATTACAGTATAACCTCAATGGCTCGAACCCGGATGGCTCGTTTACCGTTGATGATTCGAACTAGTTTTTCAGTCCGTAGAAAATCCTTCCAAAACAAATATTTAGGATTTTTTTATATTTAGGATTTTTTAGGCTCAAGAAAACAAATATTTAGGATTTTTTCCTAATTTTATCATGGAATTGTATGTTGTGTGTGCTAATTAGAATCGCCTCATCGAGGCGATTCTAATGAGTGTACTCAACATACAATCATTGTGTAGAAAATCAAAAAGTGCCATGATTAACCCTCAGTGGCTCGAACTACCCATGTCACGAACGAATTTCCATAGTCCCAAAGATGTTCGAGCCATTGAGGTTCGACTGTATTGTATAGAAAAATGGAAAACAATCCCTAAATTATCGCTATTTACTTCCTAACCTGGTGCCATGATTAAACCTCAGAGTCTCGAACTACCCATGTCTCGAACAAATTCCATGGTCCCAAAGATGTTCGATCCATTTAAAATTCGACTGTGTATACTTTGACTTTAGTAGTAGTTATCACTGTTTGACATAACGAGAGTCAACATACAAAACCTGGTCCACTCTCAAGCAAACAGTACTGAAGATATGCCCTGGACAAGGTTTGTCAAGGGAGTAAATACCCTTTCAGGGGAGACAACTATTACAAAATTTGTTTTGCTTCCCTTCTGACAAAGGGTTTATTCTAAAAGGAAAGAATTTGCTCCCCTTTCCTTTTAGAGTAGATCCCTTTTCAGAAGGGGACTGTTGTGCAGAACAGCAAATAGGAAGTCACAAAAGCCACCTCCTTTGTCAGAAATTCTCCCAAGTGTATCCGGTACCCTTTAATGTTGGTCAGAGAGGTCATAGAGGTCAAAGGTCACAGGGGTCGACTAGTGGTTCGTGACACACGGCAAGCACGAGATGCACCAGTACACAAAATTTATTCCACGTAGACCATTATAACCTAGACTTGAGTCCTCCGTGAAATCACCTGACCAGTAAATGACACCAAAACCTGACCAACCGAAATAGCTTACCAGTTAACGTTTAATGTTATTGCTTAGACAAAGAATATTACCCGTGTACTTTTTCATTGATAAATACAGGTACACATGCAGTTTTCATTGACAAATACAGGTATCACGATACTGTTTGTCTAAGGATTTACGCATGGGCGTGGTTATAGCCTTCTGACGAAGGAGTCAGTTGTAACCGGACATATACCCCGAACACAGTCTCAGACGGACAGCTCGAGCGGATCCAGGATGCTTTCTCAGGGGTTCGAGTTTATCAAATTATCGTACTTAGTATTCGGACAGACAGGCCTGAGCAAAAAGTGTAGACCCAGATCAGACGCCGCGTTCTGCGGCGTCTGATCAGGGTCTACACTGTTTGCATCTCACCCAGCAATTTTACACACTTTCACAGGTAGCAAAATTGACGTTGAAGGTATGAAAATTTAAGGTTAATATGGTACCCAAATTTATCCAAAATTTTCCGTGAAAGTGAATTTTTGAGTTAAAGAGGGTTCGAATGAATCTCCTGAATCCACGTTGAATCCGTCCCTGGACGGACGGAATGGTGGACGGGATGCAAATCTATAACTTATTTGTGTGGCCTAGTGGCTGCTCGCTGTGGGATTTATTTATTTATTTATTTATTTATTTATTTATCTATTTATTTATTTATTTATTTCATATTTTGTCCTGTTAGTTATTTTATTATATATAGAGGATATAATCACCTTGTTGGGGAGGAGGGAACTGGTTGCTGTGTTTTGTTTTGGTGTGTAGCCTGTGTGCTGCCTGTCTTTTTTCCAATTTTCATTCTTTTGTATGTACAGCGTATGGACAACTTGTAAATTTTATCTTGGACCCAATATACTAATATTATTAGGTCCGAGAATTTATATAGAGGGGAAGGGGGAGGGGGCGGGCACGCAGCTCTGCAAACTACACTGATACATATCAAGAGTTTCAACGAAACCGAAACTCTGAGTTTCGTATTTTTATGTGTTGATGGTTTCCAAGGACAACCTTTCCAGATTTTATTTGGTTTCTTTGCACTTTCTCTTGGCGTCATTGTGATTGTGGCTCTTCCTAGATATCTTAGACTATACTTATTTTCTATATTTCCCTCGCACCAATAACAAGGCACTTTCTTCAGTCGAAAAGTACTGGAATATTTCTTATTTCTCCACCAAAAATATATATTGTGATACTCGTTATAAGCGACTCGGCGAGGCGCTTCTAATGAGTACCCACAACATATTTTTTCGTGGAGGAATATGAAAAATATTATATGGTTACCCCCTCTTATCTGAAGATATAGATTATATAAGCGGGCAACGAAAGTACTAATCAGGCTGAGCATACGATGGCCCTTTTCTAGTGGCATGTCCCAAAAAGACACGGAGGATACAAATATACCCAGTATAAAGCATTCTTTATAAATCTATAGCGGGCCGTTATCGGCCCGTCAGCAACCCTGACGGGCCGATAACGGCCCGCTATAGATTTATAAAGAATGCCTGCTGGGTGTGACCTTGACTGTTTCTTATTTGTTTCCATGCTTACATCAAATCGTCCAAGGTTGGGTTTCAATTTTCCAGCCAGTATCTTCATAGCCGTCGTCTTCCCTATTCCATTAGTTCCTACCAGTCCCAAGACTTGGCCAAGTCGAGGGCTGGGCAGTCTGAAATAAAAAGGGTACAGCTATAAATTTAACGCTTAGATATCTGGGTTAAATTTTGAACAAACGACATTTTGAAATATTTTTCTTATTTTCCACGACAACAGGTTTTGAAAATTATCTCCAATGCGGAGAATTTAAATGAAATGTCTAATGCCTTGGTGCGAGGGAAATATAAAAATTATCTCCAATGGGGACAATTTAAATGAAATGTCAAATCCTGTTGTGAGGGTAAAATAAGACAAATATCATGAATTTGTCGTCTGCTGAATAACTCAGAGAGTGCTAATAGTTAACTAGAGCTGTTTAAGACATAAACATATCTCTCTACATACATAAAATCGCATGCACGAGTGGTAAACTGGCTCAAGTCTCCAGTGACAAAATATTTTTCTTATAATCCGGTAAAATAAAACCAAAATAATATCATGACTATAAAGGCTGGCCACTGGTCTAATGACCAGCCTTGATAGTCATGATATTATTTTGGTTTTATTTCAGGGGGAAGGGGGTGGGTTATCAAACAGGACTGTAAAAAAAAGTATGTAATCACTGCAGACTGGTGTCAGTCTAGCACGTGTGGGAGCAGCACTAGCTCGCCTGTTATTGTATTATTATTGTTGTTTTGTTTTGTTTTTGTTTTGTTTTGTTTTTTTTCAATATGAATAAACTATAATTATGAGCCTCTTCCATTCTATGGGCAAATTCAACAGGCGACAAAGTGATATTGCTTTTCTTATTTTTGTTTCCCAGAAAATAGACTTTGACACTTCATGCAACTTCATAAATTTGTCTCCTTATTGCGCAATCACGGACATATCCTCCCAACAAAGATTCAGATCAGCCTGTGCATTCGCGCAGTCGGATCAGAATCTTCACTAGGCATGTTTTGGATAGCCAATGATACAATGTATCTTCACACCGATCATGAAGACTCACATTAGACTGCACGAATGCGCAGGCTCATTTGAGTCTTTGTTGGGCGCACATTTTAGGTACGCATCTCATTTATTTATTTGATGCCAAATATGGGAAAAGGTCTTTATGTGCTATGCGATCAGCAATGCTCATATCAGTCTGCGCATCCGCACAGTGTGAAAAGGTCATCAGCTTTGAGAATATATATACAGTCGAATCTCGTTTTCTCGAATTCCAAGGGAGTCTCTGAAACACTTCGAGATATCCGTACCTCGACATATCAGTTTTTCAGAATTGAGAAAAAAAAATAATTCGAACAGCCACATTTAACAAATTTATATGTAACTGGACACTTGACGTTAGAGATATATGGAATATTGTGGAAAAGAGGAGAAATTGCTCCTTAGGAGCAATTTCTCCTCTTTTCTACAATAATTTTTATTTGTTGTTAGATTTTCATGTTTTGGCAGGGACAAGATTTTCACTTCGAGATAAGCGGTTATTCGAGATAAGCGAGTTCGAGATAACGAGCGTCAAATGTACTATTTGGGCCGCGCAATGCGAAAACGCGTCTCCTTACATATGCGAAAACATGGAAATTCGTCGAGTCGCTCTATTGTTTCACCTTCTTAACCGATGACTAAGCATTCATTCGTTTGGTGGGCGTGTGTGTTGAACTTAACGAAGTATAGCAAAGTTTCTGATCAGACTATATATCCCGCTGGCTGATCTGGATCTTAACCGCTTGTGTTTACCCCAAAGACACCTTTTCTAATGTCACGGCTCTTATAATGTATTGGCAAACTGATCAAATTACGCTAATACGCAGGCCGGTATGTGCCTTTGTTGTTCACGTATGGTACAATGAACCCTCGTTACAACGACAACATTTGTTCCCAAAGACGTTGCCATTAAAATGAATTTGCTGTCGTACAGAATACTTAAAGGGTACAGTGAACTAATTATTTTTCCCATAGAGCTCCATAGTAATTCCACCCTTTTTTTGGTGCTTAAGGGTTCATTTCAGGGTATGGCTGGGCTTCTAAATTTTGTTTTAATTCAAAGCCCAGGCTTAGCATGGCAAAATAAACAAGGAAAAATACCACCATTACCAGCACTTTCAGGGACTTTTTGGAGGCTGAATGTAGCAACCCTTCAGTTGGCAGGTATCAAAAATTGAAACTTTGCAATTTCACCACTTCTTCTTTGGGCTCCAGCAAACACACACAGAAACATTTATTTCTTTGAAACAATCAGAAAATTACAAACAGACATTTTTTTCTTCAAATTAGAATGATGAGTTTTAATTCATCTTTATTATTAACCAATCACAGGCCCCCTTACACAAAATAAATACCCCGGGCTTAAAGAGCAGATTGATATATAAGAAAGGTTTTGTTTTGTTCTTATTTCCTCATAGAACATATGTTTTGGATATTTGTTAGAATCGCCTCACTAAGGCGATTCTAACAAATACCCAAAGCATATGTTTCTTAAAATTATTAAATACAATATTCTTGCATAATTTGTGACTAACTGTTACCTCTTAAGCGACGGTTTCGTGACAGTGAAATTGTCATTATGACGTGAATTTGTTGTTGTATCGAGTGTCGACATAGAGAGGGTTGTCTGTATGGGGGAATTTCCCACGTTGCTAATGTTTTATTTGCTACATACCTGTGAAGCTTGAAGCTGTTTGCACTATATCTGTGAGTCGTATCTTTGGAGAGGTTTGTGGGTAGATTTATGATGTGAACAGCTTCGAAAGGACATTTCTGAAATATGACCAAGTTATCACATTTATCTCTATCCGTGGCATATTTCAAAAGAAAATATCTTCCTCTGCAATATTCTTTTACAAATAACTGGCTGGAAATAATATTTATCTAACAATGGAGGCTTCTTTGGAATGACCAACTATGACTAGCGTAAAAAATAATTAATTTCTCACTATGATCTGACATGAAATATTTTAATCCATTAATCCTAAGTACCAAGCAAGAATATTTGCAGATCAGTGCAGTCCCAGAGGATCAGACACCACAGAATAGAATGCAAAGTCTGATCAGGGTTTACACTGTTTGCATAAGGAGATCCTATTTAAAAATCATAGAAACAAGACAGAGGCAGACCCCCTTAACTTGGAAATGAACCTTTCCAAAAGTTGAGATAGAAGAATCCACTGGGCACTAAGGAGTTAATTATAGCTCAGGGAACAGATTTCATTATCGTATTTACTCCAAATACAGTAAAAGTCCGCTAATAAGACCGCTCGAAATTAACCCTTGTCCTGCTGAATAAATTATGATACCACGCCTACTTCTAATTTACAGCCAATCAGATTACTTAATCCAAAGTGTTGCTATAAATTCACATACTTAATGGTAAACAGTGCAGATCCAGATCAGTTGGCTTCTGAAGTAGCCAACTGATCTGGATCTACACTGTTTGCAAAGGCAGGGTAAATCCGGGTTCAGCAGGACAAGGGTTAAGACTACTCCGCTATAAAAGCAGTTTTCGCCACTCCAAAATTGTGTCTTTCTTATTACTCCATATTCAATATTACGACAACTCCACTAATAAGACCACTTTTTGGCAGTCCCAAAGTGTAAAAGATGGAATTTTACTGTATTGGGACAGACATCCTCGTAAACAGTTTAGACCCAGATCAGACGCCGCTAACGCGGCGTCTGATCAGGGTCTGCACTGTTTGCCACTCATCCTGCAATTTAGACAACTTTTACAGATAGTAAAATAGACTTGTTTAAAATTTAGAAGTATACGGTAAAGAGTAAGGTAAGCGAACATTTATTAGGGTAAATACGGTATCAAACATCTATCAGATTCCAAATTTTTGAAAATTAAATTTTGACTCAAAACGGGGTTCAACTGAACTCCCAAACCCACCCACTACCTAATCTACCTCCATCCCCACCACCTCCTAATATTTAGGGTGAATGTTGTATAGCTCATTACGAAAACACGCCTATTCAAATATACTGAAAATTTCACCACCAAAAACTGAAATTTGTCTGACAAAAAAATCTCAAATTTTTCATATTTCTGCTCAAAATATAGATTGCGGGTACTCGTTAGAACTGCCTCGCCGAGGCGGTTCTAACGAGTACCCACAATCTATGTTTTTGAGCAGAAATAAGAAAAAATAATGTATATCCCTGTACCCAGTTTTACTATATAAAAATGGGGTTTAAGGGGATCAAAATTATATAGGCATGTTTTCGTGATGAAAACAAAACCGGACGTACACGTGAACAGATGCCACATCCAATACAGAGCTCTTCTGATATAAATGCTATCTTGTCTGTGGGGGTCACTTCCACGCATAATTTTCCTGAAATTATATATGATAAAAGTTATATGAGTAAAATTTCAGTATACGATATTTTGAAATAGTTGCGTTTTTTTTTTTTTTTTTTTTTGTTTTTTTTTTTTTGCTAAGAAACAAGGAGACAATATGCATGAAATGTCAACCTAGTTTTCTGATAATTGTATATTTACTTATTCCAGTTTGTAAGAGAAAATAAAGCTAGACATTTCATGTGAAACGCGTGTATTAATTAATTTCTCTGAAGAATAATACTTAAAATAAAAAAAAAATAAATAAATAAAAAAATACAACGTTGTCACTTTAAAAGTCTTTTTTTTTTTTTATCACAGACACTATTTAAGCCTGGTTTTCATGTTGTCTTCGTCAGTACAAACAATGATGTAAAAAAAAAAAAAAAAAAAAAAAACACCTAACCTAGCGGGCACATGATGTTTATACAGTCAGGGATCAAAAGTAATTCCACAGCGTCAAATTCCCATAGAGGTCAGTGCATTTTCATGTTTACAAAAAAAAAAATAAATAACAATAAAAATGATTGTTCATATCTTTATAACGTTCACATCATTTGAAAGCTGGACGATTTATGTAATATACGGATGTTCGAAATGAATTGCTTATTTCTATCTGGAGACTTCAAATTTCAAGTTAGCCCAAAAGTACTCATTTCATGCCCTCGAAGTACTCCCCGTGGTTAGAAATGCAAAGTTTCAGCCGATGTATCCACTTCTTGAAGGCGTCACGGTACGCTGATTTGGGCACAGTAATAAGGTACTGATGAATGGCAGATCCAAGTGCCTGTCGGGACTGGTATTTCCGCCCAGCAAGGAATGCTTTCAATTTCGGAAACAAAAAGAAATCACATGGGGCAAGTTCTCGGGAATACGTGGGGTGAAGCAAAACAGTTACTTTTTCTTTCTTCAAAAACGCCGTAACTATTGCGGAGGTATGAGCTGGGGCATTGTCATGTAGAAGACGGACATGTTTAAAACCAGTGACAGGGCGTCGTTTCTGATAATACTTTTTCAGTTTCTTCAGTACTACGTCTTTGTAGTACTTTCCGGTGATGCTTTTGCCCTTTTTCACTGGCACTTTTATTGCGACTCCTTCACCAAAGAAGAAGATTGTATACAAAACCTTCTTTGTACTCAAAGAACGTTCGGCAATTATTGGGCGTTTGCTGTGTTTAGTGGCCCAGATCTTATTGCTAACCTTTCTGACGGGCTCAAAATAATGAACCCAGGTTTCATCACCTGTGACGACATTGGCAAACTGCTTTTTGTCATATTTTGGAAACATTTGAAGCAGCTTTTATGCCACTTTAACCCGTTGCCTCTTTTGCTCGTCAGTCAACAGATGTGGCACCCATCTAGCAGAAATCTTTCTGACTTTCAAATGCTTCTTCAAAATAAGGTGAACCGTTGATAGTGATATGCCTACCTTTCGTGCAATATCACGAACTGTAAATCTGGCATCTCCTTCAATGATTTCCTTTATTTTGGAAACGATTTCTTTACGAGATGCAGATTTTGGCCTACCTGATTTCGGTGCATTTTTGATGGCCTCTACACCAGACTCAAATTTCTTTTTCCACCGCCGAACTGTGTCATAAGACACACAAGAAGGTCCAAAAGCAGTAGAAATTTCAGTCATCAGCTTCTTCAAAGAACAACCAAGTTTTGAGCGAACTTTGATGTAAGCCCGTATTTCATCTTTTTTGTCGACGCTTCTACCAACCATTTTTACTGCAGTGGTCAATGACTGCGTATATTCAAATGGCAAATTTTATGTCTTACACTTAGTCTAACATGTACATTTATACACCATTGTGTAGATATTGAATAGTCCTATACAGGTATGTATTGGTTTTTATCGTGCCCACGTGGATATCGAGCTAGAGGACAATCAGCAATTCATTTCGAACATCCCTAGTACATTTTTGATTCTCATTGGATTTTCTCTTTGCAAACTTGAGAGACTAAGAATTAAATTTTGTGTAAGACATTTTGGGCAGTTTTTGAGCGACGTCAACATTGACGTCAATGAAAATCTGCCATTTTTAAAATTTCCTCTTAATTTAAATTGTTGTATCTGAGAAGATAGATATCCGATATTTATCAAAAGTCATATATTTGGGAAATGTATCATTTACCTTTCCAATCATTACAGAACATAAGTATTCTCTTTACGATGTTACACAATATTAAGTGTCTTGTAAACATTAAAATGCATTAAAGTCTATGAGAAAATATTTTTTGTGGAATTACTATTGGCCTCTGACTGTACAGCGTCAATCAACGTCGATGCAATGACATGACGGTCTATCAACGTTCATGCGACGTTGTCTTAACGTTGGTGCCCGCTGGGCATCTTCTAAATTTTAAGCTGCCCAGCGGGCACCCAACATTAAGATTACGACGTTGTACTAGCGTCCAGTGCACGCTGGGAGGTTGCTTTTATTGACTCGGACAATGCCGTCTGAAGATTTAGGGTCCCAGTAAGCATTCTTTATAAATCTATAGCGGGCCGTTATCGGCCCGTCAGGGTAGCTGACGGGCCGATAACGACCCGCTATAGATTTATAAAGAATGCTAGCTCGGGTGGGTCTAATTGTACTTGTATACTTACCCATCCGGACAACCGGACAGTAACTCTTGCATTCTTGGCGACATTTTCTCGGGCGACATCTGTCATTATTAACAATGGCAATTCTTGTTAATTTATCTTTCTCCTTCTCCGCTTTCTTGATTCTCGTCGCCATGGTAACTCCTGTATTTATTATTTATTTTTCAGTTCTCTCTGTTTTTTTTTTTTTTTTGTATATCACCCCGCTTTTTCTTCTGACCTGTTTATAAGAAACAAAAATAAAATACAGTCGCTCGAAGGTATCAGAACTTTTGGTTCGAGACAGCAGTAGTTTCAGACAAAAGGAGTTGAATGTGGGGAATATATAGAAACTAAAACTATGATCACAGCGGGCACATGACGCCTATACAACGTAATGACGTTGTATAGACGTTCATGAAACATTGTATAAACGTCATGTGACGGTATGTGCTGCTGGGATGCCTTTTTTTAGAGGAAACATTGTTTCATATTAAAGGTTCCATATTCCTCAAAAATAGACATTTTATTATCCAAGAAAGGTTTTATAAATAGATTTATGGTAGTAACACAATCATAAAATGTGGCACCTGACAGCCTGCAAAATTTCAGGAAGTCTCTCGTTCTTTAAATGAAATGATTTTTTATCGTATCTCTGAATTAATGTTGCCAATATTAATTCAGAGATATGATTAAAAATCATTTCATTTTTAATCCAGTTCAAAAATGAGAGACTAACTGAAATTTTACAGGCTGTCAGATGCCACATTTCATGATCGTATTATAATACTATATATCAGTTTAGTCTTTCTTGGATATAAAATGTCTATTTTTGAGGAATATGGCGCCTTTAAATCTCATAGTAAATACAGACACCAGTATATAACGTATTTTCAACGTCGCATTAAAGTCGATGCAACTTCATGTAACGTTATCGCAACGTTGTGTGCCCACTGTGTAGGGATAGGAGCAGGTATATTTGAACAACAAAAGCCTAGATTAGCCTGCGCATCTAAATTCTTCCTGCATTTTCAGTTGATTCTATAAGATGACAGTGAAGGTTCTGATCAGACTGTCTGCATGTACAGTCTTGTCTGGGTCTACGCTGGTATATGGCCCGAACACACTTTTCGTGAGATGTGATTCAGACTAACCACTGTACGTAACGTCTGCTTGTACATCCCTTATTACTCTTTGTATTTTTTTTTTTTTTTTTTTTGTTTCTGTGAAAAATTCGGATCGTATTCTACATCCCTTATAACATACGTTTTGGACATTTTTTTTTTTCTGTGAAAATCGTGTTCATATTGTTTCATGCACCTAATAAACACACAACGTCGTCTGCTGAAAATTTTACTCGGAGTGCTAAATGTTAAAGCAGTGTTAAAACTTGTGTTATACCTCAGTGGGTATTTATTAATCAAGTGAAAAAGAAATTATCATTTTCACATTTCATTTGAAGCGCTAAAGGTTTTCCACTTACCTCTATATCCAATCTACAGATTATTAAATATGTTCAATAAATCCTTTTATTCTGTACTCAACACAAAATCGTATCATTATATAGTAAGAATATCGCGATTGTGCAATATTTGGACGAATACAACATTACGGTGTACAAAAGATACCAACCATGATTGCACAACAGTTTGACACACTAAGGGAAGTAGCTGTGCTGGTAAGAAATATAATCATTGATTGAGTTTTGTCCCTTGCAAATAATTATATTATATATCGAGGTTTGAGCACATGACTGTAGTAACTCAAACATATTTTTGAAACCCTTGTTTAGGAGCAAGTTTGACCCCTTTGTAAACAATGCAAATTTAGGTGCCATTGCTCATACGAGCAATGGCACCTAAATTTCCATCGTTTACAGAAAGAAAATGTAATCTTCATAACGCCTTCATGGTGAAGAGATTAAGTATTGGGAAAAACAACCATCTGACTTGCCACAGTCTTGCGATCAACCCTCGATATATGGTATGTAGATGTATCAGTCGGTTAAAAACAGCAATATCATTAAGACATTGCATTATATAAAGATGCACATTTGTACTACGTCATCACGTTTCTTAGGAATGTGTGATTTAACATATTTTAGACAAAGGGCAAGTAATTACACCTTTTAGTAGGTTACCTTGTTATATGATCACTCAAATACAGACCCTAAATGCCCCCAACAAGCCTAAATGCATGAAAATACAGACCCTAAACAACATCAAATATGTCAAAAAAAAAAAAAACACCTTAAATATCAATAGTTGTAAAACTTTTTTTCTTGCTCAGCTCAGATGAGTATGCATTACGAAAACACACCTATTCAAATACAGTCAAACCTGTCTTAAGCAGCCACCCATGGGAAGCTTAAAATGTGGCTGCTGAAGGCAGGTGGCTGCTTAATACAGTTCAAATATATAAGTCTATGAATTTTGGGGCAACTTTCCTCCGGCTGCTTAATACAGGTTGGCTGCTTAATAGAGGTGACCACTAACACAGGTTTGACTGTATAGAGAAAATTTCATCTCCAAAAACTGAAAATTTTCAGATAAAAATACTCTGCTATTTTTCATATTTCTGCTCAAAACATAGATTGTGGGTACTCGTTAGAACCGCCTCGGAGAGGCGGTTCTAACGAGTACCCACAATCTATGTTTTAAGGAGAAATAATAAAAAATAATGTATACCCCTGTAAACCCCAGTTTTACTGTATAAAAGTGGGGTTTAAGGGGGTCAAAATTATATAGGTATATGAATTTTGTCCAGCTAATAAAGCACAAATTACTAATAATTGCAAATTCTTTCTTGCTAAACATGGCTCAACATGAAAATATTTCCTGTGCTAATAAATATGAAAATGCCAATTATTGTTGGCATTTTCTTATTTATTAGCAGACAAAATTTCATGCTCAACTCAGCTGAGCATGAAAAGAAGGTTTTTTAACCACGTTCTGAAAGAGTATATCTGATTTTACCAACAGAAGTACATTTGAGAAGGCATTTGTTTTAAATTTAGTATTTATTGCTATTATAACTTTCAGCTTGACTTGTATTGAACTATACAAGAAAACACCACAAATTCTCATTTTACGGCCGAAATCATGGATTTTCCTGACGTTACTACGTCACATGACGTCGCATCGACGCTGATGCGACGTTTTATAAATGACGTGTCCGCAGCGTTATAACCACAATTGTTAATACTCAAAATCCTACGGAAGCCTATACGTGGTATTGTGTTTTGTGCATTACGAAAACACGCCTATTCAAATATATAGACAATTTCACCTCCAAAAACTGAAAATTTTCAGATAAAAAACTCTGATATTTTTTTTTATATATTTATGCTCAAAACATAGATTGTGGGTACTCGTTAGAACCGCCTCGGCGAGGCGGTTCTATCGGGTACCCCACAATCTATGTTTTTGAGCAGAAATAAGAAAAATAATGTATACCCCTGTAAACCCCAGTTTTACTATATAAAAGTGGGGTTTAAGGGGGTCAAAATTATATAGGCATGTTTTCGTGATGGTAAGGATATCTTGTGTTTGTAACTTGTGACTTCCGTGTTTTAACTTTTTAAATGCTATACAGCCCAAATAAATGTCAGAAGAGATGAAAACGTAGCTTAACCCAGTGGCACCCCCCCCCCCCACACCCCCCCCCCCCCACCCCCCCCCCCCACCCCTGTACTTTTTATACAGGGAGTTATTCTCTTCCCCCACACTCATACTTACTGAACATATGTTGTTGCTTAATCTCAAAATATTTCGTGGATTTGTGGGAGTAGTATAAAGTACTTACCCAGCAGGCACATAACATCAAAATGACGTCGTATTAACGTCGATGTGACGTTATCACGTCGCATCGTTAATACGACGTCATTTTAACGTTGTGTGCCCACTGGGTACATGCAAAATGTTAGTCTACAATTCCTCGTATCACAATCTACAGGCGTAGTACATAACTTTTTTTCCCAGAATAATAAAGACGTTGCTATTAAAATGAATTTGCTGTTATTAGCAGATTGATATGTAATATAAGGTTTTGTTATGTTTTATTTTCTCATAGAACATATGTTTTGGATATCTGTTAGAATCGCTTCACTGAGCATACACGCAGTCTAATCAGGCCCTCCATTGTTTGCTTACCGAATCCTGGTCATTATAGAACGTATCAATGGAGTGCAAATGCCCGGGTGAGTCTTTGCCCATACATTCGATGAATCTGAATCTGATTCTGAACATTTTGCGCATGCTCGAAGATATATTTTCGCTTGGCGCGGCCTATATGAACATTACGAAAACATGCCTATTTAAATATACTGATAATTTTACCACCAAAAAATGATAATTTTTCGATAAAAAAATTCTGATATTTTTCATGTTTCTGCTCAAAACATAGATTGTGGGTACTCGTTAGAACCGCCTCGGCGAGGCGGTTCTAACGAGTACCCACAATCTATGTTTTCGAGGCGGTTCTAACGAGTACCCACAATCTATGTTTTGAGCAGAAATAAGAAAAATAATGTATACCCCTGTAAACCCCAGTTTTACTATAAAAAGTGGGGTTTAAGGGGGTCAAAATTATATAGGCATGTTTTCGTGATGGTGTGTATATTTACTTTTAAAGATATCTCGGATCTTTCCTGTTTGTCGTGACGTAGACTGGGCACGTGATTATTATACGTTACCAGTTTTGTTAGCCCGCCTCCTTCCCCAAATTTAACACATTAACGTCTAGTGGTCTATTTCCCATAGCAGCGTGTCTAATTAGTTATTATTATTATTATTATTATTATTATTATTAGTTATACAGTCAACCCTCTTTATACCGACACTCGATACAACGGCAAAATTCGTTATAATGACAACTGAGTGTCACGAAACCTTCGCTCAAGAGATGACAGTTAATGAAAAATCATGCAAGAATATTGCATTAAAACTTCAAGCAACATACTCGTATGTTTGGAATATTTGTTACAATCGATTCTAACAAATATCTAAAACATGTTCTGTGTGTCTTTCTTACTTATCATTCTGTCCATTAAGAATTCTTTACAATAGCAAAATCATTTAAATGGCAACATCTTTGGGAACAAATGCTGTCGTTGTAACGAGAGTTCACTGTATTTTAAATAAAAGAGATCAAACTCCAAGTTCTTATATTAAATTGAATTCCTGATTAGTTTCGGTCATTATCACCATTTTAGGGTAAATTATTGTAAACAATGATGTGATGACATCAACATCACATTACGACAGTGGCAACGACGTCAAAAATGTCAATGACTTTAGTGTAAAAACTTGATGTTTCAGCAATGTTAAGCTCACTGAACAATAACGGGATCTTAGAAGATGTATTATAGAAATTCCTGTATTTTAAGGCAAACATAGTAGACCCTGATCAGACACCACGCTTTGTGGCGTCTGATCTAAGTCTGCACTGTTTGGCAGTTACCCTTTTGGGGGTTTCCCGACTAAAATGGGTTAAAGAAGATCAAGTGGCATGTTTCGTGTGTCCGTCTTCGTGTGTCCGTCAGCAAATTGGGCGAATACACAAACGAAGTAAATTTTAATGTTGGTTGTTTTTATTCAAAATCATTACTATCTGGATGTTTTAATTTCAAAACGTATCTAGTAGCACTAATAGTGATAAATCCTGCTTCTTAATATAGGGATCAAACATGGTTTTTCATGCATTAACATTCGCCAGGTCCCGAGGGAGATGTTGAAAACCGAGGCCGAAGGCCGCGGTTTTCAACACCTCCCAAGGACCCAAGCGAATTTTATAATACATTGAAAAAAACATGTTCGATCGCTATTATTGCATAAAAGCTGCATAAAAACTGAAAACGTTTGCTACATTTCGCGTTATTTCTTGCACTATTTTGTTTCGCTTTTTCACCAATGTCTCGTGAATGTAATTTCCACACATCTCGTGACGGCAGCAATTCTGTGGCCCCGGTACAGGCATATTGACAGTTGCGTATCCGTGCAATAACAGCGCTTGAATTGCCTTGTTAATACGGTTAATGCACGGCTGTTAATAACGTGCCCCACTACTTGTTATGCAATAATGAGAAGTTACACATTTTTATGTCATAATTGTTTAGCTTCCCTTCTGAAGATGGTCTACTAAAAATTTTAGAAGGCGGTTCGTGTGCAGGAAGGCAAACAGGAAGTCACAAAAGTTGTATTCTTGTTACTTTTTTTTATTTTTATTTTTATTAGTTTTTGTTATTATTCCAAGTACAGACTGTAAGCCCAAATAGATGGACCGGCAGCTGAGAAAAGGGACCTTAGAATATATGCGAACAGCGAAGATCCAGACCAGACTGCGCATTTGCGCAGTCTGGTCAGGATCTTTGCTGTTCGCCTACACAATATAGGGATCTTGTTGAAGATATAGGACTAATAGCGAAGATCTTGACCCGCCACGAGGCTGTGCAAACGGGTCTGGGGCTTCGCCATTCTTATATGCCTTAAGGGCCTTTTTTGATCCATTTACCAAATCCTCATAAGTTAATCGTTTGTTGTGGGTACAGTGAACTAATTATTTTCCCATAGAGCTCCATAGTAACTCCACCCGTTTTGGTGGTTAAGGGTTCATTTCAGGGTATGGCTGGGCTTCTAAATTTTGTTTTAATTCAAAGACCAGGCTTAGCACAGCAAAATAAACAAGGAAAAATACCACCATCACCAGCACTTTCTGGGACTTTTTGGAGGCTGAATGTAGCAACCCCTCAGTTGGCAGGTATCAAAAATTGAAACTTTGCAATTTCACCACTTCTTCTTCGGGCTCAAGCAAACACACGCAGAAACATTTATTTCTTTGAAACAATCAGAAAATTACAAACAGACATTTTTTTCTTCAAATTAGAATGATGAGTTTTAATTCATCTTTATTATTAACCAATCACGGGCCGCCTTACACAAAATAACTACCCCGGGATTCCTACACTTTTTTGCACCAATCAGCAGTCCTGTCACAATTGGTTCACTGTGCCCGTATCGAAACACTTCCCGGAAATTGGACACCGCTTCAGCGCATACGCATTAAGAGTACTAAAGGCCGATAATCAAGAACAGACAACTCGCGATTTAGGAGAATGCTATATCTGCGCATATGGTTTAAAGGTCTTTTTTTCTCGTATTGCACATAGGAAATGTCCGACTGGCTGGGCGGATAACGCCCCTGACTACGGATCACGGGGTGCCGAGTTCGAATCTCATGAGTGTACGGGCTTTCACTAATGAGTCAGCGCACGACAAAACCTACAATAACACCTGTGTGACCAGCAAAGACTCAGATTAGCCTGTATATCCACTTAGTATGGCAATGGCTCTCGTTTATCCCTCTTTGGATAGCATGGAGGCTGTAGAATGCAGATGCGATCAGCGAAGATTCCAATCAGACTGCGCGGAAACGCAGGCTGATCCGTCTCCGCTAGTCGCACAAGTCTTATTGTAGGTTTTGTCGTGCGCTGGCTCATTTCTTATCACAGAGAAGCCAAAATTCCCAACATTCAGCATTAAATATCTGTCGATGTCATGCATGAAAATGTGACAAAACAGTTATACCATAGTTCTGCGAACGTACACTGTAAAAAACAAACACCCCGTAGATTTTACGGTAAATACTGGCAACCGACCACCAGCGCCTTTACCGTAAATTTCTACGGGAGCCCGTAGAACTTTAGCAGGGGCAGGGGTTACCTCGTAGGATGGAGTATGGATGTGTAAGCTTAAGATACGGTCCGTTGGCCCACATCCCTTCTATGTCCTATACGTTTCCTACCTTGCCCTACGCTGCCCTACCATACGTAATTAATGCTGTAAATAATATACAGGCGCCCGTAAAATTTACGATACATCTACTGGCAGCCAAGTGCCAGTATTTACCATAAAATCTAAGGGATCTTTTTACAGTGTACGTGCGATAATATACTCGCTCAAGCTCGTGCATTATCGCATCGTACATGTGCACGAACCGTGATTAGACTGGCTCCAGTCGTTTCTGCATTTTTTGTCATTCTTTATCACTTCCTGTAGTTGTATTTTCTCTTTAATCCCATTTCACTGTTTTACTACAGAAACATTTTCCACTAAGGGACATAACTTATCAAATAATTATAAGCTGTACTAGATTGTATACCTCTGAAAAGAAAAGAGAAAATGATAGAAAAGATAGAGTCTGGAGACAGACTTTTTAATCGTCTCTATTAAACTGGCTCCCCGTTGACCAGCAAACTGTGTGATAGCTATATTAGGGGAGAGAACCACTCTAAGTCCCCATATGACTTAAAACATGAAATCACCATCCTACCGCACACCATTTATGACAACACTTGGCGCTGCATTTTCTGTGTTAAGTTTGTTGATATTGTGATTGTACACTTACTTGTAAATAAACATGCAACAGTATGTAATTTTCCTTGGAAATTCGGTCACACAATTAAACAAGTAGTAGCTTTTTTTACAAAAAAAAAGCTTGTTCTAGACCAAACTTGTTTGTGAAAGCTAATACTTGGTTATAATTGAGTGGTCCATGGAAAATAACATTGGATCAATCCATGGTCTTTCATAAAGTCCTTCCGGAGCATTATCAAACTCTAAGATTGTCTCCGCCCATGGGCGTAGACAATTACTGGCCATTTTATATTTTGAGACTGGTTAACAACAAATGCAAATATATATATATATATATATATATATATATATATATATATATATATATATATATATATATATATATATATATATATATATATATATATACTCAAGGCAAGAACTCTCAGGGGCGGATCTAGGATGATTTCTGAGGGGGTTCAGTTTGATTCAATTAGCGTACTTACTCTAGGTATTCGGAAAGGCAAGCCTGAACATATAATGTAGACCCATTACGAAAACACACCTATTCAAATACATACTGAAAATTTTACCACCAAAACATGAAAATTTTCTGATAAAAATCTCTGATATTTTTCATATTCCTGCTCAAAACATAGATTGTGGGTACTCGTTAGAACCGCCTCGACGAGGCGGTTCTAACGAGTACCCACAATATATGTTTTGGGCAAAAATAAGAAAAATAATGTATACCCCTGTAAACCCCAGTTTTACTATATAAAAGTGGGGTTTAAGGGGGTCAAAATTATATAGGCATGTTTTCGTGATGCTATATCAGACGTCGCAGAATGATAAATCAAACCGCTGCATAAGTCAAAAAAAAAAAATATTGGTTTAGTTTGCTATATGCCCCTTATATTTCAGCTTCTTTTAATTTCAAACTTCTGTTATCTCAAACAAAAAAAAACCTGATCTCTTGGGATTTGAGATAATGAGAGTCGTCGTTATTCGTTGATATTCGTTGATTTCCTTGCGCCAATTTGTGACAATGTATTTCCATATTGTTTGTTAAAAAAATCATTGCAAGTTAAAAAAAATCATTGCAAGTACATTTCCCAATAAACACACAACGTCAGAGTAACGTCGTCTCGACGTCGCTGCGACGTCTTTGCTGGGAAGGCTATAATTTAATGAAAACTATACCAGCGGGAGGCTGATTACAGCAATACGCATTATTTAGTCAAGCAGTTTACTTTTCATGCATCACTATTTTTTTTTTTTTAATCGGAGTGAAATTTTAACGTCCATTTTTCGGCGACGCTTTCATATATGGCAATGGAAATCTTAAAATTTGAGAATTTATGCTCACTTTATGCACTGTTACTTAAAGGCAAAACTCATCAAATTCGTTTTCATATTGCAGTTTTTCTTTTAGCTTTAAACTCGTGAATTTTTCGTGAGCTTACTTCTATGGGTTGATATGTAAAAATGCATTGATTTGAATGGCAACGTCACAAAGTGGCAAATAATTCTGTCCAGTGACTAACTATCTCAATTGTTCAGTCGATTGAGAACATTCCCGTACTTGATCACTGTTTCTACAAAGTCGTCTGGTTTGTGCTCAATGAGTTTCTTTGCCTTTGTGATTCGGATTTCTGGATAATCTGAATGCAGCAGGATGTACCTGTCACCAATTTTCCCCATCATTGCACCATCCTGGAAAGGAAATGTGCTATTCTTTACCGTATTTACCATAAGTATTGAGACATCTTATCTATTTACCAAAATTGTCCTAAAGTTGAAATACTCCATTAGGCTATCTCTTGATGTGTCTATATATTAATGCATGTATGGCAAACAGTGTAGACCCTGATCAGACGCCACGTTTGTGGCGTCTGATCTAGGTCTACACTGTTTGCATAGGTTTGTCTGTCGCAATATTTAGGGTTATTCTGGTATTGATTTATTTATTTATTTATCTATTTCATTTCATTTCATTTTAGGTTCCATTTGTTTCGTTGTCTCGGTGGTTCAGTCGGATGTGCGTCCAACTGGTGATCTGGAGGTCATGGATTCGATCACCATCGGAGCCGGCAACATTCTTTTATGGAGACTGAAATATTTTCTACAGTCATTTTCCCTCTTCATCTGATTCAAGAACGGCATGTGTCAGTTTCTGGCGAGAATGTGCACAAATACTGGTTAACCACTTAGATGGCTAAGCCTACCCAGGAAAAGTGTGGCTGAATAAACTAACTGGCTCTACATGACTTAAATGGGGGTTGACTGGGCCGTAAAACCTCAGCTCAAATTAAAAAAAAATAATGTTTTTTTTTTGTTTTTGTTTTTTGTTTTTGTTTTGTTTGTGTGTGTGTGTGTGTGTGTGTGTGTGTGTGTGTGTGTGTGTGTGTGTGTGTGTGTGTGTGTGTGTGTGTGTGTGTGTGTGTGTGTTTTTTGTGTTTTTTTTTTTTTTGTTTTTTTTTTTTCGCAGGCTTCTCTGAAGAAAACGTATATTATTGAGTTTATGACATCACTTGAAGAGATGGTGCTGCTTTTATATAAAATGCATAAATCTACAAACTGTGTAAGACTATTTTTTATTGGTAGATTGTTAAAAATCGAACCAAAGTATAAATACACAAACACTTCCTTAAGGTTCCTGTCCATGTGATAATCACTGACCAATGAATCCAGGTAACGGTTATTGATAGCCGCGCTATTTTTTTCGCAGTGACGTCAGAGTGCTGTGTAAAACCTGGACTGGGCTGAGTGCTGAGACATTGGGACATTGGCAAACAGTGCAGACCCAGATCAGACGCCGCATACCGCGGCGTCTGATCAGGGTCTGCACTGTTTGATTTAAGAGTTAAATGAAACAGTCTTAAGTCCCCGTTCAGGACCATTTTCACAGCCTACACTCAGAGACAATCGATCCACTAGTGCTGTCAGTACTTTGATTGTCAAAGCAATACCATGTTTACTCTAAATATTGGGACATCCTTACTCCTCGTCATCCTTGTCTTAAATTGTGAACACTTCATTTTACTACCTGTATATGCGGCTAAAATTGCTAGATGAGTGGCAATCAGAGTAGACCTGGATCAGACGCTACATTCTTCGGCATCTGATCTGGGTCAACACTGTTTGCTCAGGCTTCTCTGCCCGAATAGTTAGGGTAAATACAGTATTTCTGTTTATGTGAGGTAAATGCCCTCATATTTAATCCCTTTTAGTCTGGAGACTCCAAAATGTAATTGGCAAACAGAACATATCCAGATCGGATTCTGCAGAATGCGGTGTCTGATGCGGGTATCCACTGTTTGCGAATAGACCCGCCAGTTTTCTCTAGCACTAAATCACAAAGCCTGACATACCTATAATTGAAATTGGACTCTTCTAATATATAGTGTGGGAAGGTTTATTCAGTCTAAAATTGGTAAAGGCTCCATATTCATCAAAATGGACATTTTATTATCCAAGAAAGGTTTCATAAATTGATTTATGGTATTAACACAATCATAAAATGTGGCACCTGAAAGCCTGTAAAATTTCAGTAAGTCGATCGTTCTTGAAATAAGATGATTTTTTTACCGTATCTCTGAATTAATGTTGCCAACATTAATTCAGAGATATCATTAAAAATCATTTCAGTTTTTATCCAGTTCAAAAACGAGAGAGTAACTGAAAATTTACAGGCTGTCAGATGTCACATTTCATGATCGTATTCATACTATATGTCAGTTTATTAAACCTTTCTTGGATAAAAAATGTCTATTTTTGAGGAATATGGAGCCTTTAAGGTAAATGTCATATTTATATTAAGTGTCCTTGTATTGAAAGTAAATGCACTCACGATTAATTAAGGTAAGCGTCCTAATGGTTAGGTTAAGTGTTCTAATATCTAAGGTAAGTATTCAAATATTTAAAGAAATTACGGTAAATTTGTACAAAGAAATGACCTCTTATATTTATGGCGAGTAATTGGTAATCTAATATTAAAGGTAAATGTGCCAATATTTAAGATACCGTAATAACTCTGAGCAACTGGACATACAGGCCTTTGCAAACAGTGTGGATCCAGATCAGATGCCGCAGAACGCGGCGTTTGACCAGTATCTACACTGTTTGTCATACATACAGCAATATGTTAGACACATCAAGAGGTAGTAAGAATGGACTATGTCAAATTTTAGGACAAGTATGGTAAGTAGATAAGATGTCCCATCACTTAGGGTAAATGTGGTAAGTGGCCTACTATTTAAGGTTTGTGTCCTTATATTTAAAATAAGTGTCCTAGTATCTAAGATACCGTAGTTATCTTAAGTATTTGGGACAGACAGGCCTGAGCTAACAGTGCAGATCCGGATCAGACGCCGCAGAACGCGGCGTCTGATCTGGGTCTACACTGTTTGCGACTTAGAGGCACCAACAGGCAGTAAAATGTAGCTTCTAGGAGGCGTAAGAGATGTGGCATATTTTATTAATATATTCCTCATGAAGAGCCTGAATAAAACCGAGTCTGCTTTTTTGCCTGATTTTGATTTACCGTAATCGACCTAATTACCGCACTTGCTCCTATAAGCGCACAGTTAAGCTATTTAGTAGTCTTTAGATTACAGCCAGTGTACTTTTATCAACTCCATTATGAAAACATATGTTGTTGGTACTCATTTGAATTGCCTCGACAAGTCAAGGCGATTCAAACGAGTACCAACAACATATGCTTTCATAAAGAAAATCAGAAAAAATATTGCGTAAGTGTCATTTAATACGCCCCTCATGAAGTTCTCTTCTGATCTTTCTTTAAAGTGTACCCGTATTAGGAGGCTATTTTACTTGAGCGCACAGTGCGGTAATTAGAGCGAATACGGTATTCTGAATTTCCAAAGGCTACTTACTTCATAATATTTGTTCAAATTTTAGGACAAGTATAGTTATAGGAATGAATGTCATTTTTTTTTTTTTTTTTTTTTTTTTTTATGTATTTATTTATTTATTTATTGTGTGTAGATTTTATCGATGTGTAAACGCCATTGAACCATTCAAAATTGAACCATACCCGAAAGACTTTATGTTAAGTTTGTGAACGAGTCGCCGGCGCTTATACGTCGATAAAAAAAAAACAAACAAAAAAAAAAAAAAAAAACGTTTCTTATAATTCCAACTAGATCATATTTATGCCGAAAATATGGGTAAAATAACTCATTTTAGAAATGCGCACGGTGGAAATAGTTCCCTGGATTACTGGTTATTGAATTTATCGAAGTACGAGCGTACATGTATAAATCCTGTTTCAAACTGCTCTTTGCCAATCAAACTGCACGGAAATAAATCTAAGCTTAATAAAAAGGTGTTCCAATATTTAGGGTAATTACGGTTAGTACATGATGTGCGCAAAGAAAGAATCGGAATAACTTCCGGAATTGTCCTGCGCAAAGTAGGAACTTTTTGTTGCGCAATTCCGGAATTGCCACGGTACAGTTCTACAACAGTGGAAGGGATTTGTTATACAACTGGTTGCGTTCAGAAGTGTTTAATACAAGTGATAGCGAATGTGTTTGGCCCTGGGTCCCCGTACCTAATGACAAGTGCCAACAGGAGCAGGGGTACTGGGCAAAACACTTCTGAACGCAGCCCTGAAATGACCTTATACGTACAGGAGTGTTGTAAATATTCGTTGGTCTGACAGAAAAGAAGTCTCTCTTAGCTTGATTGTAGGAACCGGTCTTCTTATACACCCGTTCCAGCATATTATTGGAAGGGATCTCTTTGCTCCCTTTAAGGATTTTGCTCGTAGCTTTAAACCCCTTCACAAAGGCTGTTCCTGAAAGAACATGTATACAAGTCGTGACGTGAGAAAACGTAGCGCAGTCTGATCAGAATCTTCACTGGGCACATTTTATATAGCCTCTTTCTGTGGATAACAAAAACTTTGTCATAAGTCTTTTTTAAGATAGAAATTTGATCCGCAAATGTGTGAAATCAGCACTTTTTTCTCAGATTGAAAACATGGAAAGGAACGGTAATTGAATGTGTGGATGTCAGAAATAAATGTCCAAAATAATAATAATAAAATTAATAATATGGTATGATCTTTCTACCAAACCATTCTTGGGAGTGCAAAAAGGTTAAGTATATAGTAAACAGAAGTATGAAGAAGAAGAAGAAAAAAGAAAAAAATCAAGAAACAAGAATTCCTGGACGACTACGCTCACCATAGATCACGTGGGCGAGCAAGTCAACCTCTTCAGCCTGCAACCCTTTTGCACTCGGAACCCTTAAAATAGGCTACTTTGTACATGTACTTTCAAAATTATGTTTTACATGCCGTTACATCTTGCTCATTTTTCATATATATTTGCCTGCTATTCCATCTACTTGCAGTTATTGTAATTTCTTAGCCAAAGTAAGTTTAGCTTTTTGTAAACAGTTTCAAATAATTTAGCCAATCTAGCAATTTTGTGTTTTGATAAATTTTAAATATAGCCATTCATGAACCACTGACATGAAGCATTACACATGCTTTTTACCATATAAGGGAATAATAGCCATCTTGGTCATATGACCCAGATCCCATGCTGTTTTGACGTTGATTCGACGTTCTTAATGAACAACGTTGAAACGTTATTTGTTCACTGGGTCGCTTATGCTAGAACCTTCTTGTGTACAAAAACGCCTTGTGAAAATAAGCTATATGCGGACAGCAGATATTGAAGATAATATTGGCAAGCATCAAAGGTATTAATCAGATACGCTTGTTGAGCATGGTGACCTGGCCCCGAGGTTATAAAACCTTTTTCATGCTCAACTCAACTGAGCATGAAATTTCACTTGGTCATAAAAATTAAAAAACCAACAATTAAACTTTTTTCATGCTCAACTCAGCATGAAAGAAGTTTTAAAAAAATGTTAGTATTTTAAGATTCATAAGCAAAATAAATTTCATGCTCAGCTGAGTTCAGCATGAAAAATTTTTTATAACCTTGGGGCCAGAGCCTTCGCTGACCGGATGCGCCCAAAGGACACATTTTCTGATGCCACGTCGCATGACAGCTACTTATAAAGAAGACTTAAGACTCATCAACAGGCAGTAAAATGGAGGGCAATAGATATTATTTGACTTCCCTATAGCCGGTGGTAAGTGCCGCGTGGCGGTCGTAAAACGTCTCCCCATACTCCATCATAGTGCACTTTATATTTTCTTTTGGATCATTAAGCCCATTCTGGGATCTTGGAAAATCGATTCCGCTTAAGCCAGTGCTACACTAAGTAGAGGGGTGGGGTGGGGGTGCCTAGAGGTGTATGTAGCCCTGCAAACCAATATGCGGTTAGATAAAGAGTCTGAAAGAAATCCAGACTCCGATTTTTTTATTTTTTTTTATTTTGGTGAGTGTGTTTTTTGCTTCCAATGGCAACCTTTATAGATTTGATTTTTTACGGCAGCTGGTGTTAAGTGCCGAACGGCCGCCGTAAAAAGTCTCCCCCGTATTTCGTCATAGTGAATGTACTGACAGCCAAAGTATTGTAAAACCACAGACAGCCCTCTTTATATCGACACTCGAAACAACGACAAAATTCCTTATAAAGACAATTTGACTTTCACGAAACCTTCGCTTAAGAAGTAACAATTAGTCACAAATTGTGCAAAAAATATTGTATTTAATACTTAAAAAAAAACTTGTTTTTTAATACTTTAAAAACATATGTTTTTTTAATACTTAAAAAAAACATATGTTTTGGATATTTTTTTAGAATCGCCTCAGGCGATTCTAACAAATATCCAAAACATATGTTCTATGCGAGGAACAAAACAAGACTTTTCTTACATATCAATCTGCTCATTTAGTATTCTGTACAACAGCAAATTCGTTTTAACAGTGTTCATTGTATTTTTATTGTCTTTGGGTTATTGTATTTTTTTTTTTTTTTTTTTGTCTTTGGGTTATTGAGTCCCATCAATCTTGTATCATGGAAAATCGAGTTCCGGTGCTAGGGGGACCTGCACAGCCCTGCAAACTACACTGCTGTTATAGGAAGAGCCTGGATAAAAAATCATACGCCGGTTTTCGTTCTTTTCTTTGTGCTACCTCTTGATGTGTCTAAAAACTGTTGGATGTGTGGCAACCAGTGTATACCCTGAACAGGTGCCAGTCTTATCTTGGTCTACACTATTTGCTGAGGTATGTCTGTCCGCAAACTTAGGACAGACAGACAGACAGACAGACTTTTTATTTAGACGTAAACTGTTACAGTTTCTAGTCTATCAGCATGCACATATGACAATATCGTATGGTCACAATATATATATGGCTGACAACAAATAAATACAATGTTATTCGTAGATGATTCTGATGTAAGTATCAACTACAATTGCACGGTGAAAGTCCAAAATTCAAGAATCCTGAAATCTGGGTTTTCAAATCGTGAAAAGACAGTTTTCCCTATACTTTATATAGGGACAAAAACTCTTGAAATCCTGAAATCAGGAATAATCCTGAAAACTTTCACCCATGCAGCTGCAAATGTAGATTGCGGAACATGATGTATAAAGACTAGATCATTTTTCTTACGCCTGGAGGTTGAACTCCATATTTACACAAACATAGCAATATGAAAACCAGCACTTTCATATAAATATCAACAATAAAGACAGATATCACGATGTCATAAGTGAACTTCGAAGTCTAAAAGACTCATATACATATTTTCCTAATTTCTGTAACACTCCTTGTTGTTTTGTTTGCATTAACAATGTAAATGTATAAACACTAGGTCTATTATAATAATATGGACGAATATATTTCTGCCTCAAAATACTATAAACAGGACACACGAGTACAAAATGGTACTCGTCCTCAATATCAGACTTATTACAAAGAGTACATATGCGTTGTTCTCTATCAACCCTATTTTGAGAATATCTTCCCGTTTCAATACGTAATTGATGAGAAGATAATCTTAATCGGGATATAGCCACTCTCAGTTTGTTTGGTAAGATATTCAAATAAAGCTCATAATCGAAAGACAATTTGTAGTTTTTATAAAGTGTAAGGACTCTGTTGTTGGCGATATCGCTATACCAGCTTTGTTTAAAAACATCCAATACTCTTTGTTTAAACTGCAAATGAAATGTTTTTAGATCAACCGAGAATGGATTACTCCAAACAAAAGAAAACCCATACTTATCTAAGAGGGACTTTACGTTTTTGGCCCAGTTACATGCATTTGCACCAGTGCTACAGGCATCCACAAGTGAACTATATAGTTTGTCAGCTTAGGGTCAGTAAGGGTTTTCCAAATCTTACCAAAGATCTTTGCTATCCTTCTCGTTCTTATCTGAGCTGAATAGTCTGAAAATAAATGAGTGAATTAATCAATCAATTAATCAATCAATCAAACAAACAAACAAAAATATAATTCAATCAATAAATCGGTCGATCAATCAATTAATCAATCAAATCAAATCAAATTAAATCGTTTAATAAATATATCAAATCAAATCAGTCAGTGAATAAACTGTAGTGGTCAATTAAGATATGTGAATCGACGCAGACACAGACGGGTCTATATGCAGTCCAATGTAATTCGTAAATGTCCGACGAAATAGCCGCTTTATTTTCTCATTTGTTTATAATTTGGTGTGCCCAGAAAAGACAAAGACCAGCCTGTAAAATCCGTATTGTCTGGTCAAGAATCCCTTCTCTATTCATAAGTCTGTTTTAAAGTTTCCATCACGAAAACATACCTATATAATTTTGACCCCCTTAAACCCCACTTTTATATAGTAAAACTGGGGTTTACAGGGGTTTACATTAATTTTCTTATTTCTGCTCAAAAACATAGATTGTGGGTACTCGTAAGAACCGCCTCGCCGAGGCGGTTCTAACGAGTACCCACAATCTATGTTTTGAACAGAAATATGAAAAATATATGAACTTTTTATCCAATTTTTTTCCTTTTTTGGTTGTAAAATTTTCAATATATTTGAATAGGCATGTTTCCGTAATGCCCGACACTGAACGCTAGTCTGTGTCTTCAATGTCCGTCAATGACCGCCATTTTCTCATGCTGTGGTTAATATACGCAAATAAGCCATATTCTAATAAAACTATTGTTGTGATCCAAAGCTTTAAAACAACCGTGTTGTGACCAGACAAAAATATATAGATTTTATAGAAAAAGGCTCACAAGTCCTTTTTCTATATAATCTACACATTTTTGCTTGGATACAATTGGTGGTCAGTGTATCCAAAACCGTGGTATATCCAAAACAGCGGTATACCCGAAATCGTGTTATATCAGATAAAGTCCTACATAATCGTATTCGGGCAAACCCTTTAGTTATAAATAACAGAAAGCTTCTGTACTAGGCTGTGCTTCGCGATATGTGTGCGGGTGTGCGCGCATGTGTTTGTGTGTACTGTCGCGCTAACCTGTTACGTCACTTTCTCTATCCAGTAACTCTTGTTCCATCTGTGACTGCCCCAAGGCTGATACGGCTACCAAAACAACACATAAATAGGTATTAAAACACATGCTGAACCCTGAAAATAGTGAATATGCGATTATTATTATTATTATTATTATTATTATTATTATTATTATTTTGTTGTTGTTGTTATAATTATTATAATTATTATTATTATTATTTCTTATCATTAATAATAATAATGTTTTTATTATTATTATTATTTCTTATCATTAATAATAATAATGTTTTTATTATTATTATTATTTATCTATCATACTGTTATTATTATTATTACTATTATTATTGTTGTTGTTGTTATTATTATTATAATTTGTTTTTGTTGTTGTTGTTGTTGTTGCAGACGATAAATCAATGAAATGTCAAAATTAGTTTTCTGGGAAATTTAAAAAAAAAAAATATTTCAATATATCTTCTGCTGAAAATTTTACCCAGGGTGCTAAGCGTAAACTTTTCGTCGCGGTAAAGGACAGACTCCTTTAGAAAACCGTGTAATTCATGGTGGTCCTCATTTTCTCATGACAATGGAGTTATTAAATCACAATCTTTCTTTTCCAAGCTAAAATGAGAGACAGACTTCATAAGTCACTTGACTTTCATCTAAACCCCATTGTATAATATTGTAATTATATATATGTTGTATATGTACAAATATTTTTATATTATGCAAGAAATAAACGTTTAAACTAATCCTACTATTCTGCATGCATAGACAAAGATAAACTTAACTGTCTTTTCAACGTCACTCTGTAAGACTGTTTTTGCCTGGCGTTTTCTTTTGAATGAATATATATTGTTCTGATTGACCATAACCATATCTTATCCGAAATCATTAGTCCTCTCTGTTTCTGTGTTTTGTACTCAAATATTTACCCTAAGAAAATTTTCGTCCAAAATTGGTCTGACATATGTAGTTTCTATAGTTATGTGATTTTTTATATCTTAGAACAATATATATATATATATATATATATATATATATATATATATATATATATATATATATATATATATATATATATATATATATAATATATATATATATATATATATATATATATATATTTTTTTTTTTTTTTTTTTTTTTTACTTTTCTTTGCTTGTTTGTAATTACTGGTGCTTCACAACAATAATGTGAAAATTTCAGAAAATGTGAAAAAACGAAACTTGATATGGCCTAAATCTGATGCCTCCACATTACCTACATCGATTTCTGCATAATTTGCAGTCAATTTTTACTACGGGCTTTCGAGATTTTTTTTTTTAAACCAACGAATAATATATATAATAATAATATAATATGATCATGACAAAAGTTTTCAAATTTATCTTCTCCTGTGTAAAACAGAAAAACAACTGTCTGAAGATATCGAAAGCTGAGTAGTTTGACAAAACGTGACCAGTGACATCTGTTAGAACCCAGCTGTCAGTAGTACAAAAAACACGTACATATACCATATGACTCTTTGTTTTGTTACAAATAAAATTAAAAGGACCCGATGAGCGACCATCCATCAAAATGACTAAAAATTAGATATCATTTATATAGCCGCTGAAATACTTAGGAAATACCTTTTTCTGCTGTACCCTACTTGTTTATATGATTCCACATTATAATCACAAGCAAACAAAATAAATAAGGAAAGAAATAAAAAAAATAAAATAAGGACCTCCCATTTGTCACACCGTCACACGGTGAAAAAGGAATGTTCACGTCATATGTGAACAGCGCATGTCCAGTTCAGCATGCGCGGTAAACTTTGGTCAGGTACCTGCCCCTCACGATATTATTTTTAAAGCTTCCACTGACTTATGTAAGTGGAACTGCAGACTAGCCAGGGCTTTCGCTGTTCGCATATGGCTGCTTACCCATTTTCGAATGTTGGTGGCCACTGTTTACCTAAAATGATACTCTCACATATAGATAATCCGGTCACCATCTGTATCAGTTTTCCTATTAATCCTTGTCCCACTGAACCCGGATATACCCTGCCTTTGCAAACAATGTAGATCCAGATCAGTTGGCTTCTGAAGAAGCCAACTGATCTGGATCTACACTGTTTATCATTAAGCATGTGAATTGTATCCACAACCTGCATCAAGTAATCTGATTGGCTGGAAATTAGAAGTAGGTGTGCCATCTTAATTTATTCAGCATGATAAGGGTCAGATATATGCGCCGAAACGTCAGAAAACGTACCTTTTGATATGTGCGCCCACTGAAGATTCAAATCAGCCTGCATATCCTTGTAGTCTGATCAGAGTCTTCGTTGTCCACATGAAGAAACTTTGCATCCTTGGCAATCTAAATGCGCCCAGTGAAGATTCTGATCAGACTGCACGAATGCGCAGGCTGATCTGAATCTCCGCTGGGCGCACATGTCCGCAGGGACGATTCCTGGCGTTGTGGTTCATATCCACTTACACTACGATCAGAACATGTATCATTTCGTAAGTAAAAATGCCTTTATGTCTTCTCATCTTACCTTTATCGGGTAACCTACCGTTACAAGAATTAGCTTTCACAAAAAGCTTGGTCTACGTTAAGCGTAGACCAAGCTTTTTGTGAAAGCTAATACTTGGTTATATTCAATGTTTGGCAGTTTTTGTGAAAGCTAATACTTGGTTATATAATGTTGAGCAGCCCATGGAAAATAGCATTGGACCTATCCTTGTCCTTTAATAAAATCCTCCCGAGCAATGACAGATTTTAAGGGCGTATAGATAATGAACCTTTCAGTCGCGTTATTGGAAGATGTGCTCTTAGTGGCACATGCGAAAAGCGAAATCTCTCATCGGCCTGTCCATCCGCCGAGACTAATCCAGTCTGAGAATCCAGTCCCTCATTTTTTACGAGATTACATCTACTATCTGTATTAGCTGGTAGAGATTATAGATGAGCTATGGGGCTATGGTTGTTTATATGTAATAAACATGAGTCAAATAACTAGGAGTTTATCAGATTACACTTTGTACACTGTCGGTCCGGGTGTTTAATACCTGCAGAAGGAAATAGTTTGAATATTTATTCTGATGTTTAACACATGGAAAGATTCTGCGGAAAGATCAGGATCAGAAGAAAGCTTGGACCCAATATACTGTCCGAGGAAGAAAGGCAACTTAAAATTATTACATTGGTGAAGCATTTATTGCCGTATTAATTGGATCCATTATGATTATCACTGTTATTTTATCTCTTAGAAAAGAGTGAGAAAAAGTGAAGTACTGAATCCAGATGTAATTCATTGTACCAAAGGGTGATTCCTTTTGGAATCAATTTGTCTATAGGGAACTTAATCCTTCACTATCACGAAACCGATACTAACCTACGTATTTACTATTGCTGGTGTAAGTGACGTGTGGTGGTGACAAAACGTCTCTCTGTACTTCATAATTATGTGGTTTATATTTTCTAATCATTGTTCGGGGATTTTCGGAAAATTTGTATGAGAATATCTGATGAGGCCTAATTGACCGAAATTAGCTAGTTTGACCCAGAAAACATTCAGGAATTTTCAGTTATGCGTATACATTCATTGCTCTCAAGGACCCATCCTTTTACCCATTGTATACTGAATAGACTCTCCCACACTATATATTGGATGAGTCCAATTTCAATTTTAGGTACAACCGGCTATGATATTTACATATTACTAGAGAAAATAGCTAAACTATTTACAAAAAGTGGAGACCCTGATCAGACGCCGCGTTCTGTGGCGTCTGATCTGGGTCTGCACTGTTTGTCAATTACCCTTTTTCGGGTCTCCCAACTACAATGGGTTGAGAATCTATTCTGTGCGTCGATGTCTCCAACAGTTTCAGAGACCCTGTTCAGCCTGCATACATGCGTAGACTGATCTGGGCCTTCACAATTATATTTTTTCTCCTAGAGCTGTCAATTTATTATATAGGTCGCGCCATGTGAAAAGGTACTTTTCCAGTTATATGCGGACAGCGAATGTCCTGATCAGCCTGCGCATGCGCGCAGGCTGATCAGGGCTTCCACTGTCCGCTTACACACTGAATGAGGATTGTAGATAATGTAATAGTATACGAAAAGACTTTATCAATTTGTGCGATTTCGCCGGCTAGTGTGTTTATTTACTGTTCTAGTATAAATTTGAAAATATGCCGATTGGTATTGGCGGCGGTTTCTTAGACTAATAATAGATACGGAACCAGCCGACCCACGTGATGGCCACTTGCATCTGTCACCGTGCAGCAAATTTTGGTGACCTAGAAACCAGCCTATGACGTGTATGACCAACCGATGTCCAATTCAGCCGGAATAGCTGATTAGGATCCACACTGTTCGCAAACATAAATATTACAATAAAATGCCACTATTAAGACCATCTTAACACTTAGCACTCTGGGTAAAATTTTCAGCAGACAACATTTGAAATATTTTTCTTATTATTCTCAGAAAACAGGATATGACATTTCATGCAAATTGTCTCCTAAGGAAACAATTTGCATGAAATGTCAGATCCTGTTTTCTGGGGAAAATAAGAAAAATATCATCAATTTGTCATTTGCTGAAAATGCCCAGAGAGTGATAAAGGTTAAGACTTGTTAACGCTTAGCACTCTGGGTAAAATTTGCAGCAGACGACATTTTAAAATATTTTTTCTTATTTTTCCCAGAAAACAGGATTTGACATTTCATGCAAATTGTCTCCCAAGGAGACAATTTGCATGAAATGTCAGATCCAGTTTTCTGGGAAAAATAAGAAAAATATCATCAATTTGTCGTCTGCTGAAAATGCCCAGAGAGTGGTAAAGGTTAATGGGACGGTCTCAATAATGAAAATGGAATGATAAGAAAGAAAGCATTTTGGTTTTAGCATATTTTATTAAAAAAAAATACAGTGAACATACATACATACATTCATACATACATACATACATGAGGCCCTCCCAGGGGTTATGGGGAACAGTGGAATAATGTCATTTATTTCAGGGGAACAGGGGATAACAAGTCTAAAAATGAAGGGAACAGGGGAACAAATGCAATTTTGGGGAGCAGGGAACATAGAAAATTAAGATTTTGATTTTGGGAACAAGGAAAAATGCTGAAATATTTCAGGGGAAGAGGTACCCCGTGGGAGGGCCTCATACATTAATACATACATACATACATACATACATACATACATACATATAGGATATAACATGTACATAAAAGATAGGATCAGAACAAAAGAAACCATTTTGGACTGGCAAAATTTGTTCTTATTAAATAACAGGGTGTTCTTAACCCGTCTCTTGTTCTCGGTGTAGACCCAGATCTGTTCTGAAGAAGCCAACTGATCTGGATCTGCACTGTTTGTCATTAAATATGTGAATCTCTATCAAAAACTCGGATCAAGTAATCTGATTGGCTGGATATTAGAAGTGGCGTGGCATCTTAATTTATTCAGCATGACAAGGGTTAAATAGCAGAGTGGTCTTTATAGCGGAATTTTACTGTATATGTCGTAGGCCAGAATGGAATCTAGCCAGATCCGGAATCGGCCTAGGCCAAAATGGAATTCTTATTTGGACTAGGCTGATTCAATTTTGGCCTGAATATGTTTAGGCCAGATTAGAATTCTATTTTGGCTAGACCGATTCCGGATTGGCCTAAACTATTTAGGCCAAAATGGAATCATGGTTTAAGGGTATTATTCCCGTATTGAAGTTACACAGATTTTTAGTTAATTTACTGACTTCTTTCCTTTTTGATGTTTGGGACAGGGTTTGGAATCTTGTATAAGGCAAGAATATGTCTTGTTTCCTGAATCAATAATTGTCAATTAATCTACAATTTTTTTATCAAAAAATACTGTTGGATACTTATAGTGTCAAGAAACAAGACCTTATTTTTGCCCTAACAGAAACATGCTTGTACAACATAAATGCATGTTAATTATTTAAAGGACAAAAAAGATTTGAATATTTTTTTATTTCTACAAGAACTATTTCATTAATGAATATGTCATAGGCCAAATAGGAATTTTTTCTTATTTCTGCTGCATAATTTTGTACAGTATGTACACTTGTTCAGAGGCAAAGCACATTTTATCATAATGTTAATATTTTCACAAAAAGCACTAGATAGCAAAACACACTGCTTGATACTGAGGTCTGAAAATATGTCTTTTATAAATATCATGTCAATATATTTAGAAATGAAGTAATTTCATCAGCTTTGAAACCTTTGTGTGCATCCATATATTTAAGTCCTATTTCTGTTTTTCAACAGCAGTCCACAACTTTGTTTCACGCTTAAAGTCAACCAGGGTAGGGCAACGCTAAATATTATATGTGTGCCCAAGATTTTAATCAGTCTGATATCGGCTCAGGGTAGGGTAGGGCAACGCTAAATATTATATGTGTGCCCAAGATTTTAATCAGTCTGATATCGGCTCAGTCTGATGAAAATCTCGAATTATTGTGTACCCTAGTAAAGTCTCTAAGCAGACAGCAGATATGCTGGCTGACCAGAGGCTTTATAAGGTAATATATAATTATCAATTGCTGTGACCTGGTTCTTTCACCATAAGGCAATAAAGCTATCCTTGAAGCACTATGAGATTAATAATCCTGGATCATAATATAGGTTACGAATTTCTATTTGTCATATGATTAGTTTTCATATATCTATTCACCAAACTCAAATTATTCTTCATATGTATTTAACAAACACATAGCATATCTCTAGAATTTATTTTGACAACATGTTGAATTTGGATGACACTTTGTAGAACATTTAAGTCCAGCTTTTCTGCACTTGCATCGTTTGTTAATACAGCTTCCACTACATGAACACAGCGAAGTGTCAGTTGTTGCATTACTCCAACCACTACAGTCTCGAGATGCTTTTATTAATGAAACTTCCTTAAGGTTTCTCGCATCAAGATTTTCAAGTCCTGAAAACACCACATGTCGAAGGTCAAGCATGTCATCAGAAGAATAATTGACATTGAGAATTCCAGAGGGAGTATAAAGTTTATACGGACACCTAACGTTGGGTTTCACGGATAACACTTTACACGGAAGAACACTCGCGCCTGTATTTGTTCTGTCAACTTTGTTGATCTTTATACCGACTGTGTCACCCGGTTGGAAAGACTTCTGAAGATGGGCTACTTTATTCTGGTACTTCGATGTCTGACATTTAGCTGTAGCTAGATAGTTGTCTCTGGCCAGTTTACGGACTTTGGCATGTGGAGTATCAGGTTCATCTTCAAGGAGACAGGATTTCTTCCAAGATACGTACTGGCCTTCTTGAAGTGGTTCATCACACGGGTTGTTCTCAGTTGGCACAAAGTCTGTATCAAACACACTACTCACTTCAACGACAACATGAGTCTCTGTGTTGATTGTTGTTCCATGGACACTGGTGGCTTCTTGTTGTACATGGCCTTCAGCAACGATGTTTCCATCAGCGTAAAGTTGGGAAACTCTGTTTCTTTTTTGCGTTGACCTAGGTGTTGCACATTTCAGCTCTGGGTTCTGAACTTGTTTTGTAGGGGTGTGTATATGCGCTGTCACGATGACTTGATTTGGCCCGCTGTCTAGTTGTGGAGTCTGGGCATTGGAGACTGTAGGAGGAAAGTTGTCGTTATCACTTGGCTCTACAGGTTCAAGAATATCCCAGAGTTTGTTTATCTCTTTTTCTTCCGTAGCTTCTACTGGTATTCCGGAACTAAGGTGAAGAAGCAGAGCTGCAGCCTGAGTGTCTGTCGAATCAACGTCTTGACTGGAGCTCTGACGAGAACTCCAGTCAGTCGTGACGGAGGTGTCACCATCATCTTGAAGGGGTTAGGAGTCGGCGAAGTCTGGTCTGGAGATCTCTTCAGTCGTGGAGGAGGCTTCTGAGGAAGCTGTGTCACCATCATTGTGAGGCGGTTCAGCGTCGGCTGCTTCTTCAAGCATGGCAGCGTCGATGTCTTCCTCGTTGACAATGTTTTGGTCGGCTAATGTCTGAAGTGTGAAGAAGTCTTCTCGAGGTCGTTGTCCAAACACAAGCTCATACGGGGTCTTGCCGGTTGCTTTAGCTGTTGATGTGTTGATAGCATGAACGACGAATTTCAAGCCCTTACTCCACTGTTCACCATTTTCGTCGACCCATTTACCAAGTTTCACCTGAAGATCACCATTACCACGTTCAACACACCCCTGACTCTGTGGATGTCTAGGACGACCATGTATGATGACAAGCCCAGGCCACATGTTGGCAATCTCGTTGATAACCTTAGCGGCGAACTCTTTGCCGTTGTCGGACTGGAGAATCTTTGCTGGACCAAAGCTGCAGAAGATCTCTGTTAGCTTCTCCGCCACTTCGTCGGCTCTCTTAGACGTCAGAGGGTAGGCCCAGCTGTATTTGGTGAAGTGGTCTCTGGCATGAAGGATCCATTTGTAGTCTTCATCAGGTCTGCTTGTCATGTCAATAAGATCCACTTGTACTCTTGTAAGGAAGCCGAGGGAGATGATAGGTTTGCCGGCCTTTGGTTTCTTCAGGGGTTGTCTGGTGTTACATGTCGGGCAGGTCTGGAGGAACATTTGGACGGCTTTTCGATTGATCCAGGAGTAGTTCTTCTTCACCTCATCGAACGTCTTGTCTCTGCCTGTGTGACCAACCCTCAGATGGCAGCGCAGAATGGTATCAAACATGTCTTCTTTTGTTGTCACAGGCAGTGAAGTCTTGCCGCAGTACAGAAGATTTCTAGCACCAATAGTTTCCACCTTGAAATAATTCTTACACCAGTGTTTAAATTTTGCACCATCATTACACTTAGCTCCAGAATTGAGGTGAATGGCATTTAGCACTTTGTCATACAAGTCCTGTGTGATGACACAAGTCTGTTTCTTATGTTCAGAACAGTATTTATCCAAAAGTTCATAGAATTTTTCTTTCTGCTCCATTTTTGATATTTCACAAAGAGTCAAAGAGTAAATTCATATACACTAATAGCTGAACAGTCAGATACTAATAAAATGAAGGAACCTAACATGTCCTTTAATACATGTTTGTTTTTAACACCATTGTCATGAGTAATAAAACAATTAGAGTTGGCCATTCAAATAAAAGTTTCCATGATTAATTGTTATTCACACATATAACAACCTAACATGTCCAATCAGCAGGTTAAACAAAAGATAAAAAGACTGTGATTATAGTAATTTGCAATTATGTCTTTAATCCAAAAAAGATGAAACCCATCTTTGAGGATTGCAAACTGTTAATTAAGCCCACATATATATGTATTATTCACACATATAACAACCTAACATGTCCAATCAGCAGGTTAAACAAAAGATAAAAAGACTGTGATTATAGTAATTTGCAATTATGTCTTTAATCCAAAAAAAGATGAAACACATCTTTGAGGATTGCAAACTGTTAATTAAGCCCACCATCAATGTTTGAAGAAGATCCAATATCCTTAAACCAGGATTCCATTTTGGCCTAAATAGCTTAGGCCAATCCGGAATCGGCCTAGCCAAAACAGAATTCTAATTTGACCTAAACATATTCAGGCCAATCCGGAATCGGCCTAGGCCAGAATGGAATTCCATTTTGGCCTAGGCCGATTCCGGATCTGGTTAGATTCCATTCTGGCCTACGACATATATATGACAAACATGACAGATGGACATGCTAATATGGTAACCATTACGAAAACACGCCAATTCAAATACATAGAAAATTTCACCTCCAAAAACTGAAAATTTTCAGATAAAAAACTGATATTTTTCCATATTTCTGCTCAAAACACAGATTGTTGGTACTTGTTAGAACCGCCTCGATGAGGCGGTTCTAACGAGTACCCACAATCTATGTTTTTGAGCAGAAATAAGAAACATATTGTATACCACTGTAAACACCATTTTTGCTATATAATAGTGTGGTTTATGGGGGTCAAAATTATATAGGCGTGTTTTCGTGAATGTAGGCACGCGGTCGTATTCTGTATGCAGTTTTAGCAGTATAAAATCAGGGTGAAAGCCAAATGGAAAATAAGGTCAGTTTTTTTTGTTTTGTTTTTTTAGATTTTCTTATGTATTTATTTATTTGTTTTTTACTTATTTATTTTTATAGGTTTACGGGAGAGCCTACAATATGATTTTAGCCCATCCAGAAAAATAAAATTTACATTTCAATTTTTATATTGATTTTATGCCCCTACGATTCAAATTTAGGGCTATAATATTGCATTTTACATTTATTTTTGTTAGAAAATTATTTTATTTCATTAACCCATGCTGTTTCATATTTTAGTTTTTATTTATATCGCTACCTCCTGACAGCAACTTTTAAAGAAATCTCCCATTAACCTAAAGGTAAGAAAAGACCTCTGGCCTGTCATATACAGTCGACTCTCGTTATCTCGAATTCCAAGGGACTCACTGAAACACTTCGAGATATCCGTACCTCGACATATCAGAGTTGAGAGAGTGAGGAAAACAATAAATTGAACAAGCACATTTAACAAATGAATATGAAATTTGACTCCTGAAGTTAGAAATATATATATAAAATAATGTGGAAAAGAGGAGAAATTGCTCCTTAGGAGCAATTTCTCCTCTTTTCCACATTATTTTGTTACCTGTTGCCATAGTTTCATGTTAAAACAGGGACCAGATTTTCATTTCGAGATAAGCGGTAATTAGAAATAAGCGAGCTCGAGATAACGAGGGTTCGACTGTATTGTGAATCTTATTTTCTCTGAAAAGTGATCAATAAGGAGTATGAAAATCTACATATCTTTTGTCTTTCTTTCTTCTTTTCATTAAAATTGCTAATATCAGTGGAAATAGTGATGAAATATCCGTACTGGGTTACATTTTCTAAATACTCTTGCAGCTGACTCAAATTTTTATCGGAGCCCAGTGGGATGGGGTGGGGATGAGGGGTACTCTAAAAATTTGCCTGCTACATAGGCAAGGCCGATTTTTGGGGGATTTTGAATTTTGAATTTTATTATTTTTGGGGGTTTGGGGAAAAAGTGGCTGTTTGTCTTGGTATTGGCCATTTGCAGTTTTTTTTGGGGGGTGTGTGTGTTGGGGGTGGGGGTCGCTTAAAAAACTGACTATTTGTTTGGGGTCTATAAAAATTCTCGGTATTTCTCTTGGGTATTGTAAGAATGGGGGTTAGAACCGTCTGTTGAACTGACAGTTGTTTTTATTTCGTTTTAACAGCTCTATTTCTGCTGTGCATGAGTTCCGTGCCATTGACGTAAAAACGGAGCTGCTGTTGGAAACTGTTTAAAGCACTTATTATATCATACAGGAAAAATAAATGAAAACCACACTTTTATAAAGAAAGCAAGGAGATTTTTTTTTTTTTTTTTTTTTTTTTTTGAGGGGGGTGAGGTATGCTAAAATCTGCAGATACTCTTTTGGTATGGCTGATATACCGGATATTTTTGGGTATGGCTGATATACCGTATATTTTGGGGGTAAAAACAATGCTGGGGCCCAGCCTTTGCAGAAGAAAAAATTTAGGGTACCCTCACCCACCCCCCCCCCCGCCCCCACCCCCCACCTATTGGGATTGGATCGTTATCCGCCCGACAGGATTCCTTCCTGCTGTGCAGATAACGGTCCGATACTTATTTAAGTAGAACGCTAACTGTGCTGATGGTAAGACTTGTAGGTTAAATTAGTCGCTACAAATATATACCCAATCTACGGCTGTTTTTTTTTTTTTTTTGTTTTGTTTTTTCCTTTCCTTCTTTCTTCCTTTTTTCTTCTTTTTTTTTATTCAGACAGCGGAGGTTCAATTCAGCCTTGCATCGGCACATACCGAACAGGGCCTTCGAAAAAGTTATTCCGCCATATATTGAGCCTGATAGTCGGTTGTGTGTGTGTGTATGTGTGGGGGGGGGGGGGGGGGGGGATAACTTCCTATATATGGCACAGTGCGGATGTGCGTGCCGAATGGCCCCCTTTTTCAGCGCTGCCAGGTATATGATTAGCCCCCGGCCTTTTTTCAGCAAAAAGTATATGACTGACCAAATTTTTCTTGATTCATATGTGAAAGGCCCCACTTTTCTGACATCCCTGTTTATGCGTATATTTTTCTCTCAGCGATTTTTCGAGGCTGCTTATTCTCTTAGCATTCAATGAATTGATTGCGATATTTTTCTAAGTACCAGCAATAAATGGGTATGAAAATTCAAAGGGATGTATATGAATAGGTTAACATTTCGGACGACCAAGTATATGAATGGGTCCGTTTTTTTCAAAGGCAAAATGGGGTAGGTTTTGAAATACTGGCTCGTACACCCGTTCCAAATTCACCCCCGTTACCCCCCCCCTCCCCCCCCCCCCGCCCCACGAGTCCTGATAATAATATTGAGATGGCCCAACATGCATGGTCGGACTGGACACGAAGACCCCTGTCCTTGGCGAAGCTCATTCTATATCTTTATTGTTATTTGGTAATAAATGCATGAGAGCTGATAAGTCTGCTCAGTGCCCCATAACTGTATTTATCGGGCTACTACATGTTAAATAAAAAATCATAAAAATACAAAAAACTTATTTTGTGTGTTTCTTGGAAGGTTCTGGGAATAATTCGAATATATAATCTATTTGTAAGGCTCTGCGGTCGCGGCGGTTTTTTTTTTTTTCTTGCCGCGAGTATGACTCATATTTAAAATGTGCCAGATAATTAACATGAGCAACATTCATACTTCGACACCGGTGCCTTGCAGGTACTAGAAAGCGCCACCTATGCAAAAAAGAAAATGTAAACACTAATTTATTACTACAAAATTCTTAGTAACTGGGCCAGTATGATCAAAGTGGTGAATGAAAAGTTATAGGCTATCATTATTTAAAAAAGTTTTAAGTGACAAGTTAAACAGTTTTCTTTTTTTGTGAAATCCAATGTGTCGTGTTCCACAGCATGACTTAAAGCACGTGTATCGAGTAACGGAACATTTGGTAGCGGAATGTAACGGAGCTCGACGGAATCTACCGATCTTATGTTATTACAATGGCGGATAATAGATAAGAAACAAAGATGCTAGAATTTGTAAATATTATTTTGTGATAAAATGTTGTCGTAGCAATGAGTTCTACGGATCAGTCGGGTGATTCGTCCAGCGACAGGGATGTGGAGTACTATTATCGACCAGGTTTGTGTTCTTTTACGGGTTTCATCAAGACACTTAATTCCATTTATCAAAGATGTTGCAGATAATGATTTTTTATATCGTCACCGGTTCCATTCAGAGAATTATAATCCTAGATTTACATGAATATATGTCATACCAAGAAGCTTTCTAAAGACAATTAGAACCGCTTTCTTTATACACTGATGCCACAGTACTTGTTTATTGATAAAGTATGAATTTTTAGCCTAATTACTATCTTGGTAAAATGTTGCAGAAGCTGAGTTGATTAGGGTGGTGGGGTGGCTATCAGCAGGTAAATCAACCAGAATAGTAAATTAGTGTACATGAAATCTACAGGACAGCCGGACACAATGAGCTGTTATAGAACACAGCAAGCTGTTGTAAACGGTGATAATTTGGAGTGGGCTCCAGTTTTGTCTGGTGTCCCATCAGTGTACATTGTATCTGAAGGACTGTCAGACACGTCAAGTAGCATACATGCCATATCTCACACTTTGAGACAAAATCTCACAGAATTTGGCTATTTTGCAATCCATTTCCCATAAGAATTTCAAATTTCACAGAATTTTCAGACCATCTAAAAGGATATTTTATGAAGAGCTAATTATAATTACACAACATTATACAGTACGGCTCAGGTAAAAGAACCAAGCAGACGATTCACATATAATGACAAGCTTGATTTACACTGGAAAATAAGAAAAAAAAATGAAAATGCCGTCTGCTGAATATGCTAAGCGCTTGCTTCAAGGGTTAAAGTATGGATACATTTCATTTGACAAGGGAGACAGAACTGGACAGGCTGAAATGTATCTACACTGCTCGGATCGGGGGCTGGACGGTTGATGATTGGACCAGGGTTAGGACTGTCCATTTAAAACAACACTTGACGATGGTGACTTGGTGTCTTATGTCACTTTAAACAAAAAAAAAAACAACAAAAAACAATACTTAAGTCATATATCGAGATGATAGAACGCGTCGTCTGATCAGGGTATTCACTGTTTGCAAAAACAGTTTAGCCATTTGTCTGTAGGAATATCTAAATCTCACAGCCGGATGTGCCTAAAATGGACGAGCCAGAATCTAACAAGTTTTGCATACTCTCTCTCTCGCTCTCTGGAATGCTCTTTGTTTTTACCCTCATCCAAATACGACATGTCTCCTTTCGAGCTAGAAATTGTTTGCACTGACTTTATTGGAAAAAAATGATATCGCACGGGCGGGAATCGAACGCGAGACCTGATCGCGGAGTCGATCCCCACAGATTGTTGTGATTTATCATGAAACACATGTATTTGCTACTGTAACGGTCATTCGCTCCTTCCACTGCTTCAAGAGTGGCAGTTACAAGTTTCTGGCGGAAGGGTGTTTAATCTTATTGTATAAGCATGTCCCCTCTTTTGGCGCGATTCATAAAAAATGTTTTTCCAACTTAAAGCAATTGCAGTTAACTCCCTTCTGATAGTCAGTTGCAGTTAGCTCCCTTAAAAGAATATAAACACCTGCAGTGTGAGGATGTTACCCCGCATTCATCTGGGTACAAAATGAATATTATGTTATGTTATTCTCTTAAAATATGTACAGTAATAACACATTTATTGGCTTACAGAGCAATCTTCAAAACTTTCTTTTCGATGCAAAGCGTTCTGTTTTTCAACATTCGATATGCAAAACTAAGGCCGAAATTAAATTAACGAGTAAAAGAGACACGTGTATAAACCTAGCATCGGAGGAAAAGCGTCTTCAAAATGATCAGCCATGTGTCCTCGCGGACATTCTAGGCAGAGTCTTCCTGGGTAGCGAGCTGGGTAGAAACCAATACTAAGTTACGAGGATAAAGTGCCTTGCGTAAGGACACAACACTTGGTGCTCCCGGGTATCGAACTTACCATTATCAGGGCTATAAATTCAGCAGACGACAAATTCGTTATTTTTTTTTTTTTTATTACCAAGAAAACAGGATTTGACATTTCATGCAATGGAGACAATTTGCATGAAACGCAAACCCTGTTTTCTTGGAAGAATGAGAAAAATATTTCAAAATGTCGCCTGTTGAAAATTTTACCCAGTGCTAAGCGTTATGGTTTGCACAAACAAATCACGCATGAGTCTGTGCATGGCAAAACCTACGATAAAACTTGTACGAAGAGACGGATCAGCCTGCACATGCACTCAGATCCTGCACATCAGTAGTCTGATCAGAGCCTTTGCTAATCGTATGTGCCTCCTACAATCTCTGGGTTTAACAAAACGTCTTATGCGACGAGCGAAGACTCGGGTCAGTCTGCGCAACTGAAAATTTTGATAAAGAATTCGCTGATCATATTTAACTTCGATAGTCGGGCTGTCCAAAGCGAGATAAAATGTGCGACTGCAACAGCACATTCTGACCAGATCATTCGCTGATCGTACAATATGCACCTTCTTTGGACTCCGGGCTATCCAAGAAGCTTGCTTCATATAGTGGGTCGATGCAGAGACTGGCCCGAGTCTTTGCTGGTCGCACATACATTGTAGTAGTGTACGTTTGTCCTGTTCAGTGAACGCACATTGTAAATCTTACTTCAGACATGAGAACTTTGTACCGACGTAATTTTGGTTTGAACTGGAGTTAAACGGCCAAGTCAACATTATTTCGCTCTTGTCGAGCACACACACTTTTCCGGGATGGGCTTATTCATAAGCTATTAATCATTTCAGCAGGAACTGATAACTGCCCTTCTTTTCTTTCATATACTCTGACCATAGAGCCTGCTTTTGGAATTACGGCCCTTTGATCACCGAAAATATTTTAGTGATTTCTGTAATATATTTCTGTCGGCTCTGTAACTTGAAAACTATCTGAGATATATTCTTGAAATTTTATTAATTTATTAAAAGAGCTATGGCACTTGCTTGATGTAAGTGCAGAGGCGGGGAATGGTGAAATGTCTGCAGTCCTTTTATTAGATATTTAACAGTATGAAATATTGGGAAATGACGCCTCGGTTGTGTAGTGGTAAAGCTGCTCGTTTTGTCACCCAGGGGTCATGAGTTCGATTCCAAGCTTCTCAAGCCTTTCATATGGGGCTTTGCACCAAGGTCCACATCTCCGTAGGACCTAGCTGTTAGTGGGACGTAATAAAAATCACTCTCATTTGAATTGTCATTAGCCTCTATTGCCCCTTCTGTGCGTAGTGTTTTTTTTTTTCTTTTGAGTGTGTGTGTGTATGTGTGTGTGTGTGTGTGTGACAGGCACCCTTTACACATGTGCTGTCTTGTTGATTCAATGCCTCTTTGATAGCAGAAGCGCCCCTTTAAGTAAATTTATATTGACACATGCGGTTGCTGCACGCGAGTGAGAATTTCCCGGTCTTTTACCACATTACGTCATTTATATTGAGCGCGTGCAGTTGTTGCAGGCGAAAAAGTCGTTACAGGAATACCAAATATAAATACGTAATTCGTCGATTGGGGGCAAAAGTTTGATTCTCTTTGTGATTTTTGTGTGTTTGTTTTGTTTTCTACGGCACATTAAGTAAAAATGACCATGCCGGACCCACTTGTGTGGCCGGACTAGACTAAGCCGAAGAATCCGGTACTTTTTTATATGGGGCTTTGTTGAGACCCATGTTACGTGCTCGAACAGTGAATGGGGCTACCGGGGTTTTCTTTAGACCAGTCACGAACAAGGTGCTTTTTCACTGGGCAAAAGGCATCTTTAGACATTCTACCACATGCGTACAAATACATGTATACATGTACAACCAACTTTTCTTCGCAAAACAAATCCCGTTTTCAAGTACACGTATATTTTGTACCCTTGTTCTTATACATTGTATCATATATGAATAAGAACAACGATTTGTATTATGCAACATATTCAAGGAAATTATAACAGGACAAAAACATTTTTCTTTATTATTTCTTTATTTTCTTAACGTTTTAAAGATACTGGGAAGACCCGGATTTTTATTTTAATAAAACTGGCATGAGCAAAGTATTTTTGTCCAGGTGAATGGAAATCCACACTATTGATTACATAATCATGCAATAAAATGTCACGCTGCGTCGCGCTGGTATCGCCGAGTCATCGGGACAATTCTACCTGTCTCGCTGTCTTAATATTCGTCACCGGGACAGGGAAACTGTTGAGCGAGACAGCGGGTACAGTCACCGGGACAGATTGTCACCACGAAATGAGACAAATAGGAATGTCTCGCTGGCTGTACTGTATCTAAATCTCAGCCGGATGTACCGAAAATGGACGAACCAGAAAGTTACAAGTTTTGCAAACTCTCTGTCTCTGTCTCTTTCTCTCTGGAAAGCTCTTTCTTTTTACCCTCATGCAAATATGACGGGTCTCCTTTCGAGCTAGAAGTTGTTTGCACTGACTTTATTGGAAAAATGATATCGCACCGGCGGGAATTGAACGCAATTCGATCCCCACTTATCATGGAACACATGTATTTGCTAAGTTCATTCGCTCCTTCCACTGCTTCAAGATTGACAGTTAGAAGTTTCTGGCGGAAGAGGGTTTGGTGTACTGGTTAACCGCTTATTGTATAAGCATATACGACTTACAGGCGCGATTCATAAAAAATGCTGTTCCCAATCCCATTTCGCAAGGGCCCCGACTCGTTAAAGCAATTGCAGTTAACTCCCTTTTGATAGTCAGTTGCAGTTATCTCCCTTAAAAGAGTAAACACCTGCAGTGTGAGGACATTACCCCGCATTTATCAGGTTACAAATGAATATTATGTTATATTATTCTCTTACAGTATATACATTAATAACATTATCTTTATTGGTTAATAGAGCAATCTTCAAAACTTTCATTTCCATGTAAAGTGTTCTGTTTTTGTATCTTCAAAATTTATGCAAAACCAAGACCGTAATTTATTAAACTAGTAAAAGAGACGCATGTATAAACCTAGCATCGGCTGGAAAGAATCTTCAAAATGACATTTGTCCATAATATTATCATATGCCCTCGCGGACATTCTAAGCAGAGTCTTCCTGGTTAGAAACCAATACTAAGTTACGAGGACAAAGTATCTTGCTCAAAGACACAACACTTGGTGCTCGCGGGTATCGAATTACCACTATCTGGGCTAATTCAGCAGACGACAAAAAAAAAAAAAAAAAAAATCGTTATTTTTTTTTTTTTATTACCAAGAAAACGGGATTTGACATTCATGCAATGGAGACAATTTGCATGAAATGCAAATCCTGTTTTCTTTGAAGAATTAGAAAAATATTTCAAAATGTCGTCTGTTGAAAATTTTACCCAGAGTGTTAGGTGTTATGGTTTGCACAAACAAATCACGCATAGGTCTGTGCATGGCAAAACCTACGATGTCATGTACAAAGAGACGGATCCGAGCCTGCACACTCTGAGCCTGCACATCAGTAGTCTGATCAGGGCTTACGCTAATCGTATATACCCCCTACAATCTCTGGGTTTAACAAAATGTCTTGTGCGACGAGCGAAGACTCAGGTCAATCTGCGCAACTGCACATTCTGATAAAAGCATTCGCTGATCATATTTACCTTCGATAGCCGGGCTGTCCAAAGCGGGATAAACAGTGCCACTGCAACAGCACATTCCGATCAGACCCCTTGCTGATTGTACAGTATGCACCTTCTTCGGACTCCGGGCTATCCAAGAAGCTTGCTTTATATAGTGGGTCGATGCACAGACTGACCTGAGTATTTGCTGGTCGCACGTACATTGTACTATTATACGTTTTGTTACTCTGGTTAATTGTACGTACATTGTAAATCATACTTCAGACATGAGAACTTTGTACCGACGTAATTTTGATTTGAACTGGAGTTAAACGGCCCAGTCTACACTATTTCGGTCTTATCGAGCACGCACACTTTTCCGGGGTGGGCTTATTCATAAGCTATTAATCATTTCAGCAGAAACTGATAACTGCCCTCACTTTTGACGATAGAGCTTACTTTTGGAGTTACGGCCCTTTGAACACCGAAAATATTTTAGTGATTTCTGATTTTTTTTTTTTGTCCGCTCTGTAACTTGAAAACTATTTGAGATATTTTCTTGAAGATTTATTAGTTTATTAACAGAGCCATGGCACTTGCTTGATGTACATGTAAGTGCAGTGGCGGGACATGGGGAAATGTCTGCAGCCCTTTTATTAGATATTTAACAGTATGAAATATTGGGAAATTGTGCCTTGGTGGTGTAGTGGTAAAGCTTGGTAAAGCTTCTCGTCTTGTCAACCAGTAGTCATGAGTTCGATCCCAGGCTTCTCAAGCCTTTTATACTGGACTTTAAACCAAGGTCTGTATCTCCGTATGTCCTAGCTGTTAGAAGGGCATAAAAAACTCACTCGTTTGAATTGTCATTAGCCTCTATTGCCCCTTGTGCGCGTAAAGTGTGTTTTTGTGTGACAGACACCCTTTTCACATGTGCTGTCTTGTTGATTCAATGCCTCTTTGGTAGCAGAAGCGCCCCTTTAAGTAAATTCATATTGATACGTGCGGTTGCTGCACGCAAGTGAGAATTTCCCGGTCTTTTACCACAGTATGTCATTTATACTGAGCGCATGCGGTTGTTGCATGGGAAAAAGCAGTTACAGGAATACCAAATATAAAATACGTAATTCGTCGACTGGGGGCAGATGGGAAAACAGGGGAATGGACCTAATTTTAGGGGATCGGAATGTGGAAATTTGGAAAACATTTTTGGGACAATAAGACCTTTGTGATTAGTGCAGATTCAGATCAGTCTGCGCATCCGCATGAGCGTGGACGATATAAGCTTCACGCAGACTGTACTATATGAATGGAAAAATAAAGATATAAATAAATAAAACTATATTTATTAAAATATCTAAATATCTTTATTTATTAAATAAATAAATATATAAAAATCGGACAGGTATTTAGTCGAATTACTCCGAGGAATTTCGCATCATTTCGCGAGAAATATTGCCTCCGGGTACAATATTACCATTCCGAGTAACTTCGCATAATTTCGCATAACACATACTTTCGGCGAACTTGCGAGTGGTGTCCGCCGAATATTACTTTTACTCGGTTTGATTCCGAGTGTTTTAGGGAAGTTCGCGAAACGCCGATATTCGGAGTAAAGAGTTTTTTGGTTCTTTTACCTGAGCTGTACTGTACTTTTGATATGCTTAATTCATCAAAATAAAGGCTGTGAGCTTGAAAGTGATTCTTATGAAAATCTCACAGAATTTTGTCAAATCTCCCCTGATTCTCACAGATTTCTGCCAAGAGCTTATGGCATGTATTAGGTAGATATTTGTTCAGTCGCAAAAGCCAAACATTTTTCTTCTGTTTAAGTGCTGGAGCCCATCTTGAGCATAGTCTCATATTCTAAGAATCTCAAGTACGGCAAATGTCCTAAAATTTCAAACACTTTGTCCCGTACCCTTTTTGGCCTAAATTTTGTTTTTTATGCAGTTGTTTCTTAAAATACTTATATGGAATAGCAACAGTATAGACCCTGATCAGACAGCTTCTCAAGGAGCAGTCTCATCTGAGTCAGCACTGTGTATGCCATTTTGTCAGAAGCTTTGGTGTACGAAATTTTAGGACATTTTGATTTACCGTACATTTTGTCAGAGATGTGAGTGTAAGACTGATGGGCACAATTGCAAACCTAGGAGAAGCAAAATGTTGAACTTCAAAGATAGGTTTACACGCACACAAACACATACACATGGAAAGATCAAGAGAAAGAAAGAGAGATTGTGTATCACAAGCCTCACACGTGTTTATGGATTCCTACCACAACATGAAAACCATGTGTACCTGGACTCTTAGCTTTAGACTGCATGCCAAGATACTTGTAATGAGTACCTACAATATATGCAAGGTCTGACAGTTAAAATATAATCCACTTGCTGCTTAAGTTGCCAAATGAATAAGAGCATTCATCACATCGATTTCTCTATGTATTCTATACAAAGAGTTTCTGGGCAGGCAGGATTAACTTTTTATCCCCACGCTTTTTGAAGAAAAAGTAGGGATATTGTTATACCCTCTGTCCGGCCATCTGGCGATCAGCCCGTCCATCCGTACGTCCATCTGTAATGTCACACCATTGCTCCTAGACCATTTAAACTTGAATCTTAAAACTTTCACAGCCGATAGCCCTATGGATGAGGACTGGAGGAACACATTTGGAATTTTGATGTGCATGGAGATATGCGATGGCGCTGGTGTGGGGATATGTGATGACTTGCCATCAACTTGCTCTAGTACTAGCTCAGTCTAAATTTATACTTGTTTCAATGGCCATTCTCCCCCTTCCGCTGTTTCAAGAAGGGCAGTTGTCAGTTAAGACAGTTATGCTGCCAATGTATGTGCACACTTACTGGTCAAGATTGACCCTGTTTCTTAACCCTTGCCATGCTCAATAAATTAAGATGTCATGCCTTCTTCTATTTTTTAGCCAATCAGATTACTTAATCCAGGTTGTTGATTAAAATTCACATAAAGAAAAACAGTGTAGATCCAGAACAGTTGGCTTCTAAAGAAGCCAACTGATCTGGATCTACACTGTTTGTAAAGGGAGGGCATATTCGGGTTTAGCAGAACCAAGGTTAACCTTAGTCCTACTGAATCTGGGTATGCCCTGCCATTGCAAACAGTGTACATCCAGATCAATTGCCAACTGATCTGGATCTGCACTTTTTGTCATTTAGTACATGTACCGGTATGTGAATTTGTATCAGTAACAGTACTTGCATTAAGGGAAGTCTGGGAGTCAGAGACTTCCAAAAATTTCCTTGGGACTTCCAAAAATCAATGCCAGGAAGTCTGTGACTCCCAACTTTTACAGATATTTAGTCATTTAAAACAAAAATTTAGAATGAATTTATATGTTATTTAGCTTAAGAATGGCGGTTTTACTCCATAAATGAGAGTTCAAGAATACTGAGGTTGAATTTCTGAAAGTGAGTGAAAAATTTGATTACCAGGACTTCCAGATATTGGAGCTAGGAAGTCCTGTGACTTCCTGATTTTGACAGTTAGTACAAGCACTGCAGCAACATGGATCAAGTAATCTGATTGGCTGAAAATTAAAGTGGGCGGGGCAACTTTTTAAAAACACACTTTTGTTTGAGGTGACTGACATGAGTTGCAGACTTACAGAAAAACTAAAAAAAAGTAACACATTTATCAGTCATAGATTTAGAAAACCTGTGGAATTTTGAAATTTTGAAAATCACCATCAGTGTACAGCACAACTACTGCATGTTACATGCACAACTTTTCTTGAGATATTGGCATGTATCTTCCTTTACAACCTTTTCCTTGACATCATAGGTTTATATAAAAAAAAATACCAAATTTACTCTAAGTATAGGTGTCATCCTGGAGCTTTCAGTGTGGGAGAAGTTTTGCAACAATTTCAAGATTTCAGGGAAAAGTTTTGGTCCAAATTTTGGATTTCCCTATACATTTATATATTTTCACTTCTCCCTCAGCTGAAGATAGGGAGGTCTGCCGTCTTGGGGAGACGTTTTCTCCCAAATCGCCCTCCAGGATGACCCCTGTTAAAGTATTAGAACACCATAACTACGTCCAGAAAATTTGAAAAAGTCTTCTTTTACTATCTGTTGATTGTGAATTTGTGGCACCTTTACTGTTTACCCTACTTGTCCTAAAATGTGTCTAAAATAGTGCTGTATGAGTGACAAACAATGTAGACTCTGATCAGAAGCATGCAGTGCTTGCACTAACTGTCAAAATTAGGAAGTCCCCAGGACTTCCTAGCTCCAATATCTGGAAGTCCTGATGATCAAATGTTTTCACTCACTTTCAGAAATTCAACCTCAGTATTCTTAAACTCTCATTTTTGGAGTAAATCTGCAATTTTTATGCTAAATAACACATTAGTTCATTTTTAGCTCGCCTGTACGGAGTACAAGGAGAGCTATTGTAGTCACCCAGGTCGTCCACGTTTGCGTTAGCGTTTGCGTTTGCGTTCCCATTCCCGTCGCACTGCGTTAAAGTTTTTCAAATGCTTATATCTCAACAGTCACTCTTCACAGAGGCATCAAATTTGGAACTTAGGTACCTTGGAGGGTCTTCTGAGATTCCAAGAGAATAAACCCCTGGGTTCATGCCCCTGGGTGGGGCTAGGGGTCAGAATCTAGGACACCTTTGTAATACTGTGTTAAAGTTTTTCAAATTCTTATATCTTGACTTTCACTCCTCATAGAGCATTCATATTTAGAATTTGGGTACCTGGACGAGTCTTCTGAGATTCCAAAAGAACATACCCCTGGGTTCATACCTCAGGGTGGGCCTTGGGGTGGGGCTAGGGGTCAAAATCTAGGACACATTTGTAAAATCTTATATGCCTACAGGTTATAGACACAACTGGTTATACATCAGCTAACTATATGACATCGGTTTAAGTGTAAGAGAGTGAAGGTCATGGTGACCTACATTTTACGGTCCAGGTCACCTAGATTTCACGGTCCAGTGATTTTGCCTTATATCTTGAATACTATTTGTTGGATAAATGTCACACCTGGGATATTACTTCCATGTGACCCAATGAATGACCACTTACTATATCTAGGTCATTGTGACCTATATTTCATGGTTCAGTGATTTTGCCTTATATCTTGAATACTATTTGTTGGATAAATGTCACACCTGGGATATTAGTTCCTTGTGACCCGATTATTGACGTCAAAATATATCTCTGTTGGTGTGACCTATATTTCATGGTTCAGTGATTTTGCCTTATATCTTGAATACTATTTGTTGGATAAATGTCACACCTGGGATATTAGTTCCATGTGACCCAATGAATGACCACTTACTATATCTAGGTCATTATGACCTATATTTCATGCTTCAGTGATTTTGCCTTTTATTTTTATTACTATTTCATGGAGAATTGTCATACCTGGATTATTATATCTATGTGACAAAATGATTTACATACAAATACATCTAGGTCAGTGTGACCTATATTATATGGTTGAATGATTTCGCCATATAACTTGAAAATTATTTCATAGATTATTTCATTTTGATTTTCTTAATGATAAAAATGTTACAATATAAAATGTACCCAGCAGGCGAGCTACGCTGTCCTACGACAGCTCTTGTTAAATTTTTGTTATAAATGACTAAATATCTTTAAAAATTTGGGAGTCCCAGACTTCCTGGCATTGATTTTTTGGAAGACCCTGGGCAATTTTTGGGTGTCTCTGACTCCCAGACTTCCCTTAATGCAAGCATCTGATCTGGATCTACACTGTTTGCTCAGGCCTGTGCATCCCAATATTTAGGGTAGTAAAATGGAGGTAGAAATTTTTGGACAAGTATAGTAAGATGTTCCAGTTGTCAGTTACTGGTGAAATTATCTGCACAAGTACCTTAATAATCCGCTGGCCTCATACATGTAGTCTCAATTGGATAAACGTCTGACTGGTCATCAGAAGGTTGCAGGTTCGACCCCCCACCAGGTCCGCTACATTCTTTAGTCGAGATTAATCATGAATATTTTCTATGGTCATTCTTTCCCTTCCGCCTGATTCAAGAAGAAAAGCAGTTGTCAGTTTCTGGCGAAAGAATGCAATACTGGTTAACGGCTAAGAGGACTAAGGCTGCTCAGTAAAAGTGTGGTTAGGTAAACCGATTGTGCATGACATGACTCCAATGGATTGACTTGGCCGTAAAACCGTAACACAAACAAACCGTAATAACCGTAAGTATTTGAACAGATAGGCATTTGCAAACCGTGTAGACCCAGATCATATGCAGCAGAATGCTGCATCTGATCCGGGTCTACACTGTTTGCCAAACATACAGCAATATTTTAGACACATCAAGAGGTAGTAGAATGGACTAATTCAAATTCGAGGACAAGTATGGTAAGTAGATAAGGTGTCCCAATACGGTAAATCTGCTGAAGAAGCAGTGCGAGAAGGTTTAACCGTTAACTGACCATACTCGACATAACCGTAATGGGTTGACTGGGCGGTAGAACCTCAAGGAACCTCAACTCCGAACTCAAACAACAAACTGGATCACATGCCTAAAATGTATAATATAAATCACAGTTTCAAGATGAGTGAGTATTGTTGGTACTCATTAGAATAGAGACCCTCCCAGGGGTTTTGGGGAACAGGGGAATAAGGCCATTTATTTCAGGGGAACAAGGAAACAAAAGTCTAAAATGGAAGGGAACAGGGGAACAAAGGCAATTTTGGGGAACATGGAAAGTCAAGATTTTGATTTTCGGGAACAAAGGAAAATGCCAATTTTTTTCAGGGGAACAAAGGAAAAAGGGTACCCCCCTCCCCCGGAAGGTCCTCAGAATAGCCTCACCATCCCAGAATTGCATCTTTGAGATGATTTCATGACTACCCACAAATTGACAATGTATGATTTTGTAGTTAGAAATTAAAATATCAGCATGTTATCTAGAGTAACATTCTAATCCATTTAATTTAAAATTTGATCTTACAATAAGATTAAGTATTTTTCAGCAGTGAACAAAGATCAAGTGTTTTCAGTCTGTGAAACTTTCTCTTCAAGTTGTTTGAATACAATAATCTCATTAAGTCTTGTTCAAAATGTATTTATTTGTAGACTTTGCCAATTGCATAACCCCGAAAAAAGGGGTATCCAGATAATACAATGTACATGTATGTTTCTCATTTCTCTTTGAAATCATATGATGTTGGCATTCATTAGAAGTGCCGAGGCACTTCTAATGAATGCCAACATCATATGATTTCACAGAATGAATACTCAGAACATTATGTTTTCATGGAGAAATGAAAAAAAAAATCAATATTTTTTTGTAAAAAAGGGCTTTTCTCGAGCTATGCAATTAAATTATTGGTAAATTATTTCAAGGTTATTTTCTCATTTTTTTTTCATAGCTCCAGATAAGAGGTGGTATCAGGGTACAGTTTTTCTTATTTCTCCACCAAAACTTATGTTGTGGGTTCTCATTAGAAGCATCTTGCTGATGTACCCACAGCTTATGGAGAAATAAGAAAAATTATCCCAGAATTATCACCAAATACTCCTCCTTAACAAGTCCTCTGAAATTGAATAGAAAACCATTAGATGCTTTTTTTCATATCTCCAGATAAGATGTTTTTTTCAACCAAAAAGTATCAATATTGTTCTCATTTCTCCATGGGTACTAAAATGAAGCTGCTACCCACAACACTGATTCATGGAGATGTCATCATCATCATTGAATTTTTTATTAACGTGCAGGTACAGGGGCAACATCCACAACAGTGGGCCCCCTTCCAGGTACATGTAGCTGGCTTGCTGCATGCATGGCAGAGCTCACAACAGATCTTCAGGTGTATCTATCATGAGGGTTGGTAGCCGAGAGCTTCCACTCTCTGCAATCCCTCTCTGTCTGCTGTTTCCATGTCATCTTAGGCCTCCCAGGTCAATGCTTTCCATCAACCTGTATGTCACAGGCTGTCTTGACTGCACCATTAGAGTGTTCCATGGGTCCATACCAGCGGAGCCTTCTCTCCTTTAGGATGAGGTCCAGATCCTCAGTGCCAAGCTGTGCAAGTACCTCATTGGACCTGATGGTGACAATGCCTTGTGGCTTGACATTGCAGTTCTGTCTGATCATTGCCCCGTGATTCCACTGCAGACATTGGAGGTTTGGTTTTGTCAATGGCAAAGTCTCACTCCGCACACAAGAGCTGTATACCCGGCCACGTGTCTTGAAAGAGAGGTGGTGGGAAGAGAAATCTTATGACCACACATTACATGACATTTTCTGTTGAACAATTGTCAACTGTAAAGGCAATAATAGCCAGTCTAAAATGGTTATATGTTAAACATAACCTTACACTCATGGTCATTATGTCCTTCTAATTAACTTACGGACAATATGATTATCAAAACCACAATATAGCACTAGTTAAGGTGCTTTTTTCAATCCAAAAGTATTGATATTTTTCTTATTTCTCCACAAAAACATATGCCAAGGCACTTCTAATGAGTACCCACAACATATGTTTTCGTGGAGAAATAAGACAAAACATTTACCAGATACCCTCCCTTATCTAGACCTATGCAACAATCTGGGAAAATCAGTTTGAAACAAAAGTGATGCTCCTCTGATTTTCGTTATATTAAAATTAGCTCCGTTAGCAGCTAAGTCCATGTTCAGGACCATTTTCTCAGCCTACACTCAGAGACATTCGACCAACCAGTGCTGTCAGTACTTTGATTTATTGCTCATAGGCCTATGATGTCCAATAATTATGAAATTTATATATATCATAGTTGTGAATGTGTTGGACTGGGTGTGTACATTGGGGGTGGGTGGAATGGGAACACTGCCCGTCAGACCTAATGCAGGAAACAACTAGGGTAATTTATATATACATATAACAGGACAGGGCAGCCCTTTTAATGCTATTCTTGGGGTACACAAAGTGACAGTATTATAAGTGTGACAGTATCGCTTTTTCAGTTAGGACCATTGTTAGTATATGTATTCTTATGAGTGCCACAACATACATTGTATATTTTTGTGGAGAAGCAATAGAAGTATTATGTGATATCTCCTCTTATTAAAATGAATAAAATAAATCAAATAATTAAAAAAAACAACATTATTTAGCATATTCTTATGTAATAAATAAATAGCATTATGCATAATAAATAGCATTATACATGTACCTAATAAATAGCATTATTCCAAATAAATAGCATTATAGGTAATAAATAGCATAATATATAAAAGAAAGCACTGTATGTAATATAAAAGCATTATACAATGTATGTAATTACTAACACTAAATGTAATAAATATCATTATGCAATATAAATAATGTTATATGTGAAAAATTAATAGCATTATACATGATAAATAAATAGCATTATACATGTATATGATAAATAAATAGCATATATTGTACATAATAAATAAATAACATTATGCATAATAAATGAAAAGTATTATACTGGGGCAATTCTAACGAATATCCACAACATTCTGTAATAACACCAATACTCAAGGTTAACCCTTAAAGTGCCAAGGAAAATTTGAAGCAAACAACATTCTAAATTTTGTAAATTTTTTTTACAAGTCTTGACTTTTCATGCGAATCGTCTGCCCAGTAGACAATTCACATGAAAAGTCAAGACTTGTTTTCTCTGAAAAATGAGAAAAAGTCAAAATGTTGTCTGCTGCAGTTGTGATTGGCGCTTTAAGGGTTAATGTGGTAATATGTATTCATACCAGTAGTTCATGGAGAAATAAAGAAAATTATTTATCTGGATATCTATTTGATTTAGCACCATGCATAGCACCAGATAAGGCATTTTTTTTCTTCAACTAAAAAGTACAGATATTTTTCTTATTTCTCCATGATAACATATGTTGTGGTACTTATTAGGAGGTGCTTCTAATGAGTACCCACAACATATGTTTACATGGAGAATTAAGAAAAATATTATGCCGATACTCCCTCTTATCTGTAGCTGTGACCATGTCTCTATTTATAATAATAAAAGTAGGTTTTCACATAGCAGGAGAAAAGAGGGAGAATCCACATTATATTTTTCTTATTTCTCAATAAAAACATACGTTGTGGGTACTCATTAGAAGCGCCTTGCTTGGGCGCTTCTAATGAGTACCCACAACATATGTTTTTGTAAAGAAATAAGAAAAATATCAGTACTTTTGGACTGAAAAAAGTGCCATATCTGTAGTAAGGCTTTCAGCTGATGTTGATGCTGGTTCATTCATTCAAGAATATCTGCTTCAGGTATCACAGGAGAATTGATGCAAGGGGTTGTTTCAAAATTATTCAGAATATTCATTCTCCAGATTTTAGGCATTTTTGTTTTAACCCATTGTAGACTGAACGACCTCCCCAACATCATATATTCGAAGACTCCAATATCAGTTTTAGGTAGGTGAGGCTATGAGATTTAGATATTCCTAGAGAAAAATGACTTGACCATTTGCAAACAGTGGAGACCCTGATCAGACACCGCTTTCTGCGACATCTGATCTGGGTCAGCATTGTTTGCTAAATACCTTTTTAGGGGTCTCCAGACTACAATAGGTTAACAGTGATTTAATTTGCTTTATAATATAGGTGGTAATAATAGGGGTGAGATGGTCAGTATCACAAGAGTTATGCCTCTGTAATTCTGTCATCAATAAAGGTTTTCTGCTTTATAACTTCACTAACCTTTGTCCGATTTCATTCAGTTTTCCCCGCACATTGACCATCAGACAATGAACGTTTGTATTATAACTTATAGTGCATACTTCGTGAAATCAACTCCACTTACAGCTTTTGTTGGATCTTTTCAAAACTTTGCATATATATTACAGACATAGTGAAGATGTGCATGTGGGAGTTTGATGCTGAAAACATACTTTTTGACGAAATGGCAGTGTTTTTAACTTAGCCATTTTACAACAACTACACCTAGTCAATGATAGTTACATGTATTAATGCATTCTTTGTGAAATCAACTACTCTTAGAGCTTTTGTTGGATCTCTTAAGAACTTTACACATACATTTACTGACATATTGAAAATGTGCATGTGAAACTTCTACATGACCCCATTGGGTTGATAGGGTCGTAAACCTCAACACAAACGAACATAATAGCATAGTAAAATCAGCTCTGCCCAGTATAGTAAAATTAACTCTACACAGCATAGTAAAATCAACTCTACACAGCATAGTAAGATCAATTCTACAGAACATAGTAAAATAAGCTCTACATAGCATTGTAAGATCAACTCTACACAGCATAGTAAAACTAACTCTACACAGCATAGTAACAACAACTCTACACAGCATAGTAACATCAACTTTATACAGCAAACTTTATACAGTAAAACCAGCTCTACACAGTTTAGAAAAATCAGCTCTATACAGTATAGTAATGGCAACTCTACACAGTATAGTAAAAGCAACTCTACAAAGTGTAGTGAAATAATTCTACACTGCATAGTAAAGTCAACACTACACAGCATAGTAATATTGACTCTACACAGTATAGTTAAATCAATTCTTTCAACTTTTAGAAGTAGTATGGTAAGAGATTACAGTCCACCAAATATTAACAGAGTTATGCCCCTTTGAAACTGTGTCCATCCATCCGCCAGTCTGTCTGTAAACTTTTTTGTTTCCAGATAACTCCTCCTACAGTTAACATCTGACCAAGCTAAAACTTGATATATAGTTAGACCATGATGTGGAGCAGCACATATTGTTTCGAGGTTACAGTCCACCAAATATTATTAGAGTTATGCCCCTTTGAAAGTTTTGGTAAACATTTCCTTTCAGCTAGCCATTCCTTTTAACAGCGCTGTTAACAATCCCATTAAAACTTTGTGATTAAATAGTGACTGGTTGTCTATTGCCCTACTTGCGGTTCTCTTGTTGTATTTGAAAGACTAAAAAACTTATGAAAAAGTTTATTTTGGATAGACTGTTTTATGTTGTTCAGTTACATAGTGCTGATCTTAATGGTATTGATAACTGGAAATTTCACTGACCAAAAAATTATGCCCTATTTTTTGCCTATGTAAGCAAAAATGTCCTACCAAACACTGGGGCCTCTGCCTTAAAATCCCAGGTAGAGCACTGTTTAAGGGTTAAATGAGGCCTTTGTTCAAGAACAGTTCCAAAATGATCCTAAAACATCCTTAAGGTGGTTGTTAAGGCTTTTGTTTTTGGTTGGCAGGGTCAGGGGTGTGTGTGAGGAGGATGGGAAGGGGTTCACAAAGATGAAAAAAGAAGTGAGAATATGAACCTTAGCCTTTCAGTTTTTAGCTAGCCTGAACAACTTTCACGGAGAGCTATTGTACTACCCTTGGCATTGGCATCCACAAATGTTAAAATTTTCGTTAAAGTTTTTAAGACCTCATTATTTCCTAACCTTATCACTTATTTGATTCATCTTTGGTATGATGATACACATTTGTCCAAAGTTTTGTGCAGTACCATCCCCACCCCACTAGGTCATGTCAAGGGCAAGGTCAGGGAGTTAGAATTTTCATCTTAAAATTTTATGTCAAAGTTTTTAAGATCTCACTTCTAAACCAAATGATGCTCATATTTGGTATCATGATAGATACTTGTGAAGTCTTGTCAAGAATTTTTATCAGCACCATCAGCACTCATGACCTTCAGGTCCAGGTCACAGACTTAGAATTTAAATGTTAAAGTTTTCATTAACATGATGAAAGTTTTTAAAACCTCATTATTTCCTAACCTTATCACTGATTTGATTCATCTTTGGTATGATGATACATATTGGTCCAAAATTTTGCCCAGTTCCATCCCCACCCCTTAGTTCATGTTAAGGACAAAGTCACAGTCATGTCAAAATTTTCATGTTAAAATTTTAAGTCAAAGTTTTTAGGACCTCATTACTTCTAAACTAAACAATAGATTAAATTTATATCTGGTATCATGATATATACTGGTCTTAAGTTTTCATGAGTACATCAGCACTCATGACCGTGACCTAGAGGTCGAGGACACAGAATTTTAAAAATGTAAAAGTTTTCGTTTAAATTTTTAAGACCTTATTATTTCCTAACCTTATCACTGATTTGATTCATCTTCGGTTTGATGATACATATTGGTCCAAAATTTTGCACAGTGCACTCCCGCCACCTCCCCCCCCCCACCCCGCCCCTTCTCACAGGCCATGTCAAAATCAAGGTCATATGCGTGCTGGCGTACATGTGTGTAGCACACCCCACCCCCCCCCCCCCCCCACCCCTTCTCACAGGTCATGTCAAAATCAAGGTCATATGCCTGCTGGCGTGCATGTGTGTAGAAAAGGGCACCCTAAACATGTTTTAGTTTTCGATGTAGGAGTTTTAGCTCACCTGAGCACATAGTGCGCAGTGAGCTATCATCTGATAGGCCAGTTCTCCGGCGTCCGGAGTCTGTCAACAATTGACATCTCCTCCTAAACCACTGGGCCAATTTGGACCAAACTTCACTAGAATGATCCTTGGGAGTATGAAACTGAAAGTTATTCAAAAATTTGGAATCCAAGCAGAACTCTAGTTGCCATGACAACAGATAGGTGAAAATTAGCAAAAACCTTTAAAAATCTTCTTATCTGAAACCAGAAGGCCCAGGTCTTTGATATTTGGTATGTAGCTTCACCTAATGGACCATTACCTAAGTTGTTCAAATCATAGCACTGGGGTCAAGATTGGCCCCTCTTTAGGGGTCACATGTTTTACATAGACCCTTATAGGGAAAAACCTTCTAAAAATCTTCTTGTCTGAAACCAGAAGGCCAAGGTCTTTGATATTTGGTACACAGCTTTGTCTAGTAGACCTCTACCAAGATTCTTCAAATTATAGCCCTGGGGTCAAAATTGGCCCTGGCCTAGGGTCACATGTTATACATAGACCCTTATAGGGAAATTAACCTTTAAAAATCTACTTGTTTGAAACCAGAAGGCCCATGCCTTTGATATTTGGTACCAAGCTTTTTCTAGTGGACCTCTGCCAAGATTGTTCAGGTTATAGCCCCGAGGCCTTTTTTGGCCCCACCCAGGGGCCCACATTTTACATGGACTTTATAAAGGAAAACCTTGAAAAATCTCCGTTTGAAACAAGAAGGCCCAGCCCTTTGATATTTGGAACACAGCTTTGTCTAGTGGACCTCTACGAAGATTGTTCAAATTATAGCCCGAGTGTCAAAATTGGCCCCACTCTAGGGGTCACATGTTATACATAGACCCTTATAGGGAAACACCTTTAACAATCTTGTCTGAAACCAGAAGGCCCAGGTCTTTGATATTTGGCATGTACATGTACTTGTACATTGTAGCTTCATCTAGAGGACCTCTAGCAAGATTGTTCAAATTATAGCCCTGGGGCCAAAAATGGCCCCTGCCCATGGGCCAACATGTTTTACATATAGACTAACAAAGGGAAAACCTTTAAAAATCTTCTTGACTGAAACCAGAATGCCCAGGTCTTTGATATTTGATATGTAGCTTCATCTAGTGGACTTCTATCAAGATTATTCAAATTGTAGCCCTGGGTCCAAAAATGGCCCTGTTCTGGGGCCCACTTGTTTTACATAGCTTTATATAGGGAAAACCTTTAAAAAAACTTGTTTGAAACCATAAGCCTTTGATATTTGGTACACAGCTTTGTCTAGTGGACCTCTGCCAAGATTGTTCAAATTATAGCCCTGGGGCCAAAAATGGTCCCGCCCAGGGCCCTTCCTGTTTTACATAAAGCTTTATAGGGAAAACCTTTAAAAATCTTCTTGTCTAAAACTGGAAGGCCCAGGTCCTTGATATTTTGTATGTAGCCTTGTCGAATGGAGCTCTACCAAAGTTGTTCAAATTATAGCCCTGGGGTAAAAAATGGCCTGCACCGAGGCCTACTTGTTTTACATAGACTTATATAGGATAGCCCCATTCTAAGTATTGAAGCAGAAATAAGAAAAATGCCATAGCAGGGTTCGCACTAGGATTTCTTTTTCTTTCGCCACCATTTTCGCCAATTTGATTTTTTTTATGCCATTTTCTTTAACTTTGAGCCAGATTTTGAGCCAAATTTTGGCCATTTTTCGCCAAAGAATTATCTTGTCAGAAAAAAGGTGTTCATTTACTGATTCCTTTAATTGCAGCAATAGATTCAGGAGTCAGTATAATGTGAAATGTGTGGGGGACTTGAAAGTAATTCTTGCACTGATTTTTAAAACTTTTGCTGTAATTAATTAATTACAATGTCATGAATTAATAATAAGTCTTTGTTTTGCATATCGAATGTTGGACACAAAAATGGAACACTTTACATGGAAACGAAAGTTCTGAAAAGTGCTGTATAAGCCAATAAATATAATGTTATTAATGTATTATACTGTAAGAGAATAACGTAACAATATTCATTTGTACCCTGATAAATGCGGGGTAAGTTTCTAACACAGCAGGTTTTACTGTTTTAAGGGAGCTAACTGCAACTGACTTAAATGGGAGTTTACTGCAATTGCTTTATGAGTCTGGTCTATGGGAAATGGAATGGGGAACAGCATTTTTTTATGAATCGCGCCAAAAAAAGAGGGGGCATGCTTATACAATAAGCGGTTAACCAGTACATTGAACACCCTTCCGCAAGAAACTTGTAACTGCCAGTCTTGAAGCAGTGGAAGGAGCGAATGACCGTAGCAAATTTATGTGTTTCATAATAAATCGCTACAATCTGTGGGGATCGAATGCACGATCCGGACCATCGGAGACTAATGTGTCCGTCTCCGAGGCATTATTCGTGTTTTTTTTTTGTGTTTTTTTTTTCGGGACGATGTTCGTTGATCGCCAAATAAAATTAAGGCTCATAAGAAGGTACCGAAACATGCTTAATTAAAGTCGGCACTGTCAAAGTGTACTTACTGCTTTAATAAGCCGAACCGATTAATGACAATAATTATTTCTCGTGCAATCAATTTGTTTTCCATCTTTGTGTTTGACATAGGGTTCCACATGATTACATTCTGGGTAAATTTCCATGACGTAGGCGATGCGACTCTGACATAATTTCCTGATTGGTAGTTTCGGCAGAGCTTCATGAATATTTAGGACGAAAGGCGTGGAAAGTGGGTGGTGCTACTGTCAAACTGCGCATCACAGCACGTGACCTTATATCGCTTTCATCAAATTCAGGTTAATTTGATCAGCTACCGTTTTCTGATCCATAACTGAGTTGCTAATTGGCGAATTATACAATCAAGGTGCGATAGACACGCGCGACAATTATATGACTCAGTAGTGGGTAATTCAGGTGATATTTTTTTCGCCACTTGTTTTCGCCAATTTATGATTTTTTTGTGCCAAATTTTATTTTTCTGCGCAAATGGCGACAATGGCGATCGGTAACGCGAACCCTGCATAGATTATTATTACCCATGCCCATGATTTTAAGGTCTATGAAACACACTTTGAGTTTTTGTGTCATAAATTTTATGTTAAAATATTTAAAGAGCTCATATTTTTCTAACAAAATGATGGATTTAGTTAATATTTGGTATGATGTTAGATATCAATCCAAAGTATCCAAATTCCCCTCCGTTTGTTTGTTTATTCATTCATCCATTTGTCCCTCTGTTCATCAGGCCTTCAAATGCCATAAGAAGGGCTGATTTTCCATAAAAGTTAACATGCATATATTGCAACTTTTGCTTGAAAAGACTTCTCCTCTGAAACTGCTGGACAGATTTTTTCAATAATTTCACAAGAATGTTCCTTGCCTCTACCAAAATTGCTCAAACTGTCCTGCTCTGCTGAACAAGATGGCCACCAGAGCGAAAAATAAAAGAAAAAAATTAAGGCACCATGGGATCTTGCTTCTGGCAAGCACCACCCCCCTCCCCCATTCCCCCAGATAATACTGTACAAGCCAACATGCTTTTATCTGTGCCAAGCACCATCACATTCCTCCCAAGGCCTGTATAACACATTTCTTAAACCTCCAGCCTGTCATCTGAAAACATTCATTTTAAACAAATTTTAAACATACATAGTCCTACGAAGAGAAACCATAGTCTTTTAGAATATACATGTACTAGAGACAATGACACTCAGGTAAGCGAATTAGGGTCCTGTGGGCCCTCTTGTTATTAATTACTTTTGAGATGCCCCAGCTTGATTGATATTATCTCAAAGAATGATTGTAGTAAGAGTTCCAGAATATATCAATATATATATATTATATATATTTTTTTTCAAACAAATCTTGTTTGAATCTCATTTAACCCTTGTCCTGCTGAACCCGGATATACCCTGCCTTTGCAAACAGTGTAGATCCAGATCAGTTGGCTTCTGAAGAAGCCAACTGATCTGAATCTGCACTGTTTGCCTTTAAGTATGTGAAATTATATCAACAAACCAGACCAAGTAATCTGATTGGTTGAAAATTAGGAGTGGGCATGGCATCTTAATTTATTCAGCAGGACAAGGGTTAATACAAATGTTTCATAACTGATCCCAAATCACATTTTATGTGGTAATTATCAATCACTTAACCATCACTACTCTATGGGCAAATTTAGCAGATGACAAATAGATGATATTTTTCAGTATCATTCCCAGATAAAAGGCTTGGGCATTACTCATTATGCAAAGTAAATCTTGCAGTTTGCTTATTATGCCATGAACTACTGCCAAGCAGACAATTCATGTGAAATATTAAGACTTATTTTCTATAAAAATCAAAAAAAAAAAAAAAAATAGAATGTCATCTGCTAAAAATTAAAAATTAACTGCCTGACTGCTAGACTGGCTCCAGTCTCCAGTGACTAAATAATGTTTTTTTTGTTTTTTTTTTATTGTAACCCTGTTTGATAGTCCACTAAAATGAAACCAAAATAATATCATGACTATAAAGGCTGGTCTAATGACCAGCCTTTATAGTCATGATATTATTTTGGTTCTTATTTTAGTGGATTATCAGACAGCATTATAAGAAAAGAATATTTAGTCACTGGAGATTGGAGCCAGCTTCAATTTTTTGTAGCAGCAGGTACTTCCCATACGTTAACCATTTCCCCATTTATAACTCGGGGTCAAGGTCACATGCATAAAAAAATTTTGGATTTATTTGGCATTTAGAGTTTGGCAAAACTCAACCCTTTTGCTGATATCTTTGAGTACTTCCATTTGTGACTTAGATTTGCCTTAACCCTTAAAGAGCCAAGCAAAATTTGAAGCAGACGACATTATAAAAAAAAATATTTTTCTTAGAAATAAAGAAATAAGCCTTGAAATTTCATGTGAATCGTCTGCTTGGCAGACGATTCACATGAAATGTCAAGACTTATTTTCTAAGAAAAAAAAAATAAACAAATAAAAAGATATTTCAAAGAGTCGTCTGCTGCAGTTGTGATTGGCGCTTTAAGGGTTAATGGTTTGCATTGAACATTTTGATTTTGTACAGGATCCACCTACTCAGGATCTCAGGGTCAAGGTCATATGCCAAAATGTTTGAGATAAACGTTAGCATTTAGCATTCAGTTCACATTCAAGCGCCCATCTTCACCCTAAGTTCTGATTATATTGTTTGACTGCTTTCGTCCACAGCTATACTTAACCCTTAAAGCACCAAGCAAAATTTTTAGCAAACGACATTCTAAAAAAATATTTTTTTTTTAGAAAATAAGCTTTGAAATTTCATGTGAATCGTCTGCTTGGCAGACGATTCACATGAAATGTCAAGACTTATTTTCTAAGAAAAAGAAAATATAAAAGAATAAATTTAAAAGCGTCGTCTGCTGCAGTTGTGATTGGTGCTTGAAGGGAATCATAGCTCCAGTTAAGGTGCTTTTTTCAGCCAAAAAGTTCTGATATTTTCCTTATTTCTCCACAAAAAAATATATGTTGTGGTTCTCATTAGAAGTGCCTCACTGAGGGGCTTCTAATGAGTACCCATTAATAGCCAATATTACTTCGGGACCAGTTACCATTTTAGGGGTTTCCCAACTAAAGTGGACTACCGTAACTTTGTCATTGGCTAAACCAGAACATACATGTACACTACAGGGGCACCTACTGGTGATTTTTGTTGGCTCGCTGATCATAGATTTTACTAAGAGCCTAATGAGTGTCGGCTAAAAGCTTACTATGCAGCTCATGAATATTCCATTAGCAATAAATATTGGGGCAGCTTAACTCATATTTCCAGATAAGCTAGGCACTTTTTCAGACAAAAAATTTGATATTTCTCTTATGCTCCCCACAAACTGTTTTTGGAGGGGTGGGGGAGTTTTCATGTCGGTCTATATGCCCGTCTATCTGTCTGTTCTGTGGGCGGGGGATATCAAATAAGCACTGCTTATTGACATTTCTTGTTTCTACACAAAAACATATGTTGTGGGTACTCATTAGATGTCCCTCTAATGAGTACTCACAATGTATGTTTTCCTGGAGAAACAAAGCTACAGATAAGAGGAGGTATCCACATTATATTTTTCTTATTTATCGACGAAAACATATGTTGTGGGTACTCATTAGAAGCGCCTCAGCGAGGCACTTCTAATGAGTACCCTCAACATATGTTTTTGTCGAGAAATAAGACAGATACATGTTCCAGCATTTTTCGGATGAAAAAAGTGCCTTATCTGTTGCTATGAGAAGTAAGAAAAATATTTACCTGCCACCCTTCTGGAGCTATAATGCTTAACCCTTGTCCTCCTGAATAAATTAAGATGCCATGCCCACTTCTAATTTCCAGCCAGTCAGATTACTTGATCCAGGTTTTTGATAGAAATTCACATATTTAATAACAAACAGTGCAGATCCATATCAGTTGGCTTCTTCAGAAGCAAACTGATCTGGAGCTACACTGTTTGCGAAGACGGGGCATGTCATGTTAGTGAGAGAAGGGTTTACTCCTTACCATTGTTGCCCTAAAATCCAAACAAGTTAATTTTGGGAGATAAAGCGATCAGCCTGGTACCAGGCCATCCGTCTCTAGACACATTCTTGTGTGCTCCATATCTCTAATACCCTTCGAGATATTTTGATGATATTTGGTCGGGTGTAGGTCAGGTTCAATAGCCGTGTTGTGTACAAGAATGACAACTCACTTTCTTCATTTTCTGGTTATCTCCCCTTATTGAGTTTTTTTTTCTTGGGTACTGCTTGTTCCCCAATCAAGTAGATTGGAGGGATATAGTGATCAGCCTAGCGTCTGCACGTCCATCTGTCCATTCAAAGATGGTGGTTCGGTCGGGGTATCTGCCGTCTCCTCTCAAGGCTAGTTTACTACCTGTTCGTGTGTCTGAAACTGCCAGATGATTAGCAACAGTGTAGACACTGATCAGATACCACATTCTGCAACATCTGATCTAGGTCTTCTCTGTTTGTTTAGTTCTGTCTGTCTGAATACTTCGAAAAATACAGTAGCTGATAGATAACTCAAAAACAGGTCCCCAGAAAAAGGGTGTGTGTTTGTTCCAGTAGAGTCAAGTGAATAGTTTCTTCCCACTCTGGATAGCATGTCATTACTGTGCACTTTCATACCATATCTTAATTTCCCTTATCTCGAATAACTGCTTATCTTGAAATGATAATTGCAGGTCTGTTTTAACACGGAAATCTAACAACAGGTAACAAAATATTGAAGGGAAAAGGAGAAATTGCTCCTCAGGAGCAATTTCTCCTCTTTTCCACAATATTTTGAATTATCTCTAACTTCAGAAGTCAGATTACATATTCATTTGTGAAATGTACATGTGGTTGTTCGATTTATTTTTTTCTCATTTTTCTCAGTTTTGCAAATCTGATATGTCGAGGAACGGGTATCTTGAAGTATTTAAGAGTCCTTTCCATCAACTTGTATGTCAAAGGCTGTCTTGACTGCACCATTGGAGCATTCCACATGTCCATTCCAGTGGAGCCTTCTCTCCTTCAGAATGAGGTCCAGCTCCTCAATGCCAAGCTGCGCAAGTAGCTCATTGGATCTGGTGGTGACAATGTCTTGCGGCTTGACATTGTAGATCTGTCTGATCATTGCTCTGTCATTTCATTGCAGACATCGGAGGTTTGGCTTTGTTAATGGCCAAGTCTCACTGGCATGGAGCATTGCACACCGCACACATTTAAGAGCTGTACACGCGGCCACGTGTCTTGAAAGTGAGGTGGCGGGAAAAGAGAACTGGTAGCAGCTCCTTGAACTTCTTCCAAGCGGTTTCACACGTGTTGTGGTTGAAAGTTCACAGCCGCTAGCTACTGAGAGCAAATCTCCTAGGTAGCAAAAGGAAGCTACCACCTCCAGCTTGTCAGGTCTGAGTTTTACTTCCCTCTGTGGCCTACCATCCAAGGGGCGTGCAGTTCCCTGGCACTATGGGTCCTTTATCAAGTGCTTGAGCCCACTGCATTTCTTGTGTACCCAGTGCTTACAACCATTGCAGAGGTGCTGTTGCTGCCCACTCCAGTGTGACAGACAGTGCATGGAAACTCGCCTGAACTCTGCACATACCACAGATTGTGATCTTTGTCTTTCCTGCATTTACTCTCAGTCCTTTCTCCTCCATTGCTTCTTTCAAAGTCAAGAGCCTCCTGACACATTCCTCGAGTGATTCAGCGATGATAACAAGGTATTGGCATACAGGTCCTACCAGGGGACCCCAGAGCGGAACTCGCGTGACAACGCTTCAAGCACAATAATGAAGAGCAGCAAGCCGAGTACCGAGCCTTGGTGAACACCGACCTTTACTTCAAACTCTTCACTGTACCCCACAACATATTTTATTCCCCCAGCATGCAGAAGGCAGTAGTGGGGCATATAGCCTTTTGCCATAATATTACGTTGGTACATGCAAATGTCACAAACTTTTGAGTTTACTTTCAAGTTTACAGGGGCATTTATATCCGTGTTTCTCTTGGAGGTCCTTTGTGACCGGAAGGTTGCGGGTTCGATCCCCAGCCAAGTCATACCAAAGACTTTAAAAATTGTACTAGCTGCTCTTTCGGTTGGTGCTCAGCATTAAGAAAGTAGAGCCAGGAATCAGAACTGGTCAGCTTAGTGTCAGTATAATGTGACTGGGTGGAATATCATTTCAAGTGTCTGGGGCATGATATTTCAGTGAGCCAGCACTCTAAAAGTGAGCATTGAGCTCCCTGCCACATCCGGACACTGTCTAATATGACTGAAAGATTGTTGAAAACAATGTAAAGCCCGAATAAATCAAACAGTCTCTTGGAGGTGATAACTTGTGTACCTTTTATGCTAGGAAGTGGAAATGTGGTATGCTACTTATCCAGACCTAAACCTTTAACTCTGCTAGATTTGCCCCTGGGTCATGCCCTTGGGTGGGACCCGGGGTCAATTTTTAAGTTTCCATTCAAGTTTATATGGCATTTACCTCCATGTTTCTCTTGGAGGTCATAACTTGGGTAGCTTTTATGCTAGGAAGTAGAAATATGATATGCTATTAAGCAGACCTAAAACTGCAACTCTGTGCTAGATTTGCCCTTGGGTCATGCCTTGATTGGGGCAAGGGGGCGGGGGCATTTGTGTACTTTGAACACATGACTAGTTTTATGGGGATATAAGGAAAAAAACAGTATCAGTCGGAAAAAAGTGTCTTATCAGAGTTGTGTGTGATAAAAGGGGAGACAAAAACAACAACAGCATTTAGCTGGAACCATGTCCAAACTAGATTAGATGAAGCTATAATTATTGATCATGCTGTTACTGTAGGAGAGAATTATAAATCAAACATTTTTCAACAGGGAGGAAATAAAGAAAAGTAAATACAATATTGTGCAAATTAAGTGCCTATTATTTTCATTTATATGGTTCCAGATAAGAGGTTTATACTTTTCGTATTTGTCTATAAAAGTGATGTATGATAAAAAAGTGCATCACTGAAAAGTACCCACTACATACAGTTTTGTGGAAATATAAGCATAAAAAAACCAGATACTTCCTTAGTAAGAGAAAAAAATAAAAGACGAATATCCAGATAAATGTTTTTCTTTACTCTTCATTGCATCTTCATCTTTACATTTTGGGTACTCATTAAAAGTAGACTTAACCCTGGTCCTGCCCGGACCCGAATATACATGTACCCGGACTTTGCAAACAGTGTAGATCCAGATTAGTTGGCTTCTTCTGAAGAAGCCAACTGATCTGGATCTGCACTGTTTGTCATTAAGTATATGAATTTGTATCATCAACTTGTATCAAGTAATCTGATTGGCTGAAAATTAGATGTGGGCATGGCATCTTAATTTATTCAGCATGACAAGGCTTAAGAGTTATGAGAAAGAAGAACTTTTCTTTTTTTATGGAAAAAAGTTTAGCATTCTGGAGCTCGTCAGTTAGGGGATAACTGCTTTCAAATTTGGCATTTGGGGAGGTAAATCGGCGGTTTTACGGTCGGAAATTTCGTTTTACGGCGACGCGTCAGCGGAGCCGTAAAACGTAATTTGCGACCGTAAAACCGCCGATTTACCTCCACAAATGACAAATTTGACGCAGTTATCCCCATTCTAATGCATTTATTTATTTTTTTCTATTGAAAAAATGTACTATTTGCACAAAACGACAAGTGCTGTGAGCTGCGTAAAACCAAATGCCAGCCAATAAGAAGCGACGTTACGTGATGACGTCGGATTTGCGACAGTATATCGCAGAATATACCGTCGCAAATTTTTGACGTTATCCAATCAGACGTCGCGTTACATACGCGAGTGCATTAGAATTTTGCTTTTATCTGGTCCTATACAAATAACACTGGTATTGGCAATTCTAATTGGTTTTGCTTGTGTTGAGGTTTTATGGCCCGGTCAGCTCAATGGGGTCAATGTCAGACACGGTCAGTTTACCTAGCAGTCATTTTTACTGGGCAGACTTAGTCCTCTAAGCGGTTAACCAGCTTACCAGTATTGTGCAGATTCTTTCGCCAGAAACTGACAACTGCCCTTCTTGAATCAGCGGAAGGGAGAGAATGACCATAGAAAGTATTTCATGATCAATCCCCACGATAGAATGTTGCCGACCTGGCGGGGTCAAACCTGCAACCTCCTGATCACCAGTCCGACATGCATCCAACTAAGCCACCGAGGCCGGGAATTCTAACTGGTAGATAAAGTTCTATCTGTGTTTGTTAAATTAATTTACTTACACTTAAAACCCCAATTACAACCGCGGCAGGGGGGTGGAAGGGTGCGGCGAAGGTGTTGTGTAGCTTACATCACTGGGGCATTCAACTGATATAGGCTTACAGTTGGGCAAGGCCTTCTATTCTTGTAGCAGGTTAGGGTAGAGAGGGGATTTTATTTCTTCTGTTTCTTCACATTCTTTCTTGCTCTCTTTCTTCCCTGTCCCTCTCTTTCATCTCCTCTACTATCTCTTTTCTCCCTTTCTCTGGGAGACGACAAAATGACCAATAAGGGTTGATGTGTTGTTAAACCCCAACACAATCAATCGACAACTGCAGCAGACAACAATTTTGATTTTTTTTTTTCAGAGAAAACAACTGCATCAGATGATAATTTTCATTTTTCTTTTTAGCTCACCTGAGCACGAAGTGCTCATGGTGAGCTATTGTGGTCAGTCAATGTCCATCGTCCGTCGTGCGTGGTCCGTCGTGCGGCGTCAACAATTGCTTTAAAAGCCTACTCCTCCTACACCCCTGGGCCAATTGACATGATACTTGGTAGGAAGCATCGGGGTGACTTGTAGATCAAAATTAGCTAAAATCGTTCCGATCGGAAATCCAAGATGGCCGCCATGGCCGCCATCTTGAAAATCTATTTTTCGCTTCTTCTCCTGAACCGAAAGGCCAATTGACTCCAAACTTGCTAGGAACCATCAGGGTGACTTGTAGATAAAAAATAGCTTAAATCGTGCCAATCGGAAATCCAAGATGGCCGCCATGGCCACCATCTTGAAAATCTATTTTTCGCTTCTTCTCCTGAACTGAAAGGCCAGTTGACTCAAATCTTGCTTGGAAGCATCAGGGTGACTTGTAGATCAAAAATAGCTAAAATCGTGCCGATCTGAAATCCAAGATGGCCACCATGGCAGCCATCTTGAAAATCTATTTTTTGCTTCTTCTCCTGAACCGAAAGGCCAATTGACTCCAAACTTGCTAGGAACCATCAGGGTGACTTGTAGATCAAAAATAGCTAAAATCGTGCCGATCGGAAATCCAAGATGGCCGCCATGGCAGCCATCTTGAAAATCTATTTTTCGCTTCTTCTCCTGAACTGAAAGGCCAGTTGACCAAACCTGCTTGGAAGCATCAGGGTGACTTGTAGATCAAAAATAGCTAAAATCGTGCCGATCAGAAATCCAAGATGGCCGCCATGGCAGCCATCTTGAAAATCTATTTTTCGCTTCTTCTCCTGAACCGAAAGGCCAATTGACTCCAAACTTGCTAGGAAGCATCAGGGTGACTTGTAGATCAAAAGTAGCTAAAATCGTGCCGTTTGGAAATCCAAGATGGCCGCCATGGCGGCCATCTTGAAAATCTATTTTTTGCGTCCTCTCCTGAACAGAAAGGCCAATTGACTCCAAACTTGCTAGGAAGCATCAGGATGACTTGTAGATCAGAAATAGCTAAAATTGTGCTGATTGGAAATCCAAGATGGCCACCATGGCTGCCATCTTGAAAATCTATTCCAAAAGCCAATTGACCCCAAACTTGGTAGGAGGCATTGGGGTGACTTATAGATAAAAAATAGCTAAAATCGTGCGATCGGAAATCCAAGATGGCCGCCATGGCAGCCATCTTGAAAATCTATTTTTCGCTTCTTCTCCTGAACCGAAAGGCCAGTTGACTCAAAACTTGGTAGGAAGCATCGGGGTGACTTGTAGATCAAAAATAGCTAAAATCATGCTGATTGTAAAACCAGGATGGGCGCCATGGCAGCCATCTTGAAAATCTATTATTCGCTTCTTCTTCTGAACCGAAAGGCCAGTTGACTCGAAACTTGGTAGGAAGCATTTGGGTGACTTGTAGATCAAAAATAGCTAAAATCGTGCTGATTGGAAATCCAAGATGGCCGCCATGGCCGCCATCTTGAAAATCTATTTTTCGCTTTTACTCCTAAACCCAAAAGCCAATTGACCCCAAACTTTTTTAGGAGGCATTGGGGTGACTTATAGATAAAAAATAGCTTAAATCGTGCCTATCGGAAATCCAAGATGGCCGCCATGGCAGCCATCTTGAAAATCTATTTTTCGCTTCTTCTCCTGAACCGAAAGGCCAGTTGACTCCAAACTTGGTAGGAAGCATCGGGGTGACTTGTAGATCAAAAATAGCTAAAATCATGCTGATCGTAAAACCAGGATGGGCGCCATGGCAGCCATCTTGAAAATCTATTATTCGCTTCTTCTCCTGAACCGAAAGGCCAGTTGACTCGAAACTTGGTAGGAAGCATTTGGGTGACTTGTAGATCAAAAATAGCTAAAATCATGCCGATCGTAAATCCAAGATGGCCGCCATGGCGTCTACCTTGAAAATCTATTTTTCGCTTCTTCTCCTAAACCCAAAAGTCACTTGACTCGAAATTTAGTAGGAAGCATCAGGTTGACTTGTAGGTCAGATGTAGCTAAAGTCGTTCTGATCAGAAATCCCAGATGGCCACCATGGCCGCCATCTTGAAAATCTATATTTAGCTTCTTCTCCTGCACCGAAAGGCCAATTGACTCCAAACATCGTAGGAGACATTGGGGTGACTTGTAGATCAAAAATAGCTAAAATTGTGCCAATCGGATATCCAAGATGGCTGCCATGGCAGCCATCTTGAAAATCTATTTTTTGCCTCTTCTCCTGAACTGAAAGGCCAGTTGACTGGAAACTTGGTAGGAAGCATTGGGGTAACTCGTGGATCAAAAATAGCTAAAATCGTGCCGATCGTAAATCCAAGCTGGCTGCCATTTAGAGTTTGTTCAAATGATCACCCTCAATTGACTGGCATGCCGTGTATCTTCTTCTTCAAAATAAAGAACTGCTTAAATGATGATCTTTTCATTAGTTGCGATGACAGGATTGGAAAAATGTTGCATAACATCTGCATATCTGCAGTGGCTATGTCACTCAGGTGAGCGACCTGTGGCCCGTGGGCCTCTTGTTTTTTTTCATAGAAAACAAGTCTAGACATTTTATGTGAACCATCTGCAAAGAAAACAAGTTTTGACATTTCATGTGAATTGTCTGCCAAGCAAGTGGTTCACATGAAATGTCTAGACTTGTTTCCTAAAAATTAGAATGTTGTCAGCTACAAATTTTGCTTGGCGCTATGGGTAAATTCAGCAGACAAAAAATTGAAAATATTTTTTCCCAGAAAACAGGATTTGACATTTCATGCAAATTTTCTCCTTAAAGGAATTTGCAAGAAGTATCAAATCCTATTTCTGAGGAAAATTTAAAAAATATTTAAAATGTCATCCGCTGAAATTTTTATGCAGCATGCAAAGTGTTTAACCCATTGTAGGCTGAATAGACTCCCACACTATATATTGGAAGAGTCCAATTTCAATTTTAGTATGTCAGGCTATGAGATTTAGGTATTCCTAAAGAAAAATGGCTAAACTATTTGCAAACAGTGAAGACCCTGATCAGACTAGATTGTGGCATCTGATCTGGGTCTGCACTGTTTGCCAATTTCGCTTTTACGGGTCTCCCGACTACAATGGGTTAATTACATAGAATAAACAAGGGACAAGCATCAACATACTGATATTAGGGTAAGATACATTTAGTCTGAGATCAGCTGATCAGCTGCACACAGTCTGATCAGGGTCATCTTAGAGAATTGTAATGGATTATATTACGGTATTAAGTATTAACTATAAATGTTAAGGCCGGCCTCGGTGCTCAGTTGGATGTGTGTCTGCTTGGTGATTAGAAGGTTGCGGGTTCGACCCATGCCAGGTCGGCAACATTCTTTTGTGGAGATGGATCATGAAATATTTTCTACGGTAAATCCTTCAGCTGGTTATTTTGAAATACTTTTTTCATATTTTTTTTCATATTTTTCCAGAAAATAGGGTCCTGCACTTCATACAAAGTGTGTCCATAGGAGACAATTTGCATGAAATGTTAAATCTTATTTTCAGGAAAAAATGTGAAAAAATATTTCAAAATGTTGTCTGCTGAAATTTTTACCCAGCATGCTAAGCATTAATCTCTTAGATGGGAGTCAAAGATTACATTGAATTTGAAATACAGGTTCTCCATATGATAATCTTGGGTTGTTTTATATTAATTAAGCATAATGTTCTGACTTCATGGGTGTACTCATGTTTTTACAGTTTCAGTTATCTTCATTGCATCTTAACCCTTTAATGCTTAACACTCTGGGTAAAATTTTCAGCAGAGGACATAATGAAATATTTTTCTTATTTTTTCAAGAGAACAGGATTTGATGGTTAATGCAAATTAGCTCCAGTGGAGACAATTTGTATAAAATGTCAAATCGTGCAATCTGGGCGAAAAAAAGAAAAATATCACCAATTTGTCTTCTACTGAATGAGCTAAAAGAGTGTTAACCCTTAAAACGCCAATCACAACTATTGTCGTCTGCTTTGTCTTCTGCTGGTTTCTTTAAAAGTCACTTCTGCAAACAGTGTGGACCCAGATCAGACTGCTCCCAGATCAGACTGCTCCTTTAGGAGCAGTCTGATCTGGGTCCACACTGTTTGCCTGTATGCAAAAATAGGTTTGAAAAGTTTGCAAGAATATTCAGCAGACGACATAAACAGACGACATTTTCAGATGCAGATTTTCTTGGCGCTTTAAGGGTTAAAGGTTCAAAGCAGACAGGCCATAAATGAAACAACACAAGTTTGATTCTCAGTCTCCACCACATCTATCCAAATGATGCTTATTCAGTGGAATTTTTTTTTTTCCAGCTCGCGAAAATACATAACACTGGTATTTTTGCGCTTATATGAGAATTATATGAGAATTATTTTTAATAGAAATGCGATCCAGACCATAAATGTATCGTATTCTTATTGACTTGCAAAGAAATTCAGTAAATTATGATCTGTTTATGTTCTTTGAGACTGGCCACCATTTTGTTTTGCCTGAAAGCTTGATAAAAGCCACAAAAAATCTCAATAAAAACAAATAAATAATGCCCGGATGTATACACGTATTAGAATGTTTATGGTATTGTTAGATATTTAGTTGTATTTCTCTCTCTTTTTTTTCAGGTGGAAGGAGGACTGATGGATTAAAAGCTGCTGATATAGTACCCATATTAAGGGAGCGGGTAGCATATCTCTCAGGTAAGTTTTCACTGTAGCTGATTTCACCATTTTTGTGGACGCACATTTCAGTTTCTTAACCCTAGTCCTGCTGAACCTGGATATGCCCTGCCTTTGCAAACAGTGTAGATCCAGATCAGAAGCCAACTGATCTGGAGCTATACTGTTTAGCATTAAGTATGTGAATTTGTATGAACAACCTGGATCAAGTTATCTGATTGGCTGATAATTACAAGTAGGTGTGGCATCTTAATTTATTCAGCATGACAAGGGTTAAGCAAAAATGCACAAATCTCAATAACGAATTTACAACTTATACAAAAGAAAAAAATAATATTTTGACTTTACCTCTATTTCCTTAAACTTTCCTGGAGACAGTCAGAAAATCGCAAAACTATTTTAGAATGGCATTTTCAAAATTGTCCGACAGTAGTTTTCCTACTGACCATTTCAACAGCTACAGATAAGAGGGGGTATCCACATAATATTTTTCTTATTTATCAATGAAAACATATGTTGTGGGTACTCATTAGAAGTGCCTCACGAGGCACTTCTAATGAGTACCCACAACATATGTTTTTGTTGAGAAGGAAGAAAGATATCAGCATTTTTCGGATGAAAAAGCGCCTTATCTGTTGCTATGATTTCAAGACGATTTCTCTTCAAACGTGGTAAAATATGTATCCACCTAAGCTTATGATTCTTTTGCGATGTGTTTTTTTTTTATATACTGATTTGTATATACATATAGGTCAAGTTCGATTTAGGGTGAAATCCACCAATTATTTTGGGAGTTATGGCCCTTTTTCAACATTAAAAAATAGTTTCCTTTTGATATCTTTTGAAAACATTAGTGTATTTGGATTCATATTTAATACAGAGGTTTCTGGTGAAAGAATGTGCACAATACTGGTTAACCGCTTAGAGGACTAAGCCTGCCCAGTAAACGTGTGGTTAGGTAAACTGACCACGCTCGACATGACCCCATTGGGTTGACTGGGCCGTAAAACCTCAACACAAACAAATAATACAGAGGTATGTACTGGTAATCATAAGATAGAAGTCATGTTTAATTTAAGGTAAAATTCACCCATTATTATGGGAGTTATGGCCCTTTTTCATCTTCGAAAAATGTTTTCCTTTTGATATTTTTTGAAAAAGATTGGTGTATTGGATACATATTTTATACACAGGTATATAATCATAAAATATAGGTCAAGTTCGATTTTGGGTAAAATCTGCCAATTATTATGAGAGTTATGGCCCTTTTTCAACTTCAGTGTTTGCAAAATGCCTGCATGAGGGTGAGGATGGCCCCTGAGCGGGGGCACCTGTTCATATTGACACATTTCTAGTTTTTTCGTTTGTTTGTTTTTTGTTGTTTTTTTTTTGAAACAATGGTAGGATTTTTAACTTAGAGATTCTACAACAATTGCACCTAGTGTTAGTCGCATAATGTACCAGTGGTACAAACTTCCATCTGTCTGTCCAGTACGTTTTGGTTTCTGAGTGGGGCAGGTATCTAAAAAAACTGCTTTTTGACATTTCTTGTTTGTTCCTGATCTCTGTTTTGGTGTTTTGGAGGGCTGTGCTTCGTGATCGTGTCTTCACATAGTCAAACCTGTATATTACATATCAACAGATAGGGTGCTTTTTCCATCCGAAAAATGCTGATATCTTTCTTATTTCTCCACAAGAACATATGTTGTGGTACTCATTAGAAGCACCTCAGTGAGGCACTTCTAATGAGTACCCACAACATATGTTTTCGTGGAGAAATAAGAAAAATATGTGGATACATGCCCCCCTCTTATCTGTAACTATGTCAGGTAAGGCAAGCACCTATGGGAAAGCTAAAAAGTGGTTGTTTAAGACAGATGCTTGCTTAATACAGTTAAATTTCCACTTCTTAAATTTACTGTTAACCCTGAAACTGCCAGTCACAACAATTGTCGTCTGCTTTGTCATCTGCTTGTGATTTTAAAAGTCATTTTTGCAAACAGTGTGGACCCAGATCAGACTGCTTCTCTGAGCAGTCTGATCAGGGTCCACACCGTTTGCCTGTATGCAAAAATAGATCTGAAAAGTTTGCAAGAATATTCAGCAGATGACATAAACAGGCAACATTTTTAAATGCAGGTTTTCTTGGCATTTTAAGGATTAATGGGACCTAAAAAAGTGACCTTTTAAGGCAGATAACTGCTTACCATATTTACCTTAAATCTTCACCATACTTGTCCTAAAATTTGAATAAAATCTATTTTACTACCTGTTGATGTGTCTAAAATAGTGCTGGATGAGTTGCAACCAGTGTAGACCCTGATCAGATGCCACAGAATGTGTCTGATCTGTGTCTACACTGTTTTTCTCAGGCCTGTCTATCCCAATATTTAGGGTTATTATGGCAGTTCAGGTGGCCTTTAAGACAGGTTTAAGTATATATTTTTGTTACCTTTTTTTGATTACAGGTGGTCGAGACAAAAGAGGTGGGCCAATTTTAACATTTCCATCACACACACATCCTGAACGGTTCAAATATGAAGACCTGAGACGACTCATGACATATTTAGCAAGTGTGCCAAGGTTAGTTAGCTTATCCAAAATTTGTAACATTCGTACAGCTCCAGATAAGGCACTTTTTTTAACAATAAAAAGTGTTGATATTTTTTTATTTTGCCATGAAAATATATGCTGTAGGAACACATTAGAAGTGCCTCATTGAGGGACTTCTAATGAGTATCCATGACACGTTTTCATTGAGAATTAACCCTTGTCATGCTGAATAAATTAAGATGCCATGCCCACTTCTAATTTCCAGCCAATCAGATTACTTAATCCGGGTTTTTGATAGAAATTCACATATTTAATGACAAACAGTGCAGATCCAGATCAGTTGGCCTCTTCAGAAGCCAACTGATCTGGATCTACACTGTTTGCTAAGACAGGGCTGTCGTGTTCAGTAAGAGAAGGGTTAAGAAAGATATCAATTTTGTTTTCATGAAAAATTATGAAAAATTAAAAAAAAAAAAAATTCCATCTACAATAAATATTGCACCACCCTCTGGTTGGCCTCTGGTCAGAAATATGTCAGGGAAATTTTATTTTTCTTCAAGGTCAGGGAAAAGTCAGAATTCTGCAAAATGGTCAGGGAAATTTTAGATATCAAGAAAGTCAGGAATTTACTCATTTTGGCCCAAAACTGTTTAAGCTATGGCAGGTTAAAATCTGCGGGCCCCTGTAGTCTAGTGATTAAGAGAACTGACTCTTAATCCATTAAAACTGTGGTTCGAGCCTCGCTCTGGTCACGTGTAGATAAGCCGAGTTCTGCTTACGGATTATCAGGTGGTTTTTCAGCGGGTTCTCTTGTTTTCGCACATCTTTGAACAACCGGCTCGATACAAGTGAAATAATAGTATAATATTCTTGAAAGGGCTGTAAAACCCAAATCAAAAAAAAAAAAAAAGGTTAAAATCTGCACTACTGCACTACTTTATTATTCTCTCTATCTCCATGACAGCCTGGAGACTGTCCACATGTATACATAATGCAAGAAGATTTAATTTTGATTTGTCAGGTTCTGAAATTGGTATCATTTTGTGACCATGACCTACATTTCATGGCCCATTTAATTCACCATTCTATACATGAATTGTAGTTTTTTCCTCTATTATAATGCTGACAGACACCAACAGGTGCAACATGGCTGGTATTATCATTGATATTTTGCAGTAAAACTGATCTGTACCCATTGGTCCACAGTTTCTTTCATGTTTACATTATAGATTGGAGGGCGTATCAGAAAAATAATTTTCTAATTTCTCCATGAAAACATACGTTGTGGGTGTTCATTAGATGTGCCTCACCCTATTTCTCTTATTTCTCCACAAAAATGTTGTAGGTACTCATTCGAATTGTCTTGCCCTATTTTTCTTATTTTCCATGAAAACATATGGTGTGGTACTCATTAGAAGCACCTCAGTGAGGCATTTCTAATGAGTACCCACAATATATGTTTTCTTGCAGAAATAAGAAGAACAGGAACACTTTTTTGTTTTTAACCCTTGCCTTACTGAATAAATTAAGATGCGACACCAAATTCTAATTTCCAGCCAATCAGATTACTTGATCCTGGTTTTTGATAGAAATTCACATATATAATGACAAACAGTGCAGATCCAGAACAGTTGGCTTCTTCAGAAGCCAACTGATCTAGGTCTACACTGTTTGCTAAGACAGGGCATGTCGTATTTAACAAGACATAGCTACAGATAAGAGCGGGTATCCGCGTAATATTTTTCTTATTTCTCCACTAAAACATATGTTGTGGGTACTCATTAGAAGTGCCTCGCCGAGGCACTTCTAATGAGTACCCATAACATATGTTTTTGTGGAGAAATAAGAAAGATATCAGCATTTTTCGGATGAAAAAAAGGGCCTTATCTGTTGCTATGCAAGAAAAGGGTTAAAAATGCTGTATGGAGAGTATAATACTTTTTATATGAGGAAGAAGTGTGCTGTCAGCTGCTGATTTGTGTTTGACACAGAAAAGTGCAATGTTATACATGTACCATTCATATTTGAGACGCAATGTTAGATAACATACCTTTGGACATCTGTACATTCTGATCAGAATTGTCACTGGGCACATTTTGGGTACCCAAAAACATAGTTTTTTTATGCAGACAATGAAGATTCTGATCAGACTGCATGGAAGCCAGTCTGTACATTCTGATCAGAATCGTCACTGGGCACATTTTGGATACCCAAAAACGTAGGTTTTTCATGCAGACAATGAAGATTCTGATCAGACTGCATGGAAGCCAGTCAGATTACTTGATCCGGATTTTTGATAGAAATTCACATATTTAATGACAAACAGTGTAGATCCAGATCAGTTGGCTTTTTCAGAAGCCAACTGATCTGGATCTACACTGTTTGCTAAGACAGGTCATATCCTATTCAGCAGGAGAAGGGTTAAACACCAGGAGACAGTGTGCAGAAAACAAGAACCATAACTCTTGTTTACCTACTTTTGGTGTTATTGCCCTTGTTACTGGTGCTGAAACCATCTTATAATGAATTGCTTTATAAAGATGTTTCAGTGTACATGTATTTCTTCTTGTGTTTTAAGTGACGATGTGAGAGAAAAAGGTTTTACAGTTATACTTGATATGAGGGGCACAACCTGGCAGGTGGTGAAGCCGATCCTTAAAGCAATGCAGGTAATTATAGTTAACCCTTAAAATGCCAAGAAGCCCTGCGTCTGAAAATGTTGTCTGTTTATGTCGTCTGCTGAATATGCTTGCAAATTTTTCAAACCTATTTTTGCATACAGGCAAACAGTGTGGACCCTGAACAGACTGCTCCTAGAGGAGCAGTCTGATCTGGGTCCACACTGTTTGCAAAACTGACTTTTAAAATCACAAGCAGATGACAAAGTAGACGACAGTTGTTGTGATTGGCATTTTAAGAGTTAAATATTTTATTTTCAGTTTTTGTTCCAGAAAATTTGCTTTTTATGACCAAAATGTTCAGTTGACTCTCATTATCGCAAATACTGACAAGTCAAAATACTGTTTAAGTCAAACTTAATAAAGGGCAATATTGGTTTACTTTACTCATGTTCCTTACATTTCAACCCTTTAATCTGAAACTACTGTTACCTCAAATCAAAAAGCTATGGTCCCTTGAAGTTTGAGGAAATGAGAGTTGACTAAATGGAATTCTAGCAGAGGACTTGTTAAGGAGGAGTTTTTGGTAATAGTTCTGGGATAATTTTACTTATTTCTCCACAAAAACGTGTTGTGGGTACTCTTCAGAAAAGCCTCATTGTCCCCTCAACATATGTTTTTATGGAGATCTGAGAGAATTACATAGCAACAGATAAGGCGCTTTTTTCATCCAATAAATGCTGATATCTTTCTTATTTCTCAGCAAAAACATATGTTGTGGGTACTCATTATAAGCGCCTCGCTGAGGCGCTTCTAATGAGTACCCACAACATATGTTTTCGTCGAGAAATAAGAAAAATATTATGTGGATACCCCCTCTTATCTGTAGCTGTGGAATTAGACTAGAATCATCAGCAAGTACTCTTTTTGAAGTCCCCTGTTGTATTTTCTTGGCTGAAATGCATTGCAGTGAGGCCGGGTGAAGGCAGAATCTTACAATTTGACATACTTGCACAATTTTGAAAAAAAAAAAAAGAAAAAAAGAAAGGCCAGAAGCCCATAGATTTGTGTCAAACTATAACATTCTGCCATCATGCACCTGGCGGCAATCTTTTTATTATGTTGGGGAGATTTATAAGTGATATGCTTGAAAAAACAATAAATATTTTCATTATTGTATGTACCGTACTTTCTGATCAGGGTCCTTGGGGTGGTCAGATGATGTGAAGGTGTAGTGTATCTTATGTCACTGGGGCATCCAACTGATATTGGCTTACAGCTGGGCAAGGCCTGCTATCCTTGTAGCAGGTAAGGGTAGAGGGGGAATGTTTTTATTTCTTCAGTTTCTTCACTTTCTTTGCTGTTCCCTTTTGTCTCTGTCTCTCTCTCTCATCTCTTCTACTATCTCTTCTCTTTTCTCTCTTTCTCTGGGAGATGACAAAAAACATCCCACAAGGGTTGATGTGTCATTAAACCCCAAAACAGTCAAATTCTAATCAGTATCTACTCTAGTGTACAGGGTCTACTGTTAGCCCTGAGATTCAACAGTTTTTAGAATCATCAACAGGTAGTAAAATGGCGGTTCAGATTTTAGATTGAATATGGTAAGGTGTTGTTGTGTCAAAGTATTTAGGATAAATTATGCTAATCATTACGAAAACACGCCTATTCAAATATATAGAAAATTTCACCTCCAAAAATTGAAGTTTTCAGATAAAAAGAACTCTGATATTTTTCATATTTCTGCTCAAAAACATAGATTGTGGGTACTTGTTAGAACTGCCTTGATGAGGCAGTTCTAACGAGTACCCACAATGTCTGTTTTGAACAGAAATAAGAAAAATAATGTATACCCCTGTTAACCAGTTTTACTATATAAAAGAGGAATTTAAGGGAGTCAAAATTATATAGGCTTGTTTTCCTGATGTTTGACCTCCAGCAGACTAAACAAGAAATAGAAACAACAACAGCAACAAAACCACACTCCCACCAAAAAAAAAAAAAATGTGGTAAATCATTGGTGAAGTCACAAGTAGATGACTGACATGATCTGAATCTTTGATTTGTAATTACAGGAGTGTTTCCCTGGTAATATTAACATTGCCTTTATCATCAAACCAGAAAAGTTCTGGGAGAAACAGAGGACCAGTCTAGGAAGTTCAAAGTACAATTTTGAGGTAGGTGTTGCATCCAAACAAATGATCTGTGAGACAGTTTACATTAATATAAAGCATCATTGGACAACTATGCAGAACACAAGAACTATAGCTCTTGTTTACCTACTTTTGGAGTAATAGCCCTTTGAACATTGTTAATAGTAATTTCTGTCATATACTTGTGTCTGCTCTTTTACTTGAAAACCCTTTTGAGATATTTTCATATTTACAGAAATGTTAAGCACCTGGAGATAATGTGCAGAAAACAAGAACCATAACTTGTTTACCTACTTTTGGAGTTACAGCCCTTTGATCATTGTAAATACTTAATAGCATTTTCACTAGTGCTTAGTTGAATCTGCTTGCTTATTAACCCTGACTAACTGTACAAAGCAGTGCTCAAAAAGGGGTGGAGAGACATCTGTTTTCATCTGGAAAACAAATTCTACAGAATATTCTTGTATGCTTGGACTTAGCTTTTAGACTGAATATTGAGCTATTTTACCTCCCTTCCATCTCGATAACCTCCCTTCCATTAAGTAGTTGTCCAGTTCCAAGAATTGTCAGTGTAAAGAAATTACTGTTAGTGTACTTTTCAAAATATTGTTATTTTAACCTTAACCAGCAGGGCTAACTCAGCAGAAGACAAATTGGTGATATTTTTCTTTTTTTTTCCCCCAAAAAACAAGGTTTGGCATTTCATGCAAATTGTCTCCAACTTTTAACATATATCATAGTTATTGATAAGATGCTTTTTTTAAACCAAAAAAATATCTATATTTTTCTTATTTGTCGACGAAAACATATGTTGTGGGTACTTATTAGAAATGCCTCGCCGAGGTGCCTCTAATGAGTACCCACAACATATGTTAAATCAGTGCTTGCATTAAGGGGTCTGGGAGTCAGAGACTCCCAAAAATTTACCTTGGACTTCCAAAAATCAATGCCAGGAAGTCTGGGACTCCCAGCTTTTAAAGATATTTAGTCATTTATAACAAAAATTCAGAATGAATTTATGTGTTATTTAGCTTAAGAATGGCAGTTTTACTCCATAAATGAGAGTTTAAGAATATTGAGGATGAATTTCTGAAAGTGAGTGAAAAAAATTGATCACCAGGACTTCCAGATATTGGAGCTAGGAAGTCCTGGGACTTCCTGATTTTGACAGTGCAAGCACTGTGTTTTCGTCAACAAATAAGAGAAGTACTTACATGATACCCACTCCTACCAAAACCTATGATATATGGTAAAAAAATAATAATAAAAACAGTCTTCTTTTCAAAACCAAAAACTGCTCAAATGATGATCTTTTCATAAGTCGCAATGACAGGATTGGAAATATGTTGCATAGTATCTGCATATCTGCAGTGGCTGTTTCTCTCAGGTGAGCGAGTTGTGGCCCGTGGGCTTCTTGTTATTGAGAAATGAGTAAAATTATCTCAGAAGTATTACCAAATATTCCTTCTGAACAAGTCCTGGCCCCGAGGTTATAAAACTTTTTTCATGCTCAACTCAGCTGAGCATGAAATTTTCTCTGCTAATAAATATGAAAATGCCAACAATAGTTGGCATTTTCATATTTATTAGCGGAGAAATTTTCATGCTCAGATATATTTAGCAAGAAAGAATTTGCAATTGTTAGTAACTTGCGATTTATTTACAGGAAAAATTTCATGCTCAGCTGAATTGAGCATGAAAAAAGTTTTATAACCTTGGGGCCTGATAGCTGACTGGCTCAATATGACCTTAATAGTGTTGACTGGTTGTAAAACAGCAACTCAAATTTCTGAACAAGTCCTTTGATAAAAGGTTCAAATACACTGACATTTATGGATAAAACAAATATGTGTGGCATCATTTTTGTATCAATGAATTATCAGTGATACATTTCTAGTTCCAGATAAGGTGTTGTTTTTTTTTTTCAACCAAAAAGATTTTTCTTATTTTGCCATAAAAACATATATTGTGGGTACTCATAAGAAGCGCCTTGCCGAGGCGCTTCTAATGAGTACCCATAACATATGTTTTCGTGGAGAAATAAGAACAATAATTTTATGTGTACTTCTTAACTGGATTTATGTACATTGATCAATTCGGCCATGATCTGCATAACTTTTCTCAGTCCATTAACTAATGAATTGGAGTTGCAACGTGAGAAAATGTACCTTCTGTTTTTACTTCTGTTTCTTCACTTTCATTCATTTTTCTCCTTCTCCCCTGTCCCTCTCTTTCATCTCCTCTACTATCTCTTCTATCTCTATTCTCCCTTTCTCTGGGAGACGACACAAAACAACCTACAAGGGTTGACTTGTCGTTAAACCCCAAAACAATCAAAAGTACCTTCTGACATGCGAGCCCAATGAAGACTCAAATCAATCTGCACCTCTGCGCAATCTGATTGGAGTCTTCGCTTTCTGCATGAAGAAGCATAACATCCTTGGCTATCCAAGATGTGCACAGTGAAGATTCTGATCAGACTGTGCAATGGCTTAGGTACTGTTTCTGATGTTGCGGTTCAATAGATCCTTGTAATGTTTAAATGTCATAAAAAGTTACTAATTGTCTTTTAAGTCCATAGCAATAGATCCGAAAAATGCTGATATTTTTCTTATTTCTCCACGAAAACCTATGTTGTGGGTACTCATTAGAAGCGCCTCATGGAGAAATAAGAAAAATATTATGTGGATACCCCTCTTATCTGTAGCTATGAAGTCACTTTCTGACTGAAGTATTTGCAATTAATTTGGGGTCTTCTCAATAAGCCAGAAAAATGAGGCAATGTGTTTTCTGTTGATTGTCGAATGTGAATTAATCCTGATCATCATGAACCTGGATATACCCTGCTTTTGCAAACAGTATAGATCCAGATCTGTTTGCCATTCAGTATATGAATTTATATCAATACTCTGGATCAAGTAATCTGATTGGCTGAAAACTTTAAGTGGGCTTGGCATCTTAATTCTTTTAGTAGGGCAAGGGTTAATTAACAAGGCAATTTGTTATCTGTTGTTTGTCAAATGTGAATTCATGAACTTTTTATTACGGACTATATCCATGGGTGTAGAGAATCTTAAGAGTTTGCTGTTGCAGTGGACTGGTCCAGTGCTATTTTCCGTGAATTGCTGTACTTTATTATAACCAAGTATTAGCTTTCACACAAACCTTGGACCACACTTAGCACACAATACATGTAAAAGCTGGTTGAAGATTGACTGCAAAATGTCCAGCTTCATGTTAATCTACCAAGTAATCTCCAAAAAGATAATGACCAGTGACTAGACCATGAAATACAGGCCACGCCAAGTGAAAACATGAAAAATGTAATCAATATGTGGTCTGCTGAAAATTTTACCAAGGGTGCTAAGTGTTGACAAGTCCTCTGCTTTAGAAATCGACAAAAATGCAGTTGGTTCCTTCAGATTCTCCCAACATTGCACCACTGTTCGACGAAATCCCACCAACTTGCATTTACATCTATTTGATGCAAATTAACCACATTACACAGTCTAACATCCAGGAAATGGCAAATGATGTCATAAAATATTTTAAAAACGTCGTGAAACGACAGCTCTTCATGTTGTGCACTTCCACCCAATGATTTGATGCAGAATAAGACAGTTCATTTCCGTTGCCTATGTAGGCATGCTGTGTTAGAACTATCATTATAGGGATCAAACATGGTTTTTCATGCATTAACATTCGCCTGGTCCCGAGGGAGGTGTTGAAAACCGAGGCTGAAGGCTGCGGTTTTCAACACCTCCCTAGGGACCTGGCGAATGTTAATGCATTGAAAAACCATGTTTGATCGCTATTAGTGCATAAAAACTGAAAACATATGCTACATTTCACGTTATTTCTTGCACTACTTTGTTTCGCCTTTCAACCGATGTCTCGCGAAAGCAGTTTGCACAGACTATGCTCATTCTAGGGCCGGGCAGTACACATCTGGTAACTGCAGCAAATCTGTGGCCCCGGTACGAGCATATTGAAAGTTATGTAGCCGTGCATTAACTGCACGTGAATTGCCTTGTTAATACACGGCTTTTTGCCGGTTAATGCATGGCTGTTAATAACGTGCGACACTGCTTTTTATGCAATAAAAAGTATTAATATGTTTCTTTCAGACTCACATGATTTCTGTGGACAATCTTCCAAAAGCCATTGACCCCTCACAGCTAACCCGAGAGTTTGATGGGACATTGGAATATGAGCATGAACAATGGATTCAACTGAGACTGGTGAGTTCTGCAACACTGGCAGGACTGTGGAATAACCAACATTCTCTTGTATATGTATAGTGAAAATGACCTTCTGCATATTTGAGAAGCATAATACCGTAATAAAACAGGACCCAGTTGTTCAAAACTAACGATGTCGTTAGTTAACGTATCGTTCAAACTTTGATCATTAAATATGGCATATACGCTAATATTTTTGCTGAAAAAATGTGAGTAGCTTTTGCATTTGCAAAAGCTACTCACATTTTTTCCAGCAAAAATACCTGTGAATTAGATATTGTACTTAGTAGAACAGTTAACATTTGAATGCTAACAAACTTGTTAAGCTAACAATGTTTTGAACAACTGGGCCTTGAAGTATTGGGACAGATAGGCCTGAGCAAACAGTGTAGACATAGATCAGAATGCAGCTTCTGATGAGTATCTACACTGTTTGCCACTCATCCAGGACTATTTTAGACCCATCAAAATTTTAGGACAAGTATGGTAAGGAGTTAAGATGTCCCAGTACTTAGGGTATATTATTTGGATATCATCATCATCATCACTAGAATTTTGATTAACATGCAGGTACAGGGGCAAAATCTATATCAGTGGACCCCAGGGCTCTGGAAATTTTGAAATCTGAATCGGTCCAGCCGATGACGATGACGTCATCAATGAGCCCATTTCCCAAAAAAAAAATATGTGTATATCACCTGCCACGAAAACTAATGACAATTGGCAGTCCTATAACTCCTTTTAAATAATACACCTCAACTCCGTTATATGACGGAAGTCCGGGTACAACGAGCATGATCAAAACTGGCGTCATCAATAAATACAGTCAGGTATGTAAAAAGAAAGAAGAAAAAAAAAGAAAGAAAAAACGGTTTTGTTGTTATTTCCACCTCCGCAGAGTTTTCCTAAACTATTTATAAACAACAGATTCACGTCTTGTATAAGCGCGAAGACGGCGGGAAACAGGAGAGACGGAACGAAATGACTTTCATGGACCTAATTAGGTCTAATAAAAAAGGCCTGCGCCACGGGCGGTTTTGCAGTTTTCAGTGTTTCAAGATTTAATCAGACTGCTTAAATTTTAAGCACTGACCAATCTTGCCTAGCGCAAGTTGTGCATTACTTATTTTTTTACTGTGAAATCTACCTTGAATTATACTCGCGTGTTACGGCAATCAACTAAAAAAAAAAAAAAAAAAAGAAGCAATCAGTTATACCCAGATCAGACGCCGTTGTATGCGACATCTGATCAGGACGTACACGGTTTGGGAATTCATTTATCGAATCTGGGACCGACAAACCGTGGTGATCAAAACAAAAAAGAAGAGGAAGAAAACGGGTGCGTTCAAGCGGTGCATTCTTTTATATCTAAAGCGACCTTTGATCTTTTGGACACGCCGACTGCACCTGGATGTTTTGCAGTCTCAGTGTATTCACACGTGTCACACAAACGGATTAATTATCAGACTACCGTTACTGATGATTCGTGTTAATCGCTTGTTTACCGCACAAAGGTCAGTGAAGTGTTGATTTTTTGACAATGTTTGGATAATGACGTAATTAATTTGTGCTGCGGGTAGGTTGCCGTTATTCAGCTGTCTCTCCAATATACATGTCAAATGACCGTTTAGAGCCTTTTAACTACCATAATATCGCATTTAAAAGGTGGTCGGACGTTGTCAGTTTGGAAAGACTTGACCGTTTGTGATTTTTTAGACATCATTGATTTGTGAAAATTGGTTGGTTTGGGAAATGTTGGACCGATTTATTAGCGTTTTGGGGTGTTTGAAATCGGTCCAGAATTCTTAATTTCGGTCCAGACCGGCTATTTTTCCGGTTTTCCCGAGCCCTGGTGGACCCCATTCCAGGTAACTGGCTTGCTGCATGCATGACAGATCTCACACCATATATTGTAAAATTTTGGAATTTTATGCTAGAAAAATCTCAGACAAAACTAATATCTTACCTTCCAATTGTTTTTTTGTTTTTTTTTTAAGAAAAAGTGTGGGAAGGGAGTATTTATTGGAGAGGGCACTTTTATTAAAACAAACACAGTACATGCTGTATTCACCCTAATTACTGCACTATGCACTTAAGTTTTTTCAAAATTACTGAAAAAACAGAAATGTAGAAAAATATCTTCTTAATAAGGGAATATGAGTAGAGCTAGTTAACCCTTGTCCTGCTGAACCCGGATATACCCTGCCTTTGCAAACAGTGTAGATCCAGATCAGTTGGCTTCTGAAGAAGCCAACTGATCTGGATCTGCACTGTTTGCCATTGAGTATGTGAATTTATAGCAACAATCCAGATGAAGTAATCTGATTGGCTGAAAATGTGCAAAGGGCATGGCATCTTAATTTATTCAGCAGGACAAGGGTTAATGATGCTTATGTGATAAGTGTTCTGATTTTCTTTATAAAAGCATATATTGTGTGTACTCATATGAATTACCTCAACAATTTATAAAAGCATTGGTTGTGGGTACTCATTTAAATTGCCTCGACTTGTCAAGGCAATTCAGATGAGTACCCACAACATATGCTATTATAAAGAAGCAGATAATATTACATGGACTGAATCTGAAAGTCAGTCTCGGTAGCTCAGACGGATACCCGTCAGAGCAACATTCTTTAGTGGAGATTGATCATGAAATACTTTCTACCGTCATTCTCTCTCTTCTGCTGATTCAAGGGCCATTGTCAGTTTCAGGTAAAAGAATGTGCACAATACTGGTTAACTGCTTAGAGGACTAAGCCTGCCCAGTAAAAGTGTGGCTAGGTAATCTGACTGCACTCGACATGAACTACTTGGGCAGGCTGGGCAGTAAAACCTCAATTCAAACAAACAAACTGCAATCTGAAGCCTACAAAATTGCGCTTATAGAGTATGTGCGGTAATTAGGTCGAATAAAGTATTTAACGTGGACAGCCATCACCAAAACATGCCTATATAATTTTGACCCCTTAAACCCCACTTTTATAAAGTAACTAGGCTTTACAGGGGCATACATTATTTTTAGCTCGCCTGTACGAAGTACAAGGAGAGCTATTGTAGTCACCCCGGTTGTCCACGTTTGCGTTTGCGTTTTCGTTTGCGTTTGCGTTCCCGTTCCCGTCACACTGCGTTAAAGTTTTTCAAATGCTTATATCTCAACAGTCACTCCTCACAGAGGCATCAAATTTGGAACTTAGGTACCTTGGAAGGTCTTCTGAGATTCCAAGAGAATAAACCCCTGGGTTCATGCCCCTGGGTGGGGCTAGGGGTCAGAATATAGGACACCTTTGTAATACTGTGTTAAAGTTTTTCAAATTCTTATATCTTGACTTTCACTCCTCATAGAGCATTCATATTTAGAATTTGGGTACCTGGAGGAGTCTTCTGAGATTCCAAAAGAACATACCCCTGGGTTCATACCTCAGGGTGGGCCTTGGAGTGGGGCTAGGGGTCAAAATCTAGGACACATTTGTAAAATCTTATATGCCTACAGGTTAGCTGATTCAAGGGCCATTGTCAGTTTCTGGTAAAAGAATGTGCACAATACTGGTTAACTGCTTAGAGGACTAAGCCTGCCCAGTAAAAGTGTGGCTAGGTAATCTGACTGCACTCGACATGAACTACTTGGGTAGGCTGGGCAGTAAAACCTCAATTCAAACAAACAAACTGCAATCTGAAGCCTACAAAATTGCGCTTATAGAGTATGTGCGGTAATTAGGTCGAATAAAGTATTTAACGTGGACAGCCATCACCAAAACATGCCTATATAATTTTGACCCCTTAAACCCCACTTTTATAAAGTAACTAGGCTTTACAGGGGAATACATTATTTTTAGCTAGCCTGTATGAAGTACAAGGAGAGCTATTGTAGTCACCCCGGTCGTCCACGTTTGCGTTTGCATTTGTGTTTTCGTTTGCATTTGCGTTTGCGTTCCCGTTCCCGTCACACTGCGTTAAAGTTTTTCAAATGCTTATATCTCAACAGTCACTCCTCACAGAGGCATCAAATTTGGAACTTAGGTACCTTGGAAGGTCTTCTGAGATTCCAAGAGAATAAACCCCTGGGTTCATGCCCCTGGGTGGGGCTAGGGGTCAGAATCTAGGACACCTTTGTAATACTGTGTTAAAGTTTTTCAAATTCTTATATCTTGACTTTCACTCCTCATAGAGCATTCATATTTAGAATTTGGGTACCTGGAGGAGTCTTCTGAGATTCCAAAAGAACATACCCCTGGGTTCATACCTCAGGGTGGGCCTTGGAGTGGGGCTAGGGGTCAAAATCTAGGACACATTTGTAAAATCTTATATGCCTACAGGTTATAGACACAACTGGTTATACATCAGCTGACTATGTGACATGGGTTTAAGTGTAAGAGAGTGAAGGTCATGGTGACCTACATTTTACGGTCCAGGTCACCTAGATTTCACGGTCCAGTGATTTTGCCTTATATCTTGAATACTATTTGTTGGATAAATGTCACACCTGGGATATTACTTCCATGTGACCCAATGAATGACCACTTACTATATCTAGGTCATTGTGACCTATATTTCATGGTTCAGTGATTTTGCCTTATATCTTGAATACTATTTGTTGGATAAATGTCACACCTGGGATATTACTTCCATGTGACCCAATGAATGACCACTTACTATATCTAGGTCATTGTGACCTATATTTCATGGTTCAGTGATTTTGCCTTATATCTTGAATACTATTTGTTGGATAAATGTCACACCTAGGATATTACTTCCATGTGACCCAATGAATGACCACTTACAATATCTAGGTCATTGTGACCTATATTTCATGGTTCAGTGATTTTGCCTTATATCTTGAATACTATTTGTTGGATAAATGTCACACCTGGGATATTACTTCCATGTGACCCAATGAATGACCACTTACTATATCTAGGTCATTGTGACCTATATTTCATGGTTCAGTGATTTTGCCTTATATCTTGAATACTATTTGTTGGATAAATGTCACACCTGGGATATTACTTCCATGTGACCCAATGAATGACCACTTACTATATCTAGGTCATTGTGACCTATATTTCATGGTTCAGTGATTTTGCCTTATATCTTGAATACTATTTGTTGGATAAATGTCACACCTGGGATATTAGTTCCTTGTGACCCGATTATTGACGTCAAAATATATCTCTGTTGGTGTGACCTATATTTCATGGTTCAGTGAGTTTGCCTTATATCTTGAATACTATTTGTTGGATTAATGTCACACCTGGGATATTACTTCCATGTGACCCAATGAATGACCACTTACTATATCTAGGTCATTGTGACCTATATTTCATGCTTCAGTGATTTTGCCTTTTATTTTTATTACTATTTCATGGAGAATTGTCATACCTGGAGTATTATATCTATGTGACAAAATGATTTACATACAAATACATCTAGGTCAGTGTGACCTATATTATATGGCTTAATGATAAAAATGTTACAATATAAAATCTACCCAGCAGGCGAGCTACGCTGTCCTACGACAGCTCTTGTTCTTATTACTGCTCAAAAACATAGATTGTGGGTACTCATTAGAACTGCCTAGCCAAAGGGGTTCTAACCAGTACCCACAATCTGTGTTTTGAGCAGAAATATGAAAAATATCAGATTTTTTTTATCTGAAAAGTTTCAGTTTTTGGAGGTGAAATTTTCTATATATTTAAATAGGCGTGTTTTCATCACGAGCCACCACACCTCCCTACAGTAGTCAGTTTAATTGCCTCTCAGAGTTGGTTGTCATAGGTTGCTCTGTAATATTTATATAAGGGCCATGTCCAGCAAAAACTGCCTTCGAACATGCATAAAGTGTGAGGATCGTATCATCATGCACATGCGCAAGATACCATCTGGGGCCTTGGCTCTCCAATGGTACATTCTGTAATATCCAATGATTCTGTTAAAAGACTGTGAAGGCCAGACTGATTAGGCCCCGAGGTTATAAAACTTTTTTCATGCTCAACTCAGCTTAGCATGAAAATTTCTCTGCTTATAAATATGAAAATGCCAAGTTGGCATTTTCATATTTATTAGCAGAGAAATTTTCATGCTCAGCTATATATAGCCAGAAAGAATTTAGAATTGTTAGTAATTTGAGATTTATTAAGAGGACAAATTTCATGCTCAGTTGAGTTGAGCATGAAAAACGTTTTATAACCTCAGGGCCTGATTGATCAGACGCCCAGGCTGATCTGGGCCTTCACTGTCTACATATGCCCGAAGACACGTTTTTGCATATAAATAGATGCCTGGCCCATTTTCTTCAGATGCTAGAGGAGTTCATTTGGAAAGCTTTGGATCTTCTGGACAAACTTGATGAGTTGAGTGGAATCCTCACAAATCCCGAACTTCCGGCAGGTCTGAACGAGGCTCAGGCAAGACTTGAAGAGCATAATTCATTGAAGAAGAGAGTTACCATGGCACCAGTTGAACAGTTGGCACGTGAAGGTCACCGAATCCTGGCCAGTATTACCGGTGAAGGCTTGGATCAGGCTGGTGAGTAGTTACCATGTCTCTGGGTGCTTCTAGTTATGGCCTTATTAAGGCCAAGTTTTCTTTAATTTTAGGGTTACAGGAGTGCCTAATTTGATTTCAAATTTCATTTTTATAGGCCAGTTTGAAAAACAGGAGGTATTATGTTATGCCCATCAGCCATCCATTTTGTAAACTTTTCGTTTCCGGATAACTACTCCTACAGATTACATCTGATCAAGCTGAAATTTGATATATAGTTAAACCATGATGTGGAACAGCTCATATTGTTTGAGGTTACAGTCCACCAAATATTAACAGAGTTATGCCCCTTTGAAAATTTTTGTAATAATTTCGTTTCTGGCTAACTTCTCCTACAGTTTACATCCAATCAAACTGAAACTTGATGCATAGTTAGATCATGATGTGGAGCAGCGCATATTGTTTCAAGGACACAGTCCACCAAATATAAACAGAGTTATGCCTGTTTGAATATTTTTGTAAATATTTTGTTTCCGGTTAACTCCTACAGTTTACATCTGATCAAGCTAAAACTTAATGTATAGTTAGACCATAATGTGGAGCAGCGCATTTTGCTTCGAGGTTACAGTCTACCAAATATTAACAGAGTTATGCCCCTTTCAAATTTTTTGTAAATGTTTTGTTTCTGGTTAACCTCCTAAGAGATTACATTCGATCAGGCTGAAACTAGATACATGTAAATAGTTAGACCATGATGTGGATTACATTATATTAAGCTGAAACTTTGTAAATAGTTGCACCATGATGTGGAGCAGTGCATATTATTTCGAGGTAACAGTCTACCAGATAGTAGCAGAGTTATGCCCCAGATAGTAGCAGAGTTATGCCTCTTTGAAACTTTCTGTAAATGCTTTGTTTCTGGCTAACCTCATGCAGTTTACATTCAATCAAGCTGAAATTTGATTTATAGTTAGACCATGATATGGAGCAGCACATATTGTTTTGAGGTTAGAGTCCACTAAATATTAGCAGTAACGCCCCTTTGAAAATTTCACAAGCTAACTCCTCCTAATGATTACATTATATCAAGCTGAAACATTGTAAAAAAAGTTATACCATGATGTGGAGCAGCGCATACCATTTCGAGGTTACAGTTCGCCAATATTTCTCCTACTGTTTACATCCCATCAATCTGAAAGGTGATTTATAGTTAGACCATGATGTGAAGCAGTGTATTTTGTTTTGAGGTTACAGTCCACCAAATATCAATAGAGTTATGTCTGTCTGTCCATCCGTATAAACTTTTCTGTTTGGGTTAACCCCTCCTACTCTATGTCAGTATAGGTGCTGCATTTGATTACTTGTCACGGGCGTATGATGCCCCGCTTGCGGACCTCTTGTTTTCATTCCCACCTCCCTACAGCAACTCTCCTGTAAACCTTAAGATAAGAAATGTCTGGCCTTATACTGGTATGGATCAACTGTTTCTTTGTGCTTCTACTCAGCTGTTGACATCTTTCAGAAAATTATTTTTAGCCTGCTGTTTTACATAGAAGAAGTAAATTTTCAAATTTTTGTCAGTGCAAAACCTATTTTCGTAACTACCTATGCTTAGATACTTTTATTCTATTCAATGGTTTGAAAAAATTCGAATAATTTCAATTTTTCCCTAAGTGAAAATGGCTGCAAATCATGCAGAAATCGGTAGGGTAGGTAAAATGGAGGCAGATTTTCAGCAATATTGTTATGAAACATTAGTAATTAAAAATCAGCAAAGAAAACTGAAAAATATTTCCATAGAAAAATAAATCCATAAAGTCATAGACCAGAAGCTGCAGAATATACAATGCAGAATGACTCAAAAAGTGTGCATGTGTGTGTATGTGTGTGTGATTAGGCAAGGGGGGGGGGGGGGGGGTGGGGGCATCTCTTGTTTTGTTGTTGTTTTTTTTATATAGAAAAACAAGAAGTTCTAAAGTATTCTGCTGATTATTGTGGTAACAGTTGCGGGTTTTGAAATAAAGTTTATGCTTGCAGGATCTCATGTAAAATTTGTTATATCTGGCAACGCTGATTTCCAAAGTGCCGTTCCTCAGATCTCCCAACTACTAGAGAATCTCCACTCAACGAAGCAGCATTTAAATCAGCTCTGGTCGGTTAAACGATCGAGGTTAGAACAATGTCTACAGCTGAAAATATTTGAGGAAGATGTAGAAAAGGTAATTTTCTACAGTCAAAGCTCTAGATAAGTTGTTTACGGTCGGAAATTTCGTTTTACGGCGACGCGTCAGCAGAGCCATAAAACGTAATTTGCGACTGTAAAATTGCCAATTTATCTCCCCAGATGACAAATTTGAATGAAGTTATCCCCATTCTAATGCATTTATTCATTTTTCTCTTGAAAAAAATGTACTATTTGCACAAAGGGACAAGTGCTGTGAGCTGCGTAAAACCAAATGCCAGCCAATGAGAAGCGACGTTACCTGATGACGTCGGATTTCTGACAGTATATCCCAGAATATACCATCGCAAATTTTTGACATTATCCAATCAGGCATCATGTTACATATGCAAGTGCATTAGAATACTTCTCTTATCTCTGCGTGAAACGTAAGTTGTGGGTTCTCATTAGAAGTGCTCATTGAGGCACTTCTAATGAGTATTCACAAGATATGTTTTTGTGCAGAATTAAGAAAAATATTGCTACCTTTAAAAAAAAAAAGCACCTTATTTGGAGCTATGAGAGTTCTAGAATATAATGGAATGTGTAATAATATTTATAAACCCTCAAAGATTCAATCATGACTGCAGCAGATGACAATTTTATTGTTCGTTTTAATTATTTTTCAGAGAAAAAAAGTCTTGATATTTTATGTGACATGAAATGTCAGGACTTATTTTCTCTGAAAATACTCTCAAACTGCTAGGATGCACTGGTTTATTTGATTGGCCACAGAAAAAGCAACAAACAATTTGATTGGCCCAGAAAATGCAACAAACAATTTGATTGGCCCAGAAAATGCAACAAACAATTTGATTGGCCCAGAAAATGCAACAAACAATTTGATTGGCCCAGAAAATGCAACAAACAATTTGATTGGCCCAGAAAATGCAACAATCATGAAGCACGGCCCTCCCGAGGCACCAAAAGAAGGAGAGATGAAGAACGAACAATGACAAAACGAATGCCACATATGAAACCATAGAAACACAAACACAAAAGCAACTGCAACAGAGCAGCTGCTTTTGAACGGTCAGTAGAAAAATTAAATTACTGTGGGGGCATATTTGTTTTGGTTTTTGTTTTTAACACTTGTCATGCCTTATAAATTAAGATGCCATGCCCATTTCTAATTTCCAGCCAATCAGATTACTTGATCTGGGTTTTTGATATAAATTCACTTTAATGACAAACAGTGCAGATCCAGATCAGTTGGCTTCTTCAGAAGCCAACTGATCTGGACCTACACTGTTTGCTAAGACAGGGCATGTCATGTTTAGCAAGAGAAGGGTTAATAAAAATGTGGTTAAGAACACTCTGCAGAATAACAGCATGGATTTGCAGAACGATATTTGTGCATACTCTCCAAAGTCATGATGACAATGAATATACACATTTTTTTTTTTTTTTTTTTTTTTGTCATTTTTTTGTTTTAGAAATACACTTAAACCGCTTTATAAGATGGTCCAATATTATACAGTTTCGGATAATAGACAATTAAACGTGGACACTAAAAGTGTTGTATCCAAACAGAAAATATATAGATATTATTGAAAAAGAACATTTATGACCATTTCTCCAAACAAAAATGTATAGTGACTGTTTATGACCATTTATATAAACAATAATTTATAGATTACAGTCGAACCTCAATGGCTCGAACATCTTTGGGACCATGGAAATTCGTTTGAGACATGGGTAGTTCGAGCCACTGAGGGTTAATCATGACACCAGTTCAGGAAGCAAATAGCACTCGGGGAAATCTTTTAGGGAAATCGTTTCGATTTTCTACACAATTATTGTATGTTGAGTGTACTTATTAGAATTGCCTTGATGAGGCAATTCTAATGAGTACACACAACATACAATTCCACAATAAAATAAGAAAAAATCCCTAAATATTTGTTTTCTTGAGCTATTGGAAGGATTTTGTAGGGACTGGAAAAAGAGTTCAAATCATCCAGGGTAAACTAGCCATCCGGGTTCGAGCCATTGAGGTTATACTGTATATAGAAAAACAACGGTTTATGACCAGTTATCCAAATAAAAATGTATAGATTATATAAAAAAATGACCATTTATGACCATCTGTCCAAACAAAAATGTAAAGATTCTATAGAAGAATGACTGTTTATGACCATTTATCCAACAAAAAATTAAAGATTATATAGTAAAAATGACCATTTATTTTTCTCTACAATCTATACATTTTTGTTTGCTACAGCATGGTTGTTCAGCTAATGAGTTTTTGCTTGGGATCCCAATAATAGTGTTATTAAGACATGTTTGGGTTATAATACAATAAGAAAAAGGAAATGAAAACCATACTTGTAGTAATTATTTCTTGTTTTCAGATGTTTAATTGGATATGCCATAACCGTGATATGTTTCTAGTCAACTACACCGAAATTGGAATGTCACAGAAATTTGCTGTGGAGTTGGAAAACGAACATAGTCAGTTCGCTAATAGTGCTGTGGTAAGAGATTTAATTTATATGTGTTTTTATATGCTGATGCTCAAAGTTACAAATAGCAAAGATCACATGATAGAAGCATATGGCAAGATATTTTAGATAGAAATAAAGCATACTTCTGATAAATACGGCATTTGGCCATTTGATGCTCTGCTGAATTACAAATTACTGTGTCGATTACTGTTATCGGTAATCGGTCATGATTTCATAGTCGATTATCAGTTTTGTAAAACCAGCTGATCATTTCTGCTTGTTTGCCAATGCTGTAGAATTGGTGTGTTAACTGGAATATTCAGTCATCCACTGATATTGTATTCAGTATGATTAAAATCTTATTTCTTCAAAAGTTTGAAGATTTCTTTGGTTTTGTTTATTTATTCACTATTTATAAGCATCAGAGTGTATAAAGCTAATATGTTTGAATGCAGAATTTAGCCTTATCAGCGTTAGCAGGGAACTATTTTTGGGGGTGGTTGTAGGTAGTTATTGTGGAGATCTGGATTGGGATTGCTAATGGGCAAATTTGTCAAATTTTGATGGAGTTATCTGCCCGAGACAAGCCCATATTTTCGTTTCCGGACGATAACTTGAGTAAAAGTCAAGGGATTTTAACCAAACTTAGTACATGCATTGATATGAAGGAGATCTGGTTTGGGATTGCTAATAGGCATATTTTGTCAATGTTTGACAGAGTTATCTGCCCGCGACACGATAATGGCGGGGTATTATAGTTTAATGTTTTTATTTACTTTCAGAATGTTTATGTAAATATAACACGAATATTGAGCATGGCTCAGAGATTATGTGATGCAGGACATTACGCTCAAAATACCATACGAATTCAGGCAGCTAAGTTGGAAAGGGAATGGAAGAGTCTAGCTGCCGCCTTAGATGATAGAAGTACCGTTTTATCAATGTCAGTGATGTTTCATAAAAAAGCTGAAACAGTAAGTTTCCTTGTCATTTATTCATTTGACACATAATTGTTTTGTTTGAACTCCTCATTCTTTTTAATTTGTTTATTTGAACCACTTTTTATCATGCTGTCGTCACTTATTTATCAGATATATTAATTTACCCTACAGTCTCTTTATAACACTATTACTGGCGCGTGCCCCCATAGCCTAGTGGATAGGAGAGTTGACTCTTAATCCATTAGGTTTCTCACCGCTGTGGTTTGAGCCTCGCTCGGTTCACATGTGAGAAAGCCAAGTTCTGTTTACGGATGGTCAGGTGTTTTTTTTTTCCCAGGGTTCTCCGGTTTTCGCCCACCTTTGATGAAGGATCGACTCGATATAAGTGAAATATTCTTGAAAGGGCCGTAAAACCCAAATAAAAAATCAATAACACTATTGCTGAGTCCCATTTGAAAATCTGTATTTGCTCAACAACCATGTAGTAGCCAAACAAAAATGTATAGATTATATAGAAGAAATGATCATAAACAGTCATTTATTAAAAATGTATAGATTATATAGAACAATTGCCATAAATAGTCATTTAACAAAATTGTATAGATTATATAGAAAAATGACCATAAATGGTCATTTTTTATCGCACCTGCTTGTAGCAGGTGCGATATAGGCGCCCGATTTTCTGTCCGTCCGTCCGTCCGTCTGTCAACATTTATGTCGAAGTTTGACATTTATGTCAGAGTTAGTATTCTAATCAACTACAAGACTAAACAACCATCAAACCTTGCATGAAACTTCTCCCTGACCTCCTGACTTTGCGACATAGGCGTCCGCTTTTCCGTTCGTCTGTCCGTCTGTCAACATTTATGTTGAAGTTCGACATTTATGTCAAAGTTAGTATTTTAATCAACTACAAGACTAAACAACCATCAAACCTTGCATGAAACATCTCCCTGACCTCCAGACTTTGCGACATAGGTGCCCGCTTTTCCATTCGTCTGTCCGTTCGTCTGTCTGTCTGTCCGTCTGTTAACAGTTCTGTTATGTCAAAGTTCGACATTTATGTCAAAGTTAGTATTCTAATCAACTACAAGACTAAACAACCATCAAACCTTGCATGAAACATCTCCCTGACCTCCTGACTTTGCGACATAGGTGCCCGCTTTTCCATTTGTCTGTCCGTTCATCGGTCTGTCTGTTAACAGTTCTGTTATGTCAAAGTTCGACATTTACGTCAAAGTTAGTATTCAGATCAACTACAATTCTACAACAAACATCATACCTTGCATGACACATCTCCCTGACCTCCAGACTTGGCAGGTACATTGACCCAATGACCTTGACCTATATTTTGCCCTCCATTGACTTTGACATAATTTACTTTGACGTTCCAGATCTTCTCAACTATAAGGCGTACAACTACCAAATCTTGCATAATGCTTCTCCTAGATGTACTGACTCCGCGGGTACCTTGACCCGGTGACCTTGACCTATATTTTGCGCTCCAGTGACTTTGACACATTTTGCGTAGACGTTCGATATCTCCTTAACTATAAGGCCTACAACCATCAAACCTTGCAAAGTGCTTTTTCTCAATGTACTGACTCGGCAGATATATTGACCTGGTGACCTTGACCTATATTTTGGCTGTAGTGACTCAGACATAATTTACGTCAACATTCCAGATCTCCTCAAGTGTTAGACCTCTAGCCACCAAACCTTGCATAGTGCTTCTCCTAGATGTACTGACTTGGCAGGTATCTTGACTCGGTGACCTTGACCTATATTTTGCGCTCCAGTGCCTTTTACACATTTTACTTCAACGTTCATTATCTCCTCAACTATAAGGCCTACAACCATCAAATCTTGCATAGTGCTTCTCCTCAATGTACAGCCTCCGCGGGTACCTTGACTGGGTGACCTTGAACTATATTTCACACTCCATTGACTTTTACACCTTTCATGCGCCATTCCATATGTCCTCAACTGTAAGGCCTTCAACCACCAAAACTTATATAGTGCTTCTTCTGGATGTACTGACTTGGCAGGTACCTTGACCTGGTGGCCTTGACCTATATTTTGCACTCCATTGACTTTGACTTTTTTATGTTGATGTTTGGTACCTCCTCAAATATAAGACCTACAACCACTAAATCTTGCATAGTGCTTCACCTCATTGCACTGGCTTGGCAGGTACCTTGACCCGGTGACCTTGACCTATATTTGACACATTTTACGTTGATGTTTGATAACTCCTCAACTATAAGGCCTACAACCACCATACCTTGCATAGTGCTTCTCCTTGATGTACTGAATTAGCAGGTACCTTGACCCATGACCTTGACCTATATTTCACACTCCAGTGACTTTTACACATTTTACGTCGACGTTCCATTATCATTGGGCTGTATAATGCGAAAAGTCAGTGCTGAAGATATAGCCATTAGAGGGAATGGCACTGGCCTGGAATATATGTGCCCCACTAGGCACTTTGTCTACATTTTTTTCAACCCAGTTTTCCAAGTAAGCACTGCTAAGAATGAAATAAACTTATTAAATAACCACATTCTGATTGTGGCTCCTGTGACTTTTGCCCCAGCAGGTGCGATGACGCCTTCTGCGGATTTCTTGTCTATATAATCTGTACATTTTTGTTTGGATACAACACTTTTGGGGTCCATTTTTAAAACTGTGTTGTGTCCAAAATGAAGCTATAAAGAAATTCCTGTGCATACTATGATCAAATTCACTCAGAAATATTTAGACACCTTAACTCCTTTTTACAACCCTTGTCCTGCCGGCCTCGGTGGCTCAGTTGGATGCGCTGTCCCACTGGAGACCAGGAGGTCGCGGGTTCAACCCCCGCCGAGGTCGGCAACATTCTTTCGGGGAGATTGATCATGAAATATTTTCTACGGTCATTCTCTCCCTTCCGCTGATTCAAGAAGGGCAGTTGTCAGTTTCTGGCGAAAGAATGTGCACAGTACTGGTTAACACTAAGAGGACTAAGCCTGTCCAGTAAACGTGTGATCAGGTAAACTGACCGTGCTCGACATGACCCCACTGGGTTGACTGGGTCGTAAAACCTAAACATAAACAAACTTAAACATTGTCCTTAGACTACTCTGATGTTGCACCATTTTGGCAGCGCCATGTGAAAAGGTCTCTTTGGGAATATGTGTACAGTGAATGCCCAGATCAGCCTGTGCATCTGTGCAGTCTGATCTCAGGGTCTTCACAGTCTGCTCACAGAATCATTGGATAGAGTAATGCCCTGAGTGATACTGTGTGCGTGTGCAGGATGATCTGAATTTGCATGTTTTGTGCATGTTCGAGGATGTTTTTTTTTTTTGCTGTAGCCCACCTGATGATGTGTCTAAAACCTCTGCTGTATGAGTGGCAAACAGTGTGAATCTGATCAACTGCTGCACCCTTCAGCATATCTCTAGTTAAGGCGCTTTTTTTCAATCCAAAAGTATTGATATTTTTCTTATTTCTCCACAAAAACATATGTTGTGGTACTCATTAGAAGCGCCTCACCGAGGCGCTTCTAATGAGTACTAACAACATATGTTTTCGCGGAGAAATAAGAAAAATATTAACCTGATACCCACTCTTATCTAGGCCTATGTAATCAGCACCTGAGCTAGGATTCTTCTTATTCAGTTAGCATATGAAATAGTCTTTGCAAGACCTTACTGTATACCTTATATGAAAATAATTATTTGTATATTGCAGTATTTAGCCCAGGTCCTGGGTTGGCGACATGCATGTGAAAGTGCTAGTATTCCTTCATCGATAGAAGATCTGGAGGAGGCTTTACAACAACACCAAGCCCTCATTGAAACCATCAGTCAGGGTTATGCTGAGGTAGGTGTTTTACACAACCTGAATAATAACACCAAGCCCTCATTAAAACTATCAGTCAAGGTTATGCTGAGGTAGATCAAAATACTCTTCATAACAGCATCAAGCCCTCATTGAAACTATCAGTCAAGGTTATGCTGAGGTAGGTCAAAATACTCTTCATAACAGCATCAAGCCCTCATTGAAACTATCAGTCAAGGTTATGCTGAGGTAGATAAAATTAAAACTATCAATCAAGGTTATGCTGAGGTAGGTCAAAATACTCTTCATAACAGCATCAAGCCCTAATTGAAACTATCAGTCAAGGTTATGCTGAGGTAGATAAAAGTACTCTTTATAATAGCATCAAGCCCTCATTGAAACTATCAGTCAAGGTTATGCTGAGGTAGATCAAAATATTCTTCATAACAGCATCAAGCCCTCATTGAAACTATCAGTCAAGGTTATGCTGAGGTAGATCAAAATATTCTTCATAACAGCATCAAGCCCTCATTGAAATTATCAGTCAAGGTTATGCTGAGGTAGGTCAAAATACTCTTCATAACAGCATCAAGCCCTCATTGAAACTATCAGTCAAGGTTATGCTGAGGTAGATCAAAATACTCTTCATAACAGCATCAAGCCCTCATTGAAACTATCAGTCAAGGTTATGCTGAGGTAGGTGTTTTACAGCAACTTGAACAACAACACCAAGCCCTCATTGAATCATCAGTCAAGGTTATGTTGAGGTAGGTCAGAATATTCTAGCTTCATAACAACATCAAGCCCTCATTGAAACCATCAGTCCAGGTTATGCCAAAGGCCGCGGTTTTCAACACCTCCCAAGGGACCTGGCGAATGTTAATGCATTGAAAAGCCATGTTCGATCGCTATTATTGCATAAAAACTGAAAACATTTGCTACATTTCGCATTATTTCTTGCACTATTTAGTTTCGCCTTTTCACTGATGTCTGGCGAACATAATTTCCACTGACTATGCTCGTTCTAGGGCAGGGCAGTACACATCTCGTAACGGCAGCAAATCTGTTGCCCCGGTATGATCATATTGAAAGTTGCGTAGCCATGCATTAACAGCGCGTGAATTGCCTTGTTAATACACGGCTTTTCGACCCATTTTATGCAATAATACGCGTTACTTTTTCTAATTCTTTATAGGTATGTGGAGACGGTAAAGCATTGTTGGACACGTTACAAACACCGGTGTCATCAGGAAGTTCAAACTCTCTCACGGCAAAAGCTGATTACTCCGAAGCTGCTGGTCATGTTCTCGATGTGGTTCATGAGGTAAAATTTCTGTCCTATCTTCATAAACAGTAAAACTTCAATGACTTGAATTGAACATCATTGGCTCATTCACCGTAGCTGATTGAAACTCCTTTTTGAGTCCATAGGCATTTCTTCCAGTAGCCCAAGAAAACAAGTATTTTAAGGATATTTTAAGGAAGTTATCTTATCATGAAATGTATGTTGTGTGTATTCATAAGAATTGCGTCTTTGAGTACACTCAACATACCATTTTTACAGACGATCAAAAAGAGATCCCTAAATTATTCCTATAGGTCTGATTTTGTTTTTTCAGAAAAAAAAAATTATAAAAGGGCAAAAAAAAAAAAAAAAAATTATAAAAGGGCAAAAAAAAACAAACAAAAAAAAAAACAGCGTTTGATGTGTTTAACCTTTTGTACTTTCTGGGAAAATTCAGAGATTATATGTTGACAACATTTTTCTATTTTCTATGAGATTGTCTTTTTAAGAGATAGTGCATAAGATGTCAAGCCCCATTTTCTGGGAGAAATATATGAAAAAAAAATCAAAATGTGGTCTGCTGAAATTTTTACCCAGCATGTATTGGGTTAAACAGGTGTATTGAAAGTTCTGACAGACTGCACAAACTTTAGATGTGAAGGGTATCTAGACAAATGTTTTTCTCTTTCTCCATGTTGATATATTTTGTTTGTTTCTTTTTGACTTGACTCACTAAGTTATTCTAATAAGCTCAACTGTTTTGGTGGGGAATGAGAAAAACAGTTACTCCGCTATAAAGACCACCTTTGGTACTGGCTTAAAGTGGTCTTATTATTAGTGATGTGATCTTAATATTGAATGTAGAACATGGCTCCAGATAAGGTTCAAAAAGTACTAATATTTTTTCAAATGAGTACAATGAGATTAGCCAGCCTCGGTGGCTCAGTTGGATGCGCCGTCTGACTGGAGACCAGGAGGTCGCGGCTTCAACCCCTGCCGAGGTTGGCAACATTCTTTCATGGAGATTGATCATGAAATATTTTCTACGGTCATTCTCTCCCTTCCGCTGATTCAAGAAGGGCAGTTGTCAGTTTCTGGCGAAAGAATGTGCACAATACTGGTTAACCGCTTAGAGGACTAAGCCTGCCCAGTAAACGTGTGGTTAGGTAAACTGACCGCGCTCGACATGACCCCACTGGGTTGACTGTACCGTAAAACCTCAACACAAACAATGAGATTATGTGGAGAAATAAGAAAAATATTAGTACTTTTTGATTGAAAAAAAAAATAAGAAAAATATTAGTACTTTTTGATTGAAAAAAAAAAAAAAAAAAAAACTTTTTCTGAAGAAATAAGAAAAATATCAGTACTTTTTGATTAAAAAAAAAAATAAGAAAAATATTAGTACTTGTTGATTGAAAAAAAAACAAAAAACAAAAAAACTTTTTGTGAAGAAATAAGAAAAATATCAGTACTTTTTGATTAAAAAAACATCAACTTTTTTGTGGAGAAATAAGAAAAATATCAGTACTTTTTGATTGAAAAAAAAAAAAAAAAAAAAAATATAAGTACTTTTTGATTGAAAAAAAACCACAACAACACTGTTATGTGGAGAAATAAGAAAAAACATTAGTACTTTTTGATTGAAAAAAAAAACTTTTTTGTGGAAAAAAAGAAAAATATTAGTACTTTTTGATTAAAAAAAAACAAACAAACTTTTTTTATGGAGAAATAAGAAAAATATTAGTACTTTTTGGTTGAAAAAAAAACAAAACTTTTTTGTGGAGAAATGAGAAACATATTAGTACTTTTTGATTGAAAAAAAACAAACAAACTTTTTTTGTTGAGAAATAAGAAAAATATTAGTACTGATGATTAAAAAAAAAAGGAAAAAAAACTTTTTTGTGGAGAAATAAGAAAAATATTAGTACTTTTTGATTGAAAAAAAAACAAAACAAAACTTTTTGTGGAGAAATAAGAAACATATTGTGGGGATGCCTCCTCTCACCTCGAGCAATGTAGAATAACAAGAAAAAAAACACAAAAACATTCGACATTGACAAAAGCTGGTCTCAATAGCAGAGTACAGAGTACAGACAACCCTCTTTATATCGACACGCGATACAACGTCAAAATTCGTTATAATGACAATTTGATTGTCACGAAACCTTCGCTTAAGAGGTAACAGTTAGTCACAAATTATGCAAGAGAATTGTATTCAAACTTTTAAATAAACATCTATTTTGGATATTTGTTAGAATCGCCTCAGTGAGGCGATTCTAACAAATATCCAAATCATATGTTCTATGAGGAAGATAGATCAAAACGAGACCTTTCTAACATATCAGTGTACTCATTAAGGATTCTGTTCAACAGCAAATTCATTTTAATGGAAACGTCTTTGGGAACAAATGATGTCTTTGTAACGAGGGTTCACTGTACTCTTATTTTCAAGTGGTCTCAATATTGGAACTTTCCTGCACTTCAGTACTTTACAGTGCTCCTAAAGAAATAAGAAAAATATCATGGCCCATTTGTTCAAAGCTAACGACATCGTTAGTTAACGATTCGTTAAAATTTACATCGAGTGATACGCAAATATGCTGAAATTTTTTGCTGAAAAAATGTGAGTAGCTTTTGCAGTGCAAAAGCTACTCACATTTTTTCAGCAAAAAAATTCAGAATATTGTATATTGAATCCACTAAAACAGTTAACGAAATGACCCTAAATGAGCTTGTTAAGCTAACGACGCTTTGAACAACTGGGCCCAGGGCTTTTCGTTTGGAAAAAAAAAAAAGGCCTTACCTGGAGTTTTTGGTAGTCTGGCTCACTATTGTTAGCTTGCAGCATTTTGTAGGCTGTTCTGAGCCCTAGCTTGTGTTTTGTGTCTCAACTATTACTTAAGCATTTACCAATGGCGTAATTCAGCAGGCCTCAAAATTGATGTTGTTTTTCTTATTTTTCCCACCAAAAAGATGAGAAAATTTGCATGAAATGTTAATGCCTGTTTTCTGGAAAAAATAAGAAAAATATTTCAGAATCTTGTCTGTTAAAGTTTTTACCCAGATTGGTGTGTATATTGTCTTGTGATTTTAACCTTTAGAGTTGCTTCCCTTTATAAAATGATTTTAATATTTAGAGTTGTTTCCCTTTGTATAGTGTCTTGCATGCTTAAATGAGGTAAGGATACATTGATATATCAATACATTGATACCTGGATGTGTGGTTATGGCATTTACCCTGTTTTCCATCAGATTGGCCTGAGGGAAATACCTAAACCCAAATCAGTTGCCATGGAATAGGGTGTGCATCATTTGCCATTCTATTAACCTTTAAAGTCCCATTCACAATTGCAGCAGACGACATTTTCATATATATTTTTTTTTATTTTTCAAAGAAAATCAGTCTTGACATTTCATGTGAATCATCTGCTTGGCGGGGCAGATGATTTACTTGAAATTTCAAGACATATTTGCTCTGAAAAAAGAAAAAAAAAATAGAATGTTATCCTCTGGTAATTTTGCTTGGTGCTTTAACCCTTAAAACACCTAGAAAACCTGCATCTGAAAATGTCGTCTTTTTATGTCTTCTGCTGAATATTCTTGCAAACTTTTCTAACCTATTTTTGCATACAAGCAAACAGTGTGGACCCTGATCAGACTGCTAGAGGAGCTGTCTGATATGGGGCCATACTGTTTGCTAAAATTACTTTTAAAGTCACAAGCAGATGACAATGCAGACGACAATTACTGTGATTGGCTGTTTAAGGGTTAAAGGGGTTACTACAGTTCAGACATATCTTCAGGGAGTCAGATAGACTTATTCCAATTTTAAGATAAATAAGAAAAGGAGTTAAAACTTCTAAATGAACTATTTATAGGAACTGGATACATTAGTGTCAGTTTTCTGCCCTTTTTTAAAACTTCTAAATGAACTATTTATAGGAACTGGATACATTAGTGTCAGTTTTCTGCCCTTTTTTTGAAAAGGGAGACAAAATTTTGTGAATTCCTTTTTACTTTTTGTGCACACCTAACCCCTTCTGAAAAGGGGTCACTCTAAAAGGAAAGATTTTGCTCCCCTTTGGGAGCTAATTCTTCCCGTTTCTAGAAGAGACCCCTTCTGAAGGGAGGCAACAACCATTTTGACAGTTACCTCCCCTGAAATTGAACCTAGTAATTATGGTGAAGAATCTGTTTATCATCTAGAGATATGCTTGTATGGATAGTGTTGGCCTAGCACTCCTTCCTTCAATAGCTTGTAGGTATATATTCACTCTCTTTGAACTGCATCAGGGAGTCGACTCTTTGGCTCAGTGGTTAGAGCATTGGATTTTAATTTGGGAAGACCGCGTTCCAATCTCACAATAGGCTGGAAATTTTTGCGGGTATGCGTCATTCCTTTGTTATGGCTTTCATGTCATAATAATAGTGTGCTAGGAAATACACCACAGTCTCATTTTAAAACTATTTCTGTGATCCAAAGACAAAACTGTGTTAGCTAGATAACTGTGTTGTATCCAAACAAAAATGTATAGATTATATAGAAAAAATGACCATAAATGGTCATGTTTCTGTAAAATCTATACATTTTTGTTTTGGACCATAAATGGTAATGTTTCTATATAACCTATACATTTTTGTTTTTGACCATAGATGCTCATTTTTCCATATAATCTATACATTTTTGTTAGTCGGTCTTGGTGGCTCAGTTGGCTGTGCCGTCTGACTGGAGACCAGGAGGTTGCGGGTTCAGCCCCCGCCGAGGTCGGCAACATTCTTTCGTGGAGATTGATCATGAAAGATTGATCATGAAATATTTTCTACGGTCATTCTCATCCTTCCGCTCATTCAAGAAGGGCAGTTGTCAGTTTCTGGCGAAAGAATGTGCACAATACTGGTTAACCGCTTAGAGGACTAAGCCTGCCCAGTAAATGTGTGGTTAGGTAAACTGACTGTGCTTGACATGACCCCATTGGGTTGACTTGGCCGTAAAACCTCAACACAAACAAATATACATTTTTGTTTGGACCATAAATGGTCATGTTTCTATATAATCTGTACATTTTTGTTTGCGGGCTCCCATAGCCTAGTGGATAGAAGAGTTGCTTCTTAATCCATTAGGTTTCTCAAGGCTTTGGTTTCGAGCCTCGCTAGGGTCACATATGGGAAAGCCACGTTCTGCTTACGGATGGTCAGGTGGTTTTTCCCAGGTTTTTCTGGTTTTCACCCACCTTTGATGAACGATCGGCTTGATATAAGTAAAATATTCTATATAATCTATAATTCTATATATTTCTATATAATCTATACATTTTTGTTTGGATCATAAATGGTCATGTTTCTATATAATCTATACATTGTTGTTTGGACCATAAATGGTCATGTTTCTATATAATCTATACAAATTCTAAACAATTTTGGACCATAAATGATCATTTTTCTATATAAGGTAATTGTATAAATGTTTGCAGGGATAAATGTTTGCCATTTTATAATTTTAGACATTTTCACTGTCATTAAAATTTGCGAAATTGTAAATTCATCTTAATATTTCAATACAAAAATATATGGTTTGTACGAGGGATGTTCGAAATGAATTGCTTATAGTCCTCTAGCTCGATATCCACGTGGGGCACAATAACAACCGATACATACCTGTATAGGGCTATTCAATATCTACACAATGGTATATAAATGTACATGTTAGACTAAGTGTAAGACATAAAATTTGCCATTTGAATACACGCAGTCATTGACCACTGCAGTAAAATGGTTGGTAGAAGCGTCGACAAAAAAGATGAAATACGGGCTTACATCAAAGCTCGCTCAAAACTTGGTTGTTCTTTGAAGAAGCTGATGACTGAAATTTCTACTGCTTTTGGACCTTCTTGTGTGTGCGGTGGAAAAAGAAATTTGAGTCTGGTGTAGAGTCCATCAAAAATGCACCGAAATCAGGTAGGCCAATATCTGCATGTCGTAAAGAAATCGTTTGCAAAATAAAGGAAATCATTGAAGGAGATGCCAGATTTACAGTTCGTGATATTGCACGAAAGGTAGGCATATCACTATCAACGGTTCACCTTATTTTGAAGAAGCATTTGAAAGTCAGAAAGATTTCTGCTAGATGGGTGCCACATCTGTTGACTGACGAGCAAATGAGGCAACGGATTAAAGTGGCCAAAAAGGCTGCTTCAAATGTTTCCAAACTATGACAAAAAGCAGTTTGCCAATGTCGTCACAGGTGATGAAACCTGGGTCCATTATTTTGAGCCCGTCAGAAAGGTTAGCAATAGGATCTGGGCCACTAAACACAGCAAACGCCCAATAATTGCCAAACATTCTTTGAGTACAAAGAAGGTTTTGTATGCAATCTTCTTCTCTGGTGAAGGAGTCGCAATCAAAGTGCCAGTGAAAAAGGGCAAAAGCATCACCGGAAAGTACTACAAAGACGTAGTACTGAAGAAACTGAAAAAAGTATTATCAGAAACGACGCCCTGCCACTGGTTTTAAACATGTCCGTCTTCTACATAACAATGTCCCAGCTCATACCTCCGCAATAGTTACGGCGTTTTTGAAGAAAGAAAAAGTAACTGTTTTGTCACCCCCCGTATTCCCCAGACCTTGCCCCATGTGATTTCTTTTTGTTTCCGAAATTGAAAGCATTCCTTGCTGGGCGGAAATACCAGTCCCAACACGCACTTGGATCTGCCATTCATCAGTACCTTATTACTATGCCCAAATCAGCGTACCGTGACGCCTTCAAGAAGTGGATACATCGGCTGAAACTTTGCATTTCTAGCCACGGGGAGTACTTCGAGGGCATGAAATGAGTACTTTTGGGCTAACTTGATATTTGAAGTCTCCAGATAGAAATAAGCAATTCATTTCGAACATCCCTCGTATATATAAAAGTTTGCAGATTTATGCTGGCCGCAAAATTCACGAACATTTGTACAGTTACAGTAATCTATACATTTTTTTTTTTGGATACATTTTAGTGGCTTATCCTTTAACTGTCCAAAACCTTGCTGTAATGAATCATGTTATAAAGAGGCAGCTATGTGTAGTGCATTCATAGCTCAGGATTAGATGCCTTTTTGTTTTTAATCAGAATGCTCCGATATTTTCTCACTTCTCCACAAAAATAGATATTGTCGGTACACAACAGACGTGCCTTGTGGAGGGGCCTCTAATGAGTACCCATGTGTTTTTGTGGAGAAATAAAAGAAAAATATCTTTTTCTGTATCACCTCTCAGTTCTTTAGGTACTGTAATAGTCCTTTCAACATCCATGGAAAGACATTTTTGCTTGGCGTTTTATTTTAAATGAAAATATTTTGTTCTGACTTACTATATCTTATCAGAAACTACATGTATTTGTTTTTAATTTCTGTTTCTGTGTTTTGTTCTTAAATATGTACCCTAAATCAAATTTACTGCCAAAAATTGGTCTGACCAAAGCAATTTCTATAGTAAAGAGATTTTTTGGAATTTTTGTCTAAGAATATATTTTTGAATTTTTCTTTCCAGAATAATTATGAATAAACAACATTTCACAACAATACTGTGAAAATTTCAGAAAAATTGAACAAGTGGAATTTGTTGAAAATGTGCCTCCATGTTAACTACCCTACATATTTCTGTATAATTTGCATTCATTTTTACTGTTGGAAAAAGTAAAAATATCTTTTTAAAAACCAGTGACTAGAATATAGATAGTTACGACAAAATTATGACAAAAGTTTGCCAATTTACTTCTTTTGTATAAAGTGCCAAGCAAAAACTGAATTTCTGAAAGATGTCTAAAGCACAGTAAGTATTGGAACACCTTATCTATGTACCCTAGGTGTCCAAAAATTTGAAATAGTCCATTCTACTACCTCTTGATGTGTCTAAAAGTTTGCTGTATGTATGGCAAACAGTGTAGGCTAGATCAGACGGCGCATTCTGCAGCGTCTGATCTGGGTCTACACTGTTTGCAAAGGCCTATCTGTCCCAATAATTACCGTATTAATCCGCCTATAAGACGGGGATTTTTCCCCAAAAAAAGCCCCCAAAAATCCAGACCCGTCTTATAATCGAGGTCTTTGGCCATATCGGTATTTTCGGCAAAGTCCGGTGGTGCCACGTGGTCACGGAAAATGCCGATCTTCGAAACCGGTAGAAGGATATAATGTTTACCTTCGTCCCTTGATAGAAATAGCAGCAAGGTAATTTTTTAGGTGAAGTACCGAATTTTTCTGTGTATTACTCGCACCCGTGTATAACACGCACTGAATATTTGCTAAATAGTTTTGAAATAAAAAAAAGATGTTCCTATGTAAAACACAAAGAATTTATCCGTGCATTATTTACTAAGTTACCAGATACTAAGTGTGTCAAATTTCACTAGGATTGAGTTGAAAATGGCCGGATTCGGAAGGTTTAGAGTAGAAACAGGCCGAATTTACGATAATGCTAACTGAATTTTCATTGTGCAGCTCTGTTACCATGGGCCTCAGGCAACTTGATGTAGTGTAGGCAGTTCTTTGCTTCCCCACTGCAGAAGCTATGACAATAAAAATATAGTTATTTCTTTTGTGTTCTCATAATTAACACCTTCTTTGTGTCACTTTGTGTCACTTTCTTAACTGAGACGTGAAATTATCAACTCAGTGCCTCAGGGCAATGCAAACAACAACTAAAGTCGACTAGTTGTCATTCTGACTGCCAATTAACCAATTAAGTGCACAGATGTATGCTGGTAGTTTTTTTTTTTTTCTTTATCATAAACATTGTTTATTTCAAACAATGTTTTTAAGTTGGAAGAAAAGTTAAAAAAAAAAAAAAAAGAAAAAGATATACATATGGTAAGAAAATAAAAGATAAAATGCAAATGACCGATCTACCTACCTCAAAAGCCCAGTTGGTTTTGTTTATTATCAATAATTTTAATAATTGCAAAAAATTAAATACTTTTTTATTTTTTCAGTGTATGATCGTTTGTGCCAATATTTATGTTCTACCAAATTTATTTCCTATTTTGAACTACAATAAATCAGTTGTGCAGGCTGATTTATTCAAGTTACGCTGTGAGACTTGTCAAAGTCCGGTAATCAATACAGATTCATATGCATATGCCTGTTTGAGTAGTTTCCCTTTGAAGAGATCACATGATCAGCAAAATAAAAAAGCGTAAACAAAAAGAGCATGGACATGAAAAGGATATCAAATTACTGCAAATCAGATGGAGTTGCTTGTTTTGAGCTGACAGAACCATGGTATGGGCGAGATAGGTATAAAAAATCATGAATATCTCATAGCAATCATTCTATTTCGCATTTTTACCGGGCGATCGTGAATGTCATGAGTTTTCGCGACCGATTATCTTGGCGATTTCTGTCCCGATTTTGGTGTTCCTATAAATAATACACATCGGATTTTTATAAACGTTTTCTGGGTAAATAAGGTGCGTGTTATACACAGTTAAATACGGTATGCATGCTTGTAAGTGGTGTTGGAAGTTTTTTTAATTGTACTTTAGGAATTTCTGAGTGGCAGGGAATATCTCCGACAGGCGACTTTTTTAACCCGTCTTATAATTAAGTAAAAGCAAAATCCTGCCTGGGAAGGGCCCAAAAACAGCCCCCGTCTTATAAACAAATCGTCTTATAGGCGGATTAATACGGTAGGGTTATTATGGTGTATGCATTTGTTTGGGAAAATTGGTTTCACATTGCTATGTCCTTATTGCCCTATATTTGTGGTTTAGATGGTGATAGGATCTATTATTTTACCTTGAATATTGGGAAATTTTGAAGTATGATTCCATAGTTATATTATTACAAAGGGCAGTAACTTTTCATAGCTTTAGTTAAGTGGGGTATCCTGATAGATACTTTTTGTTATTTCTCTATGAAAACATATGTTGTAGGTATGCATAAGAAGAGCCTAACAGGTCTTTTTTGAGCTTTTTCTAATAAGATGCAGCAACATGGGTTTCCATGGAGACATCAGCCTTTACTTTTTTCTAGTCACAATAATACATGACCTTTTACCAGGCTTTTTTTTTTTACTGTAGTGGGTATTTAGTTTGAAATATTTTCATTAGTAAATATTTTCATTGTGTTTTTAGTTAACTTTTTTATTCACCCTGTCACATGATGCACAGAGGGTCAGGGAGTGCCATCCCTCTTAATCAACTTGTAACAAATCTTTCTTTGTGTGTGTTTCTTTATTGAAGATAATATCCTCATAGATCTAGATAAGAGTGGGTTTCAGGTAAATATTTTTCGTATTTCTCCACAAAAACGTATGTTGTGGTACTCATTAGAAGTGCCTCACCAAGGCACTTCATGTTTTCATGGAGGAATAAGAAAAATATAAATACTTTTGGACTGAAAAAAAAAAAAGCATTTTATATGTATCCAGTTCTATTAACCACTCTGTCCATCATTAAGTACTTCATTCTCTGGCCGAGATCTTGTCCGAGGCATATCTCCCGGAGAAACATACTGTATTCACCCTAATTACCGCAAAAATCACTAGAAAAAACTTGTAGTAAAATATCCTGCGGGTACATTTTAAAGAAAGAGAACTCCTTGAGGGGCATACACAATATTTTTCTGGCTTTCTTTATAAAAGCATATGTTGTTGCTCATTAGAATTACCTCAACTTTATGAAGCAGTTCAAATGAGTACTAACAACATGCTTTTATAAAGAATTATGAAAGCATATGTTGTTGGTACTCATTTGAATTGCCTGAACATGTTGAGGCAGTTCAAATGAGTCCAAACAACATATGCTTTTACAAAGAAGTAGATACATGGCTTGTAATCTGAAGACTACGAAATCACTTGACTGTGCGCTTATAGGGGAATGTGCGGTAATTGGGCCAAATGGAGTACCTTCTGACATGTGCACTCAACGAAGACTCAGATCAGCCTGTGCATTCTCACAGTCTGATCAGAGTCTTCATTGTCCACATGAAGAAACTTTGCATCCTTGGCAGTCCAAAATGTGCCTAGTGAAGATTCTGATCAGACTGTGCAAATTTGCAGGCTGATTGGAAGGTACATTTTCTGATGTTGCAGCTGCCTGTCCCATACCCATGACACATGGTTCATCTAGAAAAGAAATAATGTAGTTTATGATATGTAGATCACTGTGATATGTAGGTCACTGTGTGACTGCTGACCCACATTAACCTTTACCACTCTCAGGGCATTGTCAGCAGATGACAAATTGATGATATTTTTCTTATTTTTCCCAAAAAACAGGATTTGACATTTTATGCAAATTGTCTCCTTAAGAGACAATTTGCATGAGATGTCATATCCTGTTTTCTGAAAAAAAAAATAAGAAAAAATATTTCAAGATATCATCTGCTGAAAATTTTACCCAGAGTGCTAAGCGTTAAAGAGAATGTCCTCAGCCTAGGCTGGCCATATTTGGTGTGTGGGTATACCTAGCGATGACAGTATGTCATGTGTCAAAATTAGGTCCTTTTTTATATATATTGACCTCTGACCTATGTCTCCCTGTATGTACTGTGCAGCCTTGAGTGACTAGAAGGTTTAGGGGTACAGGTGGTGAAGATGGTGTGTCAATTACTGTAAGTCAATGTGACCTATATTTTAATCTCTGACCTACATTATAGAAAGATAACCTTCTTGGCCTAGACTGATCAGATTTGGTGAGTGAGTACATCTAGTAAAGAAAATATGACATATACTAAACTTACTTCAGTGTATCCTATATATATATATTGACCTCTGACCTTAAAGCACTGATTACAACTACAGCAGACAACATTTTAAAGTATTTTTTGTTATTATCTTTTAGACAAAATAAGATTTTAAATGTCATGTGACTTATCTGTCTTGCAGACAGTTTACGTAAAATGTCAAGCCTAATTTTCTCTGAAAAAATAATCGTAGAATTAGAATGTTGTCTGCCCTAGTTTTGCTTGGGGGTCAAAAAATCAGAGTCTTGCAAATGCTGAACTTAGTTTACCTCTTTCTGAAAGATTTTTATACTACCCTATCTATTCTAATAAAAACCCCTCACTAATAAACACACCCCTCCAATTGACTCCTTCTTTTCTAGGAGAAAAGCATTTCTAAACACATACAAAACTGAGTTTAGGCCATCAAAATATCTTATTTTTGGCCCAGATTTGGACTCAATACTGTCATTTTAGCGGCAATGAATCGCAATGCCTCCTGGACTTATATTAGAATAAATAAGGTCTGTGTATTAACCATTACTACTCTGTGGGATCATTCAGCAGATGATGAATTGACAATTTTTCTTATTTTTCCCAGAAAAGAGGGGTGACATTCCATGCAAATTGTCTCCATTGGAGACAGTTTGCATGAACTGTCAAATCCTGTTTTCTGGGAAAAATTTAAAATAGTATTTCAATATGTGGTTTGCTGATAATTTTACCCAGAATGCTAAGCGTTAAAGACTTTAAAAGACATTAACATAGGTCCATATCAGAAGGGGGGGGGGGGGGGGGGGGTGGGGGGGGGATCAGGTAAATATCATAGCTCTTGGTAAAATGTTTTTTTTTTGTTTTTTTTTTTTGTTTTTTTTTCAATCCAAAAGTATCTATGTTTTTTCTTATTTCTGCACAAAAACGTGTGTTGTGGGTACTCATTAGAAGTGCCTCACCGAGGCACTTCTAATGAGTACCCACAACATATGCTTATATGGACAAATAAGAAAAATATTTACTTGATTCCACTCTTGTCTTGACCAGTGTAAATATTTTTCTTATTTCTCCACAAAAACATGTTGTGGGTACACATTAGAAGAGCCTCACTGAGGTGCTTCTAATGGGTACCCACAATATATTGGGGAATTCCCCACAGAGGTGCTTCTAATTAGTACCTGAATGTTTTTATAGAGAAATAAGAAAAAAAATATTAATACTTATAGATTGAAATAAAAAGTGTTCTATCTGGAGCTATGCAGTCTGACTGTCCTTCATTTCTGACTGACGATTTCTACTCTAAATGAATAAATCAGCTAGATGTATTTTCTGAAGTTAATGAAATTTTTATCTAGTGTAGGAAGAGTTAAAAAACAGTGCAAACAATGAACAGATTTACTGATATATGTCTTTATATATCCCACAACATGATAGTGGTGGGATATTATGGTTTCATGTTGGACGATCATGTGTCTGTCCATCTGACCATCCATCCGTGTGTCTGTAGTACATCTGTCACTATTTTCATTTCCAGATGATAACTGGAGTAAATATCAATGGATTTTCACCAAACAGTGTGTGCATTGATACTGTAGAGATCTGGTTTGGGATTGTAAATGGGCAAATTTTTATCAATTTTTGACAGAACTATCTACCCTCACACATCTGTATTTTGGTTTTCAGACGATAACTTGAACAAATATCAATGGATTTTCACCAAACTTAGTATGTGCTTTGATATTGTGGAGATCTGCTTTGGGTTTGCTAATTATCAAATTTTGTCACTTTTTGACAGTTATTTGCCAGTCACATATCCTTATTTTCGTTTCTGGAAGATAACTTGAATGAATATCTATGGATTTTCACCAAACTTGGTATATGCATTGATACTGTGAAGATCTGGTTAGAGACTGCTAATGGGCAAACTTTGTCAATTTTTGACAGCTATATGCCTGCTTCTTAGTAGTGATGGGGTACTAATTGTTTCATGTTTATATTTAGAACTGAAGAAGAATCTTGGATTAATGTGACTTCTGATTACCGTATTCGACCTGATTACCGCACATGCTCCTATAAGCGCATACTCAAGCAATTCCGTAATCTTCAGGTTACAACCAGTGTATTTTTTGTCTACTTTATAAAGACATATGTTGTGGGTACTCATTTGAATTGCATCAACTTGTCGATGCAAATCAAATGAGCAGCCACAAGATATGCTTTTAGAAAGAAATCAGAAAAAAAAAACACACACAAAAACATCGCATAAGCATTATTAGATAAGTCCTTCACTGAGCTTTATCTTAAGTGTTCCTTAAGTATATGTGGATACATATTTTACCACAAATTTTCTCAGTAATTGTGAAAACCCTAAGTCACGGTGTGGTAATTAGGTTGATACGGTATATTGTATTTTTTCTCCTGTGATGCTGAAATGCTAAATGAACATATAAATACCTGATATCTTATATAATACATCTGCAAGAAATCAAGCATGGTATTGCTCTGCTCCAAACAAAAACAACAACAACAACAAAATGTGTCTTCATTCTTCATCAATATGCAAATTTACTGAACATACGAGAAGGATGATTGATTCTGCACATTTTGCATATACTTGGAGACACCTTTTTGATGATATTATGTCTTTTAAGCATGGTTTCCATTTTATATCCATATGGCCTTCGCACTTCGTGTAATTGTATGAACATATATATATATATATATATATATATATATATATATATATATATATATATATATATATATATATATATATATATATGACTACTGTAGCAGATGACATTTTGAAATACTTTATTATTTTTATTTTTTCTGAGAAAATAAGGCTTGATATTTCTTGTGAAAAATAATAAAAGTAATTTCTGCTGCTGTTGTGATTGGCACTTTATAAGGTCAATTAATATTTAGCATTTCATTACATCTGTTAGCCCCTAACTCTTTCCCCGCTCGTGGTGGCTTTTGCCGCCTGCTGACAACCTTTGCAAACAGTTTGGACCCAGATCAGGCCCGACAAAATGTCGGGCCTGATCTGGATCCAAACTGTTTGACACTTTGATGGTATTCTTGAAAGATTTTTTGAAAATGTTAATTTAAAAAAACAAAAAAAAACCTCACAGACGACAAAAATGCATGCAAAATTACCCAGCATGCAAAGAGTTAAAGTTTCTGTCACAGAAGCAGCAGAGAACAGTCTAAAATAATAAATACATTTAAAACTGTCCTCTTACACCCGTGGACACTAATGCGTTCATACTTGGTTGACATTGTTTACAATTTTCTCAATTGTCAAAAACAATTGACACGCTTGTATACACTTTGCTCCGATTAGCCAGCTTCATAGTGGGCAGAGCCATATTTTACCTGTGTGAAGCGGGACACAATTGTCACCAGTGTTGATTACACAAATACAAGTGAACTATAGGGAAAAAGTTCGTCAGTTTAACATTAATGAAATTTCTTGGAACTGCCTCGGTGGCCGCCAGCAGACTGTGTGGAGATTCCTCAACAATGTTCTTTCCATATGTTCAAAACCGTGTTCACACTTTCTTTGAATTTTTCAGCCGTTTTACTGAAGTCCCCGTATTTAATGAACATTGTATCCTTATTGCCACCATTACAGTCTGTCAGTTCATCCAAAATAAGTCTTGAAGTCTTTCGACAATGATTTGCCCCACTGAAAAGAGCGCCCATATTTATTTGTTAGCATTGCGGATCGTTTGATACCCCGCCAATATTGACTGACGCATGACAGGTAGATGTCACGTGAAAGTCAAGCCTTCTGATACAAACCGCGCCTACAATGAATGAACATTCTATTTTTTATATTGATCGATGATTCGCTTTACGACGAAGCGCTCTACGTGACAGTTTGAACGGATTTGTGTCCACAGGTGTATGAAAATTTTCCCAACATTCTATAAACATTAACCCTAGTCCTGCTGAACCCGGATATGCCCTGCCTTTGCAAACAGTGTAGATCCAGATCAGTTGGCTTCTGAAGAAGACTGTTCTGAAGAAGCCAACTGATCTGGATCTGCACTGTTTGTCATTAAATACGTGAATTTGTATCAACAGCCTAGATCAAGCAATTTGATTGGCTGAAAATTAGAAGTGGGATGGGCATCTTAATTTATTCAGCATAACAAGAGTTAAAAACATACATAAATGTATAGACACATAGATACACAGGTATGTATACTGGGTAAAAGTTGTTACAATAGCAAAGGGTTTTTCATGGGTAAACAATGCATAAAATAACAGTTAATCTTTCGGACCTCGGTGGCTCAGTTGGATGCGCCGTCCGACTGGAGACCAGGAGGTCGTGGGTTCAACCCCCGCTGAGGTTGGCAACATTCTTTCGTAGAGATTGATCATGAAATATTTTCTACGGTCATTCTCTTCCTTCTGCTGATTCAAGAAGGGCAGTTGTCAGTTTCTGGCGAAAGAATGTGCACAATACTGGTTAACCGCTTAGAGGACTAAGCCTGCCCAGTAAACGTGTGGTTAGGTAAATTGACCGCGCTCAACATGACCTCATTGGGTTGACTGGGCCGTAAAACCTCAACACAAACAAACTTTCGGACAAACAAATCTATTTATAGTTCAGTATGTATATAAAATCATTCCCTGTTCAATGACTGTTTACTAACCATGACATAGCATGGGATTCCCATGTTGAACAGTGAGATTTCCTGTGACGTAAGGGTCAGTAAACATTCACCTGTTTTTAATGGACTAGCACAGCAAAGTTAATAATTGTGTTCAATATTTTGCAGTCTCAGTAGGATCAGCTCCATTTATGATTTTTATCTCAAATTTCCCTTTTTAAGATAATGGACTAGTCCAAGAGTCTATTTTTATTATTTTGAGGTTGAAGTTTTTAAGCCATTTCTTAAAATAATGACATAAGGAAATTTTGATGTAACAGATGATGTAATAGATTATACCAGTATTTGTTGATGAACCAACATTTTTGCCATATATGTAAAGCAACAGTATGGTAAATGTCCTAAAATTCCATATACTAAAGTTGCTGAAAAAATGGCTTATGCAAACAGTGTTGACACAGATCAGACTGCTCCTGAAGGAGCAGTCTGATCAGGGTCTACACTGATTAGCATTCCACTAAGCATTTTAGGAAATAAATAGGTAAAAAAGCAATATTTAGGCCAAACTGTTTGGAATAAAATGTTCTAAATTTTAGGACATTTACAACAGAATGTGAATGTTTCGTAGCTTTCCACCGTTATATCATAGCTTTAGGTCAGACAATTTTCTTTAACCCTTGTCATGCTGAATAAATTAAGATGCCACGCCCATTTCTAATTGTCAGCCAATCATATAACTTGATCCAGGTTGTTGGTATAAATTAACATACTTAATGGCAAATGGTGTAGATCCAGATCAGTTGGCTTCTTAAGAAGCCAACTGATCTGGATCTACACTGTTTGCAAAGGCAGGGTATATCCGGGTTCAGCAGGACAAGGGTTAATTAATACAAATATTTTGATATTTCTTATTTGTCCCCATTACATATATTGTGGGTACTCAGCAAGGCCTTTCTAATCAATACAAAACATCTGTTTGAGGAAGAACAGTTCCTTAGATAAGCTGCTTTTTGGGTATTCACCCAATTAAAATTCCTGAAAAAGCAATTTAAATTAGATTTATGGAGGAAATACCCAAATACCAGTATTTCTTGTACCCATTAACAAAACAGGGTACTCAAAAGAAAAATCCTGATACCCAATTCAATGAGAAATGGGTGGGTAAAAATAGCCCAAAATACCCAATTGCTAAAAATCTTAACTAAGGCACTGGAAGAAATAAGAACAATATTCATCTGGGACCCTTTTGTCCAGAGTATGAAAGTACCATACAATTTGTATTACTAAATTATTTCACTTACCTGTTCTGTTGTGTATGAACAACACAGGTTTTGTTTTAGTGGAGAAATAAGTAAAGTGATAAAACAGTACTGTTCTTTTCTGGAATCTTGTTTAAAGTACCATTAGCTTAATCAGAGGACTTAACCCTTGTCATGCTGAATAAATTAAGATGCCATGCCCATTTCAAATTTTCAGCCAATTAGATTACTTGATCCATATTGTTGATATGAATTCACATACTTCATGAGAAACAGTGCAGATCCAGATCAGTTGGCTTCTTAAGAAGCCAACTGATCTGGATCTACACTGTTTGCAAAGGCAGGGTATATCTATAAAAACATATATTGTGGTTATTCACCTCATTTAACAAAGTCATTGAGTTTATGTAATTTTAAATATTTATGTCATCTTTTCAAAGGTCTTAGCTCATCAGCGCCACTTAGAACAGTTGTGGGAGGCTAAAAAAGTCAAACTCCATCAGAGGCTTGGTCTGCGACTCTTTCAGCAAGATGTCAAGCAGGTAAGTGATTTAGATTTTATCAGGGGTTTGTTATTACCAGAATGTAGAAATGTTTACCAACACTATGGGCAGATAACAAACTGATGACATTTTTAGCTCACCTGGAGCTTTGCTCCAGGACAGCTTATGCTGTGGCCTGTTGTCCGTCATCAGTTGTCTGTCGTCCGTTGTTAGCTTTTCACACTTTCGACATCTCCTCCAGACTTGTTGGATTGAGCTGAAACTTTGTGGGAGGCATTGTGGCTACATGGAGATTCAGAATTGCTAAAATCATTCATTTCCAATATCCAAGATGGCTGCCTGGTGGACATCTTGAAATACTTTAACCCTTATCTTGCTGAATAATTTAATTAGCCACACCTGTTTCTGACTATCAGCCAATCAGATTACATCATATAATGTTTTCATTCAGATTTATAAACTGAATGACAAACAGTGTAGATCCTGATCAGATAGCTTCTTCAAAAGCCATCTGATCTGGGTCTACACTGCTTGCAAAGGTTGGGGTTGTGGTGAACAGCAGGATAAGGGTTAAAGGACATCTCCTCCCAAACCATAAGTCAGTTTGAGCCCATACTTGATGGGAGGCATTGGAGTGACATAGAGATTCAGATTTGCTAAAATCATTCCATTCCGATATCCAAGATGGCTGCCATGGCAGCCACCTTGAAAATATTCAAACGACATCTCCTCCCGAACGGTAAGTAAAATTGAGGGGAAATTTGATGGGAGGCACGGAACTACATAGAGATTCAGAATTGCTAAAATCATTCAATTTTGATAGTTAAGATTGGGGCCTCGGTGGCCATCATGAAATTCATCAAACAACATCTCCTCCTAAACGGTAAGTCATATTGAGCCGAAACTTGATGGGAAGCATCGGAGCAACGTAGAGATTTAGAATTGCTCACCTGGGCGGCCATCTTGAAAATCTTGAAACCACATCTGCTCCCGAACCCTAAGTCAGATGAAGCCCAAACTTGGTGGGAGGCTTTGGGGCCACATGGAGATTCAGAATTGTTAAAATCATTCCATTCTGATATCCAAGATGGCCACCATCAAAGCAAATTGTCTCCTTAAGAGACAATTTGCATGAAGTATTAAATCCAGTTTTCTAGGAAAAATAAAAAAATATTTCAAAATGTCATCTGCTGAATTTTTTACCGAGCATGCAAAGTGTAGAAAAGTCTTATCATCCATTGTGGTTAAAGATAAGTATGTCATGAATTCATGGATGGGTCTAGTTGATACCTCTTAAGTATTGTGTAATTATTTTTCAGGTTATAGATTGGTTGGATAACCATGGTGATATATTTCTGAAGAAAAATACTTCAATAGGTCGAAGTCTTCAAAGGTCAAGGGCACTCCAGAAGAGTCATGAGCACTTTGAATCTGTAGCTAAAGTAAGTACTTCTGAATAATGAAGGTGAAAATTTTGGTAGGAAAAATACAGGTAGAATCCTGAAAGACCATCCTGTTTCACACCTGCCAATACCACCGTCTTCATTAACCATTGTCATGGCTGAATAAATTAAGAGACCACACCTACTTCTAACTGTCAGCCAATCAGATTACTTGATCAAGGTTGTTGATACCAATTCATGTACTGAATGACAAACAGATGCCTAGGCATTAAAATGAATAATATAGAAACAAAGCCGTCTATTTGCATTAAAATGAACAGCATAATATTTCAGCTGGTCAAGTCTTCTTTCTCAATTTTAATGATAATACTCAGCCAGTTTGTGTACTGAAGACTACCAAATAGACTTGTCATCATTGATAAGTTGACTATCTTATATTAAAAATCATCAGAGTCTTATCATCAGACTAGTAGCTAGTCTACTTTAAGGGTTTCTCTGATGTAATATAAACACACAATGAGATAAACACCAGCTTCATGTCAAAAATTGATATATTTATATTCTAAAAAATAAACAAAATTTTTCAAAGGTTATCTTCAAAGAAAAATACTTCAGTATGTGGTCTGTTAAAATTTTTACCCATCAAGCTCAGCATTAACTTTGTTAACCCTGGTCCTGCTGAACACGGATATACCCTGACTTTGCAAACAGTGTAGATCCAGATCAGTTGGCTTCTGAAGCCAACTGATCTGGATCTGCACTGTTTGCCGTTAAGTAAGTGAAATTATAGCAGTAATCTGGATCAAGTAATTTGATTGGCAGAAAATTAGAAGTGGGCATGGCATCTGAATTTATTCAGCATGACAAGGGGTAATATAAATATTTTTGTCTATATAAACAAAACATTGAATGATATTTGGGACTTTGACAAATCCTGTCTTATCTTTGAGCTACCAAGACCTGCCCTGTCCTGTGCTTGCAAGCAGTCTGATCAGGGTTGTAGCTGACAACATACACAATCTTTGAACTTCTTAAAATCTGAGTCACTGAGGGTTTAAATCTGCTTGACCAAATTTTTGTTACTGATCATTTTGTGTACACTTTTCCTTGTTATGGTACATTACAGTTTCATATATACTTTTTTTATTTCTCCACGAAAACATATGTTGTTGGTACTCATTCGAAGCGCCTCGGTGAGGCGCTTCTAATGAGTACCCACAACATATGTTTTTGTGGACAAATAAGAAAATATTAATACTGTTTTAAATCTAAGAAAGTGCATTATTTAGAGATATAACAAGTTGTTTAGATAGCAATAAGATTCAGTTACTATGGAAATTATATGGATACCAGTTATTCTTGGATCACCTTTGTGACCATGAAAAATTCAGGATATGGATTTTTTTTATTCTTTAACTCTTAAAGGTACATGTAAGCAGATGTAATTACTGTTGGAATATTCTTTTTAACTTTAACCACTCTATGGGCATATTCAGCAGACGACAAATTGATGAGATTTCCTCTTTTGTACATTTATAGAATACAATAACAAATGCTGAAAAGTTACTGGCAGCAGCGGATGAACTCGCTCAGACTGGAGAGTGTGACCCAAAAGAGATTTACAATGAGGCTCAGGAACTAGAAGAACGTATGTCAAGCTTCCTTGCGGCACTTGCTAGAAGAAGGTCATCGTTAGATATGACAGTGTCGTTTTATTCTCATGTTCACGCTGTAAGTAATCATATGTTCTCAAAATTTCATACTCAAGAGTTTGTCACAAAATGGGGTATGCATTCAGGAGCAGTCTGATTAGGACCTACACTGTTAGCCATTCCACTACTTTAAAAGCTCCATAGTTCTCAAAAATATTATTATCCAAGAAAGGGTTAATAAATTGATACATGGTACCAATACAATCATAAAATGTGGCACCTGACAGCCTGTAAAAATTCAGTTGGTCTTTTGTTCTTGAAATGTAATGATTTTTTATCTTATCTCTGAATTAAAGTTGCCAACATTAATTCAGAGATAAGATAAAAATTCATTTCATTTTTGATCCAGTTCAAAAATGATGGACTAAATGAAATTTTACAGGCTGTCCGATGCCACATTTTATGATCGTATTAATACTATGTCTCAATTTATTAACCCTTTCTTGGATAAAAAATTTCTATTTTGAGGAATATGGAGCCTTTAAGAAACAACTACAGAAAAAAAAAGAAACTTTTTCAAATTTTACATTAACTGTAAGCAATTAATATTACGTCAAGTTGTGTTTAAAGCTCTGCATAGAGGAAATTTCTAATGATACACACAACATATGGTTTAGTTAAAAAATGATGTTGGAAAGATATCATATGTACATGTTCTTGGAAAGATCCACATCTCATAGGAAAGATATATTTACATGATATAGGAAAGATATAGTTACATGATATAGGAAAGATATAGTTACATGATATAGGAAAGATATGTTTACATGATATAGGAAAGATCTATTAACATGATATAGGAAAGATATATTTACATGATATAGGAAAGATCTCCTATTTACATGTTATAGGAAAGACATAGTTACATCATATAGGAAAGATCTATTAACATGATATAGGAACGATATATTTACATGATATAGGAAAGATATCCTATTTACATGATAGGAAAGATATATTTACATGATATATGAAAGATATCCTATTTACATGATAGGAAAGATATATTTACATGATATAGGAAAGATATCCTGTTTACATGATACATACATGATGTAGGACAGATCTCATACTTTCATGATATAGGAAAGATATATTACAGGATATAGAAAATAATCTTACTTCATTTACATGATATAGGGAAAAAACATTATTTACATGACACAGGAAAGGTCTCTATATTATAGAAAGCTGTTGTAACAATAATACTGACCATGTTTTCAGCTAACATGTTGGTTAGAAGAACTACAGAATGAACTTCAGAGTTCAGAGATTGCAGATACAGTGGAAGGAGCTGAACAACTATTGGCTCAATTCAACCAACAAAGAGACACTACTATTGATGCAGCAATGAATACAGTTGGGGAGGGAGAAAATTTGCTGGAACAGCTTAGGTAGGTGTTGGTGTTGTGCTGTATGGTTTAAGGTAGATGGATACACCTGGAGATTTTATGTCCATTTTTATGGGGAGATAAATTTAGCAGACTGGTTGTTACCTGCCTTGTATTTGAAACCTTTCATAAATAGAGGCTGGTCTTAAAGGAAAGAATTTGCTCCCTTTGGGAACCATTTCTTTTTTTTAAGGATATCCTCCACCTTTTAAGAATAGTCCCCAGTGGGATGGGACATAAATATTGCCATGTCAGATTTATTTCCCTTCAAGGTATATCCATTTCCCTTAAATATGATAATCTCATGGCTCCACTAGACCAGATAAGAGGTGTGTCACGATAAATACATTTTGATTTCTGCACAATGTGGGTACCCATTGCAGCTGTTTTATGGAGGTAATTTTGATGAGTGCCCACAACATCTGTTTTGATGGAGAAGTAAGGGAAAAATCAACGCATTTTGGTCAAAAAACAAAAAAGTCTTGGAGCTATGAGTCATTTTAGAAAATATATTTAGCATAATTAGCCTAACTATTCTGATCCCATATCTACTTATTATACCATCCTAAACTTTTCCTAAATTTTGAATGAGCCTGTTCGATTACCTGGGCATAAGCCTAAAAAAGCTGACTAAATAGAAAAAAGTGCAGACTTTGATCAAACTGCTCCTGAAGGAGGAGCAGTTTGACCTGGTCTGCACTGTTTGCACTTGCTACACTTTCCCACTATTTACGGTAAATATAACAATCATATTTGTTTTATTAATGTTGTTATTATTTGTATGTTAACATTAAATTTAACTTTACAGTATAGCTGAGCAGTAAATTTTATTCTATTCAGTTTCATTCTATTATATTCTATACTGTTCAGTTGTATTCTGTTTTGGAATAGTTTTCAATATAGGGAGAGCACAATTGCCAGAAACATATATAAGTTTGGATCCATTACAAAAACACGCCTATTCTAATATATTGAAAATATTACAACCTAAAAAGGAAAATTTTCAGATAAAAAATTCCAATATTTTTCATTTTTCTGCTCAAAACATAGATTGTGGGTACTCATTAGAACCGCCTCGGCTAGGCAGTTCCAGCCAGTACCCACAATCTATGTTTTTTAGCAAAATAAGAAAAATAATGCATACCCCTGTAAACCCCAGTTTTACTATATAAAAGTGGGGTTTAAGGGGGTCAAAGTTATATAGGCATGTTTTCGTGATGTTTGCATAACACCATGTATTTTGAAATGTGGGAATTCCATGGCTTTGATAGAGGCAAAAGCAAAATCAGATCTTTGGATATCACCGTGGTAACTAGGGTATTCCATGGCTTTGACAAAGAAAAGAAGGAAAATGTATTGAAGAATAGAAGGAGGCCAAGAAAAATTATCATCGAAAGTTGAACGTTATTCGGAGGATTCTGGAACTTACAATTAATGGTGACAGTTTGGATACACTATGTGAAGAAATAAACCTCAAGGCTCTGGGTAGGATGAGCATTCAACGAAATATTTTTGTTGTTTCATAAAAATATATGATGTGGGTAAGCGCCTTGGTGATGCGCTTCTAATGTGTGCCCACAACATATGTTTATATAGAGAAATAAAAAAAACCAAAAAAAAACATCAAAAACATCAAACATTTTAAATAGAAAAAACCTTCTGTCAGTTTAACAGGGATTATATAGTGACTATGAAATGCCAAATAGATGGCACTTAGTTGTTATTTCATAAAAATATATGCTGTGGGTAAGCGCCTCGGCGATGCGCTTCTTATGTGTGCCCACAACATATGTTTACATGGAGAAATAAAAAAAAAACAACAAAAACATCAAACATTTTAAATAGAAAAAATATGAAACCTTCTGTCAGTTTAACACAGATTATATAGTGACTATGAAATGCCAAATAGATGGCACTTAGTTGGCCTGGCGGTTAGCAGTTTTACTCATCTTGGACCAGTTTTGCCGTGCCATTAGACTGTTGTTTAACCCTTAAAGCACCAATAACAACTGCAGAAGAGGACAGTTGTTTTTATTTTTTTTATTTATTTATTTTTTTTTTTTTCAAAGAAAACAAAATATTGACATTTCATGTGAATCCTCTGGTTGGCAGACAATTCACATGAAATGTCAACTTGTTTTCCCTGAAAAAAAAATAAAAATAATTTTTGAATCTCGTCTGCAACAAATTTTGCTTGCCCCTTTAAGGGTTAAAAGGGAAATATTAGACATCCATTACCTGGAAGATTACTGTGAAGATTTGAGGAGATTATATTTCCACTACCAGCATCCTGGTTTAGAAGCTGTAATATATAATATATTTATGTCCACCATCAAAGAAGAGCTCTGCTTTTGTTATGAATCCCATACGTTTATTCTAGACAGATGATTTCTTGTATGTATATCTCTTTGACAACTTGATGAAATCAAATCAGATGTGTGTTAGCTGAAGAATTTAGGAGGTGATGCTGAAGTAACTGTAGTAAAGTGGAGAAATATATAGTTGAAGTAATGGGGAGTGAGAAGAAAGTGGGGTAGGGGTGTAGTGGTTTTTTAGTTGCCTGTGTATCCTTCTGTTCTTCCATAGATTTTTGTAGCTGGTCTGTACAAATGTGTGTGCCGGCCTCGGTGGCTCAGTTGGATTTGCCCTCTGACTGGAGACCAGGAGGTTGCGGATTCAACACCCCTGCCGAGGTCTGCAACATTCTTTCGTGGAGATTGATCATGAAATATTTTATATGGTCATTCTCTCCCTTCGGCTTATTCAAGAAGGGCAGTTGTCAGTTTCTGGCGAAAGAATGTGCACACTACTGGTTAACCGCTTAGAGGACTAAGCCTGCCCAGTAAACGTGTGGGTAGGTAAACTGACCGCGCTGACATGACCCCATTGGGTTGACTGGGCTGTAAAACCTCAACACAAACTGTACAAATGTGCAGGAAAATTGGGAAAAGTGATTATGCTGCCCTGACGTTGCCTTTCACAAATGCTTAAATTTTATGTCGAAAGTTTTATATTTTAATAACCTCATAAGTAATTTTATATGTTTGTTCTTAACAATGATGATGCAATCATTAATCAAGTTTGCCAATATTAAATGCCTTGTTACTTACTCCATACTCTGAGCCTATCCTGTAATTGGTTAGAACAAGGAAACAGCAACTTACTGATTTGAACAGGTCCTTTTCGCAAAACTCAATAGTCCTTTTTACTGATTTGTATGAGGTAGGTTTCCCCTCTTGGTGACATAAAATGGACTGCTTTTGACCAAAATAATATTTACACTACAACCTCTTTATAATACAATTTGTTATAACAAGGTTTTGGATACAACCGTTGAAAGATGGATCCCAGAAATGTATAGATTATATTGAAAAATGACCATATATGGTCATTTTTCAATATAATCTATACATTTTTGTTTGGATATAACATGGTTGTTTAACTAACACGGTTTATGCTATGGACCCCAACAATAGTGTTATAAAGAGGTTATGGTGTATTTTGTATAAGTCACCACTATAACATTATAGCTAAGGTATAGTCAGAAAAGAAAAGAATAGAAAAAAAGAAAGAAAAAAAAAAGTTCCTCATACAGCTCAAGATAAGTGGAGTATCTACATAATTTTATTCCTCCACAAAAACATATGTTGTGGGTACTACAGTCCTTTGGACATCACTCAGAAAGATGTTTTTTGCTTGGCGTTTTATCTTAAGTGAAAATATATTTGTTCTGATTGAATGTTTCTTATCAGAAACCATTTGTCTTTTCTGTTTCTTTGTTTTGTTTTCAAATATGTACCCTAAAATTAAATCTACAGCCAAAAATAGGTCTGACCTATGCAATTTCTGTAGTAAAATGATTGTTTTGAATTTTTGTCAGAGAAAATATTTTTTAATTTGCTTTGCTGAATTTAAATAAGTGATGTTTCACAACAATACTGTGAAAATTTCAGAAAAATTGAACAAGTGGAACTTGTTGAAAATCTGCCTCGAAGTTACCTACCCTACTGATTTCTGCATAATTTGCAGTCATTTTTACTATGGGAAAAAGTGAAAATTTTTTATTTTTTAAAAACCAACTACGAGAATAAAACTTTTTGTGCATAGGTTGTTATGACAAATGGTTTTGCATTAAATCAAGACATTAGTTTGCAAATGTACTTTTTCTGTGTAAAGCACCAAGCAAAAAACGACTTTCTGAAAGATGCCGAAAGCACAATAATTAGAAGTGCTTCAATGAGACGCTCCTAATGAGTACCCACAGCATATGTTTTTGTAGAGAAATAAGAAAAATATGAGTTCTTTTTGGTTGGAAAAAGTAACTTATCTGGCATTTATCTGCTATTTATTCAGTAGTTGATGTATTGAAATTTTTTTCATATTTTTCCCAGGAAACAGGATTTGATATTTCATACAAATTGACTCCACTGCCACATCTTTTTTTCTGGGAAAAATAGGAAAAATATCACCAGGTTGATGTCTGCTGAACTAGCCCAGAGAGTGGTAAAGGTATAGCTCACATTGATATGAAGGGACTGTACTCCTTTAGTACTAATTAAGATGTTCTGAGTTTTCAGCTGTTGCTGTGTTAGTGTTATACATCAGTGTTTTCCCAAGAGTGGGGCACACTTTGGGAATTAAACTGGAAAATAGTCCCTGGACCCAGGAATTACCATAATGACCTTAAATATTGGGACAGAGAGGCCTGAGCTAACAGTGTAGACCCAGTTCAGATGATCAGGATCTACACTGTTAGCTACTCATCCAGCACTACTTTAGACACATCAACAGGTAGTAAAATAGACTTTTAACCCTTAGCATGCTGAATAAATTAAGATGCCACACCCACTTTTAATTTTCAGCCAATCAGATTGCTTGATCCGGATTGATGCTATAAATTCACATACTTTTTGGCAAACAGTGAAGATCCAGATCAGTTGGCTTCTTCAGAAGCCAACTGATCTGGATCTACACAGTTTCTAAAGACAGGGTATATCAGGGTTCAGCAGGACAAGGGTTAATTTTTGTAGGACAGGTATGGTAAGAAGTTAAGGTGTCCTAATACTCAGGGTAAATACGATAGACTATTTCGTTGCCATTTTTAAATATCAGTTAGCCGGCCTCGGTGGCTCAGTTGGTTGCCATTCCACTTAGTATTTTATAAAACAACTACATAAAAAGCAAAATTTAGGCCAGAAATGTATGGAATAAAGTGTACGAAATTTTAGGACATTTACCATACACATAAAATTTAATGGGTCTATATTCTTTAGCTTTATGTCAGATAATCCTATGCTTGCTACTTTTATTGTATATTTACTGCAATTTATAACAGAATAAGATATATCTTTTAAGTTAATCTCATAAATACATACAAGAAAACAGTAACTACTTATTTTTGATAGCCTAGAAAACTCAGTAAGACAAAAAATGTTTTCACCTTTTTGGTCATCCTTGCTGGTATAAGCTTCCCATAGTTTAATCTTTAGCGCTCGCTGGTTTAACAAAGCAGATGATGCTGGCCTGGTTGGCACTGTCGGATGTGCGCCGAATTGGTGATCAGGAGGTTGCGGGTTTGACCCCCGCCAGATCGGCATAATTCTTTTGTGGAGATTGATCATGAAATATTTTCTACAGTCATTCTCTCTCAGCCTTCTGCTGATTCAAGAGGAGCAGTTGTCTGTTTCTGGTGAAAGAATGTGCACAATACTTGTTAAACGTTTAGAGGACTAATCCTGTCCAGTAAAAGTGTGGACAGGCAACCTGACCGCACTCGACATGACCCCATTGGGTTGACTGGGCCATAAAACCTCAACACAAACAAACTCAGGAGATGACAAACTGATGGTATTTTTTTCTTTCAAAAAATAATTTCTACAGTCATTCTCCCGCTTCTGCTAATGCATACATGCCATATTCTGTGGACTAAAATCTGTGAGATAAGGCAAAATTTTAAGGGAGATTCAAAAAAATTCTGTGAGATTTTTTAAAACATCATTTTGGATCTCCCTCAGTATAGTCTAGTCTTTTTTTTTTTTTTCATGTCAGAAGCTTGTGAAAACCATAACATTGTGTGATTTATGTTTATTTCTTCATAAAATCTGTTGTAAAATGGTTTGAAAATTCTGAGATCTGAATTTTTTTATGGGAATTGCCTTCCAGATGGACCAAATTCTGTGAGATTTAATATTACAGTGTGAGATATGGCATGTATGCTAATGTATGTACACAAGAACTGTGACGTTTTATGCACATTGTCTTCTAAAGAGACAGCCTGCATGAAGTGTCACATGTAATATCCTGGTTTCATTATGCCAGTAAGGTAACAGAACAATTTTTTTTACCACAAGTATGCCAAATATATCTGGTGCTTCAATTAATACCCACAACATATGTTTTCATGGAGAAACATAAAAACATGTTTTTTTGTTTTTTTTTGGGTGGGGGGGTGTGGTGGGTATGGAAGCATTCAGGCAGCCGAACAGTTAGCTTTTCAGTGGGCTTCATTGCACAATGCCATTAACCATTGTAGACAGAATAAACTCGCCAACACTGTTAATTAGAAGAGTCCAATTTCAATTTTAGGTGTGTCAGGCTATAAGCTTTAGATATTCATAGAGAAAAATGGATAAACTATTTGCAAACAGTGGAGACCCTGATCAGATGCCGCATTCTGCGGCATCTGATCTGGGCCTGCACAGTTTGCTAGTTACCCTTTTGGGAGTCTCCAGACTACAATGGGTTAATTATCACTCCATCATCTCAGTATGACTCAAATAATGTTGAAGGAGACATAAACATCAAATCATCACCAAAGGACTTTTTTTTACAGACAAGTAAGGCAGACACGGCTGCTTATCTCCACACGCACATTACCTTGTTGTGAAAAGAAAATCGTAAGGAGATATTCCTGAGGTGGTTGCAGAGAGTCAGTTTAGGCAGCGTTGAAAGAAGCCAACTGATCTTGATCTGCACTGTTTGTCAATTAGAATGTGAATTTATATCAACAACCTGGATCAAGTAATCTGATTGGCTGAAAATTAGAAATGGGGGAGGCATCTTAATTTATTCAGCATGACAAGAGTTAAGATGCTTTTTTCACTCCTAGAGATTGATGTTTTTCTTATTTCTCTATGTAAACATATGTTGTGGGTACTCGTTAGAAGTGCCTCAATGAGGTGCTTCTAATGAGTACCCACAACATATGTTTTTATCCCACAACATATGTTTTTACCCACAACATACATTTTACCCAAGTACGACGGTACATTGTCTGAGGTTACAGCTTAATTTGTTATGCAGGGCCCAGTTGTTCAAAGCATCGTTACCTTAAACTTGTTAATGATAAACGTGTTATCTGCTGTAGCTAAGGTATTTTAAAATACATGGATATTTTTCCTGCAAAAATGTGATTAGCTTTTGCAATGCAAAAGTCACTCACATTTAATCAGCAAAAAAATGTCAATGTATTTGCCATATTTCAAGATAGAAATTTTAACGTCATATAAGTAACTATGTTAATGAACCAGGACTTCATGTCAGCCACATATTAGGGGTGGTCAGGTGTTGCGAAGGTGTAGTGGATCTTATGTCACCAGGGCGTCCAAATGATATTGGCTTACAGTTGGGCAAGGCCTGCTATCCTTATAGCAGGTAAGGGTAGAGTGGGAATGTTTTCATTTCTTCTGTTTCTTCACTTTCATTTCTGTTCCTCTTTCTTCCCTGTTCCTGTCTTTCATCGCTTCTACTATCTCTTATATCTCTTTTCTCCCTTTCTCTGGTAGACGACACAAAATGACCAACAAGGGTTGACATGTCATTAAACCCCAGCACAATCAATCAGCCACATGTTATTGGGATGAATTCTGATACTTCTTGCCAATCAGGATGTCAGTCTAGCAGATCCATATTGAATATCAATAAATTCATGTCAAAAGCTCACTCTTAATACCAGCCCGGCTAGGAAGACATGCTCATAAAAAAGGCCATTTTCCAATTCCCATACATGGATGAAACATGATATGATGTTTTTATCGAATCTGTGCTGTGATGGCTCCAGATAAAACACCTTTTTTTTCAGCAAAAAAGTATTGATATTTTTCTTATGTCTCCATGAAAACATATGTTGTGGGTACTCATTAGAAGTGCCTCGCCGAGGCACTTCTAATGAGTACCCACAACATATGTTTTTGTGGGGATATAAGAAAATATTTACTTGATACTGACACTTGTCTATAGCTATGCTACATGAGCTGTATAGTAGGGGCAGCCACCAAATACCAGTGGAACATATCAGTATTGAATATCAATAATTGAATGTTAGAGATCATACTCCGCATCATAGCTACAGATATGATGAGGTTTTCACATAATATTTTTATTATTTCTCGACAAAAACATATGTTGTTGGTACACATTAGAAGCGCCTCAACGAGGCGCTTCTAATGAGTACCCACAACGTATGTTTTCGTTGAGAAATAAGAAAAATATCGATACTTTTCCGTTGGAAAAAAAGCACCCTGTCTGGAGCTTTGTAGCATGTCACATTTCTGACTCACTGTATCTATGAGCTTCCTGTTATGAATTATGATATTTTCCACTCTGAGGAAGCCAGGCTCCATAGTGCTGTCAGTTGCATTCTAAATGCAGATTTAGGTGTCGAGCATGAACCCCAGCTCGGCCACTTAACTTTCGTGTAGATTGATCATGAAATAATTTCTACAGCAATTCTCCCCCTTCAGCTGATTCAAGAAGAGCAGCTGTCATTTACTGGGGAAAGTATGTGCACAAGTACTCGCTAACTCTGCCTCCGTGGCTCAGTTGGATGCGCCGTCCGACTGGAGACCAGGAGGTTGCGGGTTCAACCCCCGCCAAGGTCGGCAACATTCTTTCGTGGAGATTGATCATGAAATATTTTCTATGGTGATTCTCTCCCTTCCGCTGTTTCAAGAAGGGCAGTTGTTAGTTTCTGGCGAAAGAATGTGCACAATACTGGTTAACCACTTAGAGGACTAAGCCTGCCCAGTAAACGTGTGGTTAGGTAAACTGACTGCACTCGACATGACCCCATTGGGTTGACTGGGCCGTAAAACCTCAACACAAACAAACTTGCTAACCGCTCAGCCTGCTCAGGAACAACATGAGTAGGTTAACTGGCCACGCTTGACATGACCCAACTGGTTTGACTGGCCCGTAAAACCTTAATTCTAACAGACAAAATATATGAGAAAAGGGGAGATGGTTGATGTTTAAGGAAGATGATATGGCTCCAAGGGAAATAACTCTTGACATGGGCATGTTTACATTCCTTTTCATTAGGAGATACTGTTAAAAAGAAGAATTTGGGAGCAAATTCTTTCTCTTGGTAGTAGCCGCCATTTTTTTAAAAAGGTTTCAAATACTATGGAACCAATTTCCTATTTGCAAAGTTGCCATCTTTTGCAAATTGGCAGCAAAATCGTACTAATATATCCATACCATTATGAAAACATGTCTATTCAAATATACTGAAAATTTTACCGCCAAAAATGAAAATTTTTAAATAAAAAATTCTGATATTCTTCATATTTCTGCTCAAAACACAGATTGTGGGTACTCGTTAGAACCGCCTCGGTTCTAAAGAGTACCCACAATCTATGTTTTTGAGCAAATAAGAAAGATAATGTCCTACCCCTGTAAACCCCAGTTTTACCATGTAAAAGGGGGGTTTAAGGGGTCAAAATTATATAGGTATTTCTTTGTGATGCATCTTCAGGGGACTTCAGTATTCAACCTAATTCCATCACATACCCTTATAAATGCACAGTCAAGCAATTCTGTAGTCTTCCGATTACAGCAAGTGAATTTTTTTCTACTTCTTTATAAAGGCTTATGTTGTGGGTACTATTTGAAATTGCATGGACTTGGGGATGCATTTCAAATGAGTACTCACAACATATGCTAAAGGCATATGTTGTGGGTACCCATTTGAAATTGCATGGACTTGTCGATGCAATTCAAATGAGTACCCACAACATACGCTTTTATAAAGAAAATAAAAAAAATCACATAAATGTAATCAAATAAGTCCTTTGCTGATCTTTTTTAAAGTGTACCCGGGAGACACATATTTTACCACAAGTTTTCCGAGTAATTTTGAAAAAACCTAAGTTCACAATGCAGTAATTAGGTTGAATACGGTATATACATTTGGTAAATTTTCTGTCATCTTTTGCAACAGCTTTTTGTGACTATCTATGTATGTAGACCTTCACCTTTCACAGAGACCACTCATTCTTATGATATGAGAAATTTCTATGATTTCTTAAAAATTTCCTGATTGAATTTCTGAAAACTTCTGCTAACTGGATGAACCCTTAAAGCACCAAATTTAAATATTAGCAGATCACATTTTTTAAATAATTTTCTTAATTTTGTTAGAAAACAGAAGAGGATTCACATGAAATGTGAAGTCCCCTTTTCTTGCAGAAGTAAGATAGAAACTGTCACAAATTTGATGTCTTTTTAATGTTGTGATAGGGTTCTGAAAGTTAACCCTTAAAGCGCCAAGCAAAATTTGTAGCAGACAACATTCAATTTTTTTTTTTTTTTCAGAGAAAACAAGTCTTGACATTTCATGTGAATCATCTGCCAAGCAGATGATTCACATGAAATGTCAAGACTTGTTTTCTCTGCAGACAATTCACATGAAATGTCAAGACTTGTTTTCTCTGAAAAAAAAAAAATAAATAAATAAATAAAATAAAATAAAATAAAAATTTTCGTTTGCTGCATGTGACTGGCGGTTTAAGGGCTAAATGTGTGCTCTGTTTTAGTCACTGTACTGGTTGTAGTCATATTTTTCTCAGAATTATGATGATGTAAACATTTCATTTGGACAAGCAAATATACACTGATCTCCGATATGCCCTGCTTTTTCAAACAGTGTAGATTCAGGTCTGTTGGCTTCTGATCTGGATCTGCAGTTTGTCATTCAGTATGAGAATTTGTATCAACAACATGGATCAAGTAATATGACTGGCTGAAAATAGAAGTGGGTGTGGCATCTTAATTTTTTTTTTGCATAATAAGGGATAAGATAGAAAACTGTCACAAATTTGATGTCTTTTAATGTTAGGAGTTCTAAGGGTTAAATGTAAATGTAAATGCTTTACTAGTTATAGTGATATTTTTCTCAGAAATACGATGATGTAAATATTTGATTTGGACAAGCAAATTAAAAAGAATTGATTGGTAGGAATTATGCATATTTCTTAACCCTTGTCCTGCTGAACCCGGATATACCCTGTCTTTGCAAACAGTGTAGATCTAGATCAGTTGGCTTCTGAAGAAGCCAACTGATCTGGATCTGCACTGTTTGCCATTTAGTATTTGAATTTATATCAACAAGCTGGATCAAGTAATCTGATTGGCTGAAAATTGGAAATAGGCGTGGCATCTTAATTTATTCAGCAGGACAAGGGTTAAGGGTGGGAAGAGAACTAACCAGACTTACAAAAGGGAGACAATTTGCAAAATATAGTGACAAACCCTGTTTTCTAGATGAAAAAGAGCAAGATATGCAGCTTAATGTTATGTGTTGTATTCAAACATGAATGCAAAGAAATAACATGGAATTCTTTGAGTATTTGCAACCAGTAACATTTCCATGACCAAAGTTACTATGATAACTTTTGGCAAATCTTAATTTGAAAAGGTTCTGTCTAAGGTCAGAAGAAAGGCAGAAAGAGAAAGAAATTGAAGAATTGCTTCTATAAACCCAAAAGACTCCTTATAGGGGCCCCACATATCTCATAATCTTTACCACTCTCTGGGCTAATTCAGCAGATGACAAATTACTTTCTTATTTTCCCAGAAAACAGGATTTGATATTTCATACAAAATATCTTCATTGGAGACAATTTGCATGAAATGTCAAAACCTGTTTTATGGGAAGAATAAGAAAAAATTTTCATAATGTCATCTGAAAATTTTACCCAGCAGGCTCAGCATTAACCCTTCTCTTGCTGAACAGGACATGCCCTGTCTTAGCAAACAGTGTAGATTCAGATCAGTTGGCTTCTGAAGAAGCCAACTGATCTGGATCTGCACTGTTTGTCATTAAATATGTGAATTTCTATCAAAACCCGGATCAAGTAATCTGATTGGCTAGAAATTAGAAGTGGGCATGGCATCTTTAATTTATTCAACAAGGCAAGGGTTAAGTGGGATGGATACTCTAGGTATGAAGCATCTGGGTAGCTGAGTGGTTTAATAGTTCTACCAACTTCAGATCACGAAGTCCCAGGGTTCAAACCCCACTGGAGGCAGAATTCATCTCATGACTGTACGGTGCTTCATTGCACAGTGCCTTTAATTATCACCCTCCATTGTCTCAATATGACTCAAATAATGTTAAAAGGGAAGTAAAACACCAGACTATCATCATCCGCTTAAGATGAGCATCAATTTCAGCAGTCATTATACAGTTATAATTTACAAAGGCTTGTTTTTATTTGGAAAGTGCCGCCAGCAGGTGTGTAGACGCATCGTTAAACCTGAACTCATCATCATCATTACTATATTTTTCAAAGCTAGGCTTATTTTAATCCCAAAAGTGCCGCCAGCAGGTGAGCTTTATTGTTGATTGACAATTCTTGCTATTTACTCACCTTTTCTGTCCATGAACCTGATGAGTAAAATTAATTTTTTGTTCTGTTATTGAAAAGTTAATTAAAATATAATTGGGTGTCTGTAGGTACTGGTGCATGCTTTATGTCTTCGTTTATTTATTTTTTTTTTTTTATTGATTGCAAGTTGCTTTCATTGAATTCTTTTATTAACTCTTGTCCTGCTGAATAAATTAACATGCCAAGCCTACTTCTAATTTTCAGCCAATCAGATTACTCGATCCAAGTTGTTCATACAAGTTCAAATACTGAATGACAAAAAGTGCAGATCCAGATCAGTTGGCTTCTTGGCTTCTTCAGAAGCCAACTGATCTGGATCTACACTGTTTGCAAAGACAGGGTATATCCGGGTTAAGCAGGACAAGGGTTAATCTGTATGTTGGGGTCAAAATATATAAATAAATGAGTGATGTTGACTGATAGTCATGAGAAAAACAGTGTAGATCTTGATCAAATTGCTCCAAAATTTATAGATGAGTAATGCAGACAAATAGGCCTGAGCAGTTTGATCAGTGTCTACACTGTTTGCTATTCAGCTGGCACCTCCTAGCAACATTGCCTAGTTCGTAAATGTCCTAAAATTTCGAACATTTATTCCAGGAGCAGTCTGATCAGGGTCTGCACTGTTTGCATATGCCATTTTGTAAGAAAATGTTGGTGGGTGGGTGTGTGATTGGGTGGTGCGAATGAGTCATGTATCTTATGTCACCGGGGCGTCCAAATGATATCGGCTTACAGTTGGGCAAGGCCTGATACCCTTGTAGCAGGTAAGGGTCGAGGGGGAATGTTTTTATTGCTTCTGTTTCTTCACTTTCATTCCTGTTCCTCTTTTTTCCCTGTCCCTGTTTTTTGTCTTCTCTACTATCTTTTCTATCTCTTTTCTCCCTTTCTCTTGGAGACGACATAAAATGACCCACAAGGGTTGACGTGTCATTAAACCCCAACACAATCAAAAGAAAAATTTAATGTTGGTGTACGAAATTTTAGGACATTTACCGTACACAATATCTATAGTTTTTGAAATTTTAGGATTGTTATGGTATTGAAATATTTAGTGTAATTACTCTGTTAATGATGATTTGGTATTTTACAGCCCTTTCAACATTATTTAAGTCATATCAAGACGATGTGAGGGTGATCAAAGGCTCTGTGCAATAAATTGCCATACAGTCATGAACTGAATTCAGCCTCCAGGGGGATTGGAACCTGTGACTTTGTGATCAGAAGTTAGGAGTGCTAAGCACTCGGCCACCTAGATGATTCACTGTGTATATACTTGGAAAAAGGAGATTGTAACTCCATTCAAATCTTTGAATGATATGTCAAAACTTTTGGAGAGAATGCAAATGAGTTAGTGGTGGCTCAGTTCGATTCGCGTCTGACTGGTATCAGGAGGTTGCATGTTCCACCCCTCCCAGGTTGGCATTAGTCTTTTGTGGAGATTGATGATGAAATGTTTTTCTACCATTATTCTCTCCCTTTGCTGATTCAAGAAGGGCAGTTGTCAGTTTTTAGTGAAAGAATGTGCACCATACTGGTTGACTGCTTGGAGGACTAAGCCTGCCCAGTAAAATGACCTACCTTAATAACCCTAAGTATTGGGACACCTTATCTACTTACCATACTTGTGCTAAAATTTGAAATAATCCATTCTAATACCTCTTGATGTGTCTAAAATATTGCTGCATGTATGGCAAACAGTGACAATCCTGGTCTGGGTCTACACTGTTTGCAAAGGCCAATACTTAGGAATTTTATGGTTCAAGGATTGACATGTCTTAAAACAAGAACTTAGCTCTGCCAAACTTTATGACTTCAACAACACATAGTGATGTTATTTAATCCCCTCATCCTGTGCTATTTCTACCTTTCCTCTTCTTTCCTAGCTGTTATGTATCTTTTCTCTTCTTCCTTCCTCTGGGAAACTACACAAAATGACCTACAAGTATTGACATGTCATTAGACAAGAACTCAATTCTGCCAAATTTTATGAATTGGACAACACATAGTGATGTTATTTACTTCTATCTGCCTATATTCCGTTGGGATGTGGTAATATTCATATTTATGATCGTACCATGTTGCAGTGGGATACATAGCATATCCCCAGATATGATACTTTTTTTTCCAGTCAGAAATTAATGATATTTTTCTTATTTCTCCACAAAAAGATATGTTGTGGGTACTGATTTGAAGTGCCTCACAGAGGCACTTCAAATGAGTACCCACAACATATGTTTTGTGGAGAAATAAGAAAAATAATTTTATGGCTACTCCCCTTATCTGGAGATATGAAGTGAGTTAAGTCTAGCCTGATATTCTTCTCTGCTAATGCAACACATTTTTCTCTAATAGTATTGATTAGGCTACACTCAGTGAAACACACCCGTTTCAGTGAACATGCAAATAGCAAAGAGCCAGACCAGCCTGCGCCTCCACCCTTTCCAGGATATTTGCTGTTTAGGAAACTTGATACACTTTTAGTGGGCCTGCCTCGATGGCACAATCTGATGCTTGTCTGACTGGCGATCAGGAGGTCGCAGGTTCAGTCTTCGCCGGGTCAAGCATCATTTTTTGCAGAGATTGAAATATTTTCTTCGGTCATTTTCTCCCTTCCACTGATTCAAGAAGGGCAGGATTGATCATGAAATATTTTCTACGGTCATTCTCTCCCTTCTGCTGATTCAAGAAGGGCAGTTTGTCAGTTTCTGGCGAAAGAATGTGCACAAGTACTGGTTAATCGCTTAGAGGACTAAACCTGTCCAGTAGAAAGTGTGGGTAGGTAAATTTACTGTGCTCAACATGACCCTAATGGGTTTCCTGAGCTGTAAAACCTCAATACAAATAAACAAAATATTCTTTTAGTGGTGGCAACTACATCAAAATTGTTTTAGCTCCCTTCTGCAAAGGTGTCCACTCTACATTACGAAAACAGGCCTATTCAAATATATTGAAAATTTTACAATCAAAAAAGGAAAAATTTCAGACAAAAAATTCTGATATTTTTCACATTTCTGCTCAAAACATAGATTGTTTGTACTTGTTAGAACTGCCTCAGTGAGGCGGTTCTAACGAGTACCCACAATCTATGTTTATAAGCAAAATAAGAAAAATAATGTATACCCCTGTAAAGCCCAGTTTTACTATATAAAAGTGGGGTTTAAAGGGGTCAAAATTATACAGGCATGTTTTCGTGATGAAAGGGAAAGAATTGGCTCCTTCACTTCTGAAAATTTACTCCCCTTGGGAGCAAATGTTTTCCTTTTAAAGTTGACCCCTTTTCAGAAGGGACAGTGTGTAGGAAAGCAAACAGGAATTCATAAAAAAATTGTCTCCCTTGTTAAAAAAATGGCAAAAGATCTACCAAGTTTATCCAGTACCTTTAAGGGAGATGGATGCTCCAACAAGGGAAATTACTCCAACGTATATTTGCCTCCCTTCTTATTGGGAACTACACAAGAGTGGCCTTCCATTATTGATAGGGTACGGTTGGTTAGAACTCACAACTTCCAGATCATTAGGTCCCAGGTTCATATCTGGTAGAGCATACATGCCTTATCTCACACTGTGAGATAAAATCTCACATTGTGAGATAAAATCTCACAGAATTTGATCCATCTAACAGGTAATTCCCATGAAAAATTCAAATCTCACAGAATTTTCAGACCATTTTACAAAAGATTTTATGAAGAAAGAAATGTAAATCGTACTTTCTTTTGGCTTTCACAAGCTTCTTTCATGAAAAGAAAAAGACTTTAGACTGTATTTGGGGAGCACCAGTGATGTTTAAGAAAATCTCACAGAATTTCATCAAATCTCCCTAAAATTTTGCTTTGTCTCACAGATTTTAGTCCACAGCTTATGGAATGTATGCTAGAGGTATGACTATACAGCGCATTGTTGCACAGAGCCACAGGAGCTTGAAATTCTGTCAGAAATGCATGTTCAAATGGCCCAAATTGACTATCCTATAAGTGAGCAGAAGGCCAGAAATGCATGTTCAAATGGCCCAAATCGACTGTCCTGTAAGGCGAGCCGAAGGCCAGAAATGCATGTTCAAATGGCCCAAATCGACTATTCTGTAAGGTGAGCAGAAGGCCAGAAATGCATGTTCAGATGGCCCAAATCGACTATTCTATAAGGTGAGCAGAAGGCCAGAAATGCATGTTAAAATGTCCTAAATGGATTATCCTATAAGGCGAGCCGAAGGCCAGAAATGCATGTTTAAATGGCCTAAATCGACTATCCTATAATGCGAGCAGAAGGCCAGAAATACATGTTAAAATGGCCCAAATTGACTATCTTATAAGCTGAGCAGAAGGCCAGAAATGCATGTTCAAATGGCCCAAATCGACTATCCTGTAAGGTGAGCAGAAGGCTAGAAATTCATGTTCAAAAGGCCCAAATCGACTATCCTATAAGGTGAGCTGAAGGTCAGAAATGCATGTTAAAATGACCCAAATGGACTATCCCTTAAGGGAGATGGGTGCACCTTGAAGGGAATTAAGTCTGACGTATATTTGTCTCCCTTCTTATTCTGATTTATTTATAGGTTTTAGATATGAGGGAAACAATTAGCTGTCTGCAAAAGTTGTCCTCTTTAAACAAAATGGCTGGTTATAAAGATGAATGGATACATCTGAAAGAATTCGCTGCTATTTTTGTAAAGGAAGGAAGCTTTTGCAGACATAAAGTTGTCTCCCTTTCTTGTATTTGAAGTCTTTTGGAACTGGGAACTCGTAGATGAAAGAATTCTGAGAATAAACTCCAAAACTTTTTGGCATACCTCTTAACATTTACAACTGCATCAGACAATAATTTTTATAATTTTTTTTTTTTTATTTTTCCGAGGAAACAAATCTTGACATTTCATGTGAATCATCTGCCAAGCAGACAATTCACTTGAAATGTCAAGACTTATTTTCTGAAAAAAAAAATGAAAAATAAAAAATTTTAGAATGTCGTCCACTACAAATTTTGCTTGGCATTATGAGAAGGTATACTATTTTGTTTTATTTATTATTTATTTTTCAACCATGAAATGTTATTTTTTTTCCCTATATCTATAACTTCCTTTGAATACATGTATGGCAAGGAGTTTAAAGATGTCCCAATATTTAGGTAAGATATGGTATTTCAGATAGGAAACAATGTGTCTAATTAAGAACTGAATGACTTAAGTAAGGGATTTTAATTAAACCTAAGCATGAAATATATAAGAGTAATTTCTCTGTGTACCTAAAATCAATATTCCCATATCTGCAGATTAGGCCTTTTTTCCTCAAAAAGTATTTGTAATTTCTTAACCCTAGTCCTGCTGAGCCCAGATATACCCTACCTTTGCAAGCAGTGTAGATCCAGATCAGTTGGCTTCTGAAGAAGCCAACTGATCTGGATCTGCACTGTTTGCCATTAAGTATATGAATTTATAGCAAAAATCTGGATCTAGTAATCTGATTGGCTGAAAATTAGAAGTGGGCATGGCATCTTAATTTATTCAGCAGGACAAGGGTTAATTCTCCATAGAAACATATGTTTAGGGTTTATATTAGATAGTATTGAGATGTTTCTTATTTCACCATGAAATCATATGTTGTGGGTACTCATAAGAAGCGCCTCACCAAGGCATTTCTGATGAGTACCCACAACATATGTTTTAATGGAGAAATAAGAATGTCATCTGGATTTGATACTCCTCTTTTCTGGAGCTCTGGTATTTTTCTGTATTTATTCTAAATTCTGTTATTTCTATTTGTCTATTATTTAGTTGCATATGCATTTGATTACATCAGTCTTAAATGCCCCTGCTTGGGGGAGTGCAGGGATGGGTGATGTCTCTTAACTCCTTGAGTTTATTGGAAAATTGGAACTTGCTTTAGTCTCTGTGGGGCTTCTGGTGGGTTGTGCCACCAAGGTCTCATTACTCTATTATGTGCAATTCTAGTATTTCTGGGTCAGTTACAGCTGGTATGCTTGGTACACCACAATCTCTTTATAACACTATTGTTTGGGTCCTTATCATAAACCGTGTTAGTTAAACAACTGTGTTATATCCAAACAAAAAATGTATAGATTATATTGAAAAATGACCATTTATGGTCATTTTTCAATATAATCTATACATTTTGGGGATCCATTTTTGAACCGTGTTATATACAAAGCCGTGTTATAACGAACAGTGTTATAAAGAGGTCGTGGTGTATATGAAAGCCAGATGCAGGATATAAGTTGTGTGCAAAAATTGACTTGATTGAAACAAGTAAATTTCTTAATTTGTACCTAATATCTCTTGAAAATAACCACGAGTGATGTTTGATTGTTTAAATAGAATTAGACCTGTAAGTTTTTTAGCCAAATTGGACATGAAAGCCTGCTCGTTTGATCTAACAGTTGTGTGAATCTTCGAAAAAAAAAAAAAATAAATAAATAAATTAAAAATAAAAAAAAAAAAAGGACTTTGATTTTGTGAAAAATAAAAAAAAAAATGTGTCTCTGGCCTTGTGAAAAAAAATAAATTGTTTTTCTTATCAGCGAAATAAAGTTATTCTGGACGAAGAAAAAACCCAGGCCCCTCCTCACTCCTCCCCTGCCCCCTCCTCCACACCACACACAAACACACTCCAGAAAATCAAATTGTTGGTCCTTTAGGGAAGTTTGATCTGGATATACGCTGTTTGCTTAGAATATTTATGGTAGAACCCAAAATGACTAAAAAATATGGATGGACCACTAAAATTAACCCTAAGCAGATACTGTAACTCCAAACTGTATTCTAAATTTGAATGTCCACTTTTACTATTTGTTGATGTTTCTAAAAATTAGTGGATGCGTTGCAAACAGTATAGACCCAGATCAGATGCCACAGAATGCAGCATCTGGAGGGTGGTGGTCAGGTGTTGCAAAGGTGTCATGTATTTTACGTCACTGGGGCGTCCAACTGATATTGGTTTTCAGTTGGGCAAGGCTTGCTTTCCTTGTAGCAGGTAAGGGTAGAGGGAATATTTTTATTTCTTCTGTTTTTTCCCTGTCATTCCTGTTCCTCTTTCTTCCCTGTCCCTTTCTTTCATCTCCCCCACTATCTCTTCTATCTCTTTTCTCCCTTTTTCTGGGAGATGTCGCAAAATGGCCCACAAGGGTTGACTTGTCTTTAACCCATTGTAGTAGAGAGACCCGTAAAAGGGTACTTCACTTTTCTCTTGCAGGCCCAGATCAGATGCCGCAGATTGCGGCGTCTGACAGGGTCTCCACTGTTTGCAAATAGTTTAGCTAATTTTCTCTAAGAATATGTACATGTAAATCTCTTAGCCGGACGTCGTACCTAAAATTGAAATTGAATTCCAGTATATAGTGTGGGAGAGTTTATTCAGTCAACAATGGGTTAAAGCCCAACAAAATCAGTCAGTTTGGTCTTGGCCTACACTGTTAGCTCAGCCTGTCTGTCCGAATACTTGGGGTAAATACAGTATACCGTATTCGATCTAATTACCGCACATACACCAATAAGCGCACAGTCAAGAAATTCCGTAGTCTTCAGATTACAGCCAGTATACTTTTTCTTTACTTCTTTATTAGCTCACCTGAGCACGAAGTGCTCATGGTGAGCTATTGTGGTCAGTCAATGTCCGTCGTCCGTCGTGCGTCGTCCGTCGTCCGTCGTCCGTCGTGCGGCGTCAACAATTGCTTTAAAAGCCTACTCCTCCTGTACCCCTGGGCCAATTGACTTGATACTTGGTAGGAAGCATCAGGGTGACTTGTAGATCAAAAATAGCTAAAATCGTTCCAATCGGAAATCCAAGATGGCCGCCATGGCCGCCATCTTGAAAATCTATTTTTCGCTTCTTCTCCTGAACCGAAAGGCCAATTGACTCCAAACTTGCTAGGAACCATCAGGGTGACTTATAGATCAAAAATAGCTAAAATCGTGCCGATCGGAAATCCAAGATGGCCGCCATGGCCGGCATCTTGAAAATCTATTTTTCGCTTCTTCTCCTGAACCAAAAAGCCATTTGACTCCAAACTTGCTAGGAAGCATCAGGGTGACTTGTAGATCAAAAATAGCTAAAATCGTGCTGATCGGAAATCCAAGATGGCCGCCATGGCCGCCATCTTGAAAATCTATTTTTCGCTTCTTCTCCTGAACCGAAAGGCCAATTGACTGCAAACTTGCTAGGAAGCATCAGGGTGACTTGTAGACCAAAAGTAGCTAAAATCGTGCCGATCGGAAATCCAAGATGGCCGCCATGGCGGCCATCTTAAAAATCTATTTTTTGCTTCTTCTCCTGAACAGAAAGGCCAATTGACTCCAAACTTGCTAGGAAGCATCAGGATGACTTGTAGATCAAAAATAGCTAAAATTGTGCCGATCGGAAATCCAAGATGGCCGCCATGGCCACCATCTTGAAAATCTATTTTTCGCTTCTTCTCCTAAACCCAAAAGCCTATTGTCTCCAAACTTGGTAGGAGGCATTGGGGTGACTTATAGATCAAAAATAGCTAAAATCCTGCCTATTGGAAATCCAAGATGGCCGCCATGGCAGCCATCTTGAAAATCTATTTTTCGCTTCTTCTCCTGAACCGAAAGGCCAGTTGACTCCAAACTTGGTAGGAAGCATCGGGGTGACTTGTAGATCAAAAATAGCTAAAATCATGCCGATCGTAAAACCAGGATGGGCGCCATGGCAGCCATCTTGAAAATCTATTTTTCGCTTCTTCTCCTGAACCAAAAGGCCAGTTGACTCGAAACTTGGTAGGAAGCATTTGGGTGACTTGTAGATCAAAAATAGCTAAAATCATGCCGATCGTAAATCCAAGATGGCCGCCATGGCAGCTATCTTGAAAATCTATTTTTCGCTTCTTCTCCTAAACCCAAAAGTCACTTAACTCGAAACTTAGTAGGAAGCATCAGGGTGACTTGGTAGATCAAATATAGCTAAAATCGTTCTGATCAGAAATCCCAGATGGCCACCATGGTCGCCATCTTGAAAATCTATATTTGGCTTCTGCTCCTGCACCGAAAGGCCAATTGACTCCAAACTTCGTAGGAGACATTTGGGTGACTTGTAGATAAAAAAAAAAGCTAAAATTGTGCTAACCGGATATCCAAGATGGCCGCCATGGCAGCCGTCTTGAAAATCTATTTTTCGCCTCTTCTCCTGAACTGAAAGGCCAGTTGACTTGAAACTTGGTAGGAAGCATTGGGGTGACTCGTAGATCAAAAATAGCTAAAATTGTGCCGATCGTAAATCAAAGCTGGCTGCCATTTAGAGTTTGTTCAAATGATCATGCTCAATTGACTGGCATGCCATATATCTTCTTCAAAATAAAGAACTGCTTAAATGATGATCTTTTCATTAGTTGCGATGACAGGATTGGAAAAATGTTGCATAACATCTGCGTATCTGCAGTGGCTATGTCACTCAGGTGAGCGACCCGTGGCCCGTGGGCCTCTTGTAATGGCATTTGTTGTGGGTATCCATTTGAATTGCATCGACTTGTCGATGCAATTCAAACGAGTACCTTCAACATATACCTTTATAAAGAAAATCAGAAAAATCGCATAATCATCGTCAAGTAAGTCCTTTTCTGAAATTTTGTATAGTGTATCCAAAGTAGGTAGATACATATTTTACCACAAATGAGTGTTCCCAGTAATTTTGAAAAAACCTAAGCGCACAGTGTGGTAATTAGGTAGAATACGGTATCAACAGTGCAGTAATTAGGTGGAATACGGTATCAAGCAGCTCAGTTAGGATAGACAGAATTTGGTATCTACCGGAAATAACTAAAATACAAAACCCCATACTCATATTTGACTCGTTAGCTCCTGACTGTATTTGTTCTAAAATTAGAACTAATCCATTTTTTCTGCCTGTTAATGTTTCTAAAAATTACTGGATGTGTTGCAAACAGTATAGGGAAATGCTTAAAAAAACTTAGCCATGTACATTATCAAAGTATTTGAAGTAAGACATACAATGATAAATAACATTTTGCAATAATTTTGTAGCAAAATTTATCACTGAAGCTTGTGAACATGTTAACATTTGATGGTATTTTTGGTCAGATCATAAAATACTTATAACTGAAAAAGTTTGGGTTTTTTTCACTCTCAGAAAATATTGTGAATATTTGTATCATTGTTTCATTGTGCTATTTTCATGCATGTATATGTATTTATTTATTTATTGTATGGTAAATTATGTTTGTAGACGATGAGCTTGTTTATGCTTAAGTATAAATGAATTCTGTTCTGTTCTGTTCAGTATAGACCGAGATCAGATGCTGCAGAATGTGGCATCTGATCTGGTTCTACACTGTTTAGTTTGCTCAGACCTGTTTGTGCGAATACTTAGGGTAGATACGGTATCTTTCTACACATCAATCATAAAAATACAAGCAGTTCATTAGGATAGACAGAACTTAGCAGCATGATTCAATACTATGGAGAAAATTGGAATTTCCATTTTTCAGCTAGACATACAGCAAATATTTATGATGTGTTTTGAGTATGTTACGTTCACTATAGATAGCTGGGTTGAGTGTATTGTGTGTGATCATGTTCATTAGTTAAAGCTTAGCATTCTTGGTAAAAATTTCAGCAGACGATAATTTGAAATATTTTTCTTATTTTCCCAGAAAACAGGTATTGACATTTCATGCAAATTGTCTCCTGCGGAGACAATTTGCATGAAATATCAAAACCTGTTTTCTGGAAAAATGTGACCAATTTGTCGTCTGCTGAATATACCCATGGAGTGGTAAAGGTTGAAACAAGTGGGAATTTTACTTACTGTTTTTCATGGAATATGTGTGTTGCTTTTTTTCGCGATGTTCGGAATAATGTTATATTTCTGTGATTGGAATTTTTTGATGTGTGTTGAAATTTGGATAAAAGTGCAGTTAGAGTTTCTTATCCTTCTGTTATATAATGAATATGTATGATGGAATTAGTAAAAATAGTACCTGCTGGACATAGTTTCAGATAAAGCACATTTTTCACCCAAAAAATATTGATAATGTCTTACTTCTCCATGTGGGGTGGTCAGGTGTGGCGAAGGTGTCGTGTATCTTACGTCACCGGGGCATCCAACTGATATTGGCTTACAGTTGGGCAAGGCCTGCTATCCTTGTAACAGGTAAGGGTAGAGGGGGAATGTTTTTATTTCTTCTGTTTCTTCACTTTCATTCCAGTTCCTCTTTCTTCCCTGTCCCTCTCTTTCATCTCCTCTACTATCTCTTCTATATCGTTTCTCCCTTTCTCTGGGAGATGACACAAAATGACCCACAAGGGTTGACGTGTCATTAAACCCCAACACAATCAATCTTACTTCTCCATGAAAACATAAGTTGTGGTTACTCAATGGTGCTTTTAATGAGTACCCACAACATATGTTTTCATTGAGAAATAAGAAAAATATTTATCCGGATACTCATCCTATCTTGAGCTATTTTTAGATATGCAAAATATGTAAACCAAGGTTAGTGTGTGCCTTATTTAGTTTAGATCAGGGCTAAGACTGTTTGCAAAGGTTATCAGCAGACGACAAAAGTTGCCACTGGCAGGTAGAGTTAAATTAGGGCTGTCTCTGTATGTTTTTGTCATTAGACATGACTGCATGCCCTGAAATAGCTCAAAATCAGAGGACTAGTTAGATAATTATTTTTCTTATTTCTCCACAAAACCATATGTTGTGGGTACTCATTAGAAGTGCCTCATTGAGATGCTTCTAATGAATACCCACAATATATGTTTTCATGGAGAAATATGAAGATGTTGATAATTTTTTATAGAAGAAAGAGAGCACCATCTCTAGAGCAAGGATTTCAGAATAGCATGAATATAGATAAGACACTTTTTTTCTGATTTAACCCATTGTAAACTGAATAGACTCTCCCACACTGTATATTGGAAGAGTCCAATTCCAGTTTTAGGTACCATTGTAAACTGAATAGACTCTCCCACACTATATATTGGAAGAGTCCAATTCCAGTTTTAGGTACATTCAGCTATGAGATTTAGATATTCCTAGAGACAAATGGCTAAACTATTTGCAAACAGTGGAGACCCTAATCAGATGCTGCATTCTGCAGCATCTGATCTGGGTCTGCACTGTTTGCAAAGTACCCTTTCACAGGTCTCCCGACTACAATGGGTTAAACTTGCTGATATTTTTCTTATTTCTCCATGCTGATATTTGTTCGATTATATTAATCCATGTTTAAACTGAGTTACAGGTTCTCATTAATTGCCTTGCTGAGTTAATTCTAATGAGTACTCATAACATGTTTTGAAGAAATCAAAAATATTTATTGGGGTACTTTGCTTATCAGATAGTAAAACATATTTTACAACAGGTGGTTGCTAGGGTAATCATCATACAGATCATCAGAGTTTTGCTTGGCTTGAAGGTGAAGGTTCTTAAAAAAAGTTATTATATAAATAGATCAGAAATTATAACAAGCTTTGCCATGTGAAAATGCCTTCTTGGAATATCTGAACAGCAAAGACCCAGATCAGTTTGTACATGCTGTGTTATTGGTCCACTTAATGCTTAGCATGCTCGGTAAACATTTCAGCTGATGACATTTTGAAATATTTTTTCTAGAAAAAGTCTTTGACATTTCATGCAAACTGTCCTTTAGTTTTAAATAAAATGTCAAAGCCTGTTTTCTGGGAAAAAATAAGAAAAATATAATTTTGTTATTTATAGAATTTGCCCAGATAGTGTTAAGGGGTAAAGAATCATTGGGTACTGTAGATTATATGGACAAGTACTAAAGAATCACTAGTTACTGCAGATTATAGTGACAGGTACCAAAGAGGCACTTGGTTCTACAATTGTATCATATACCAAGGTATCATTAGATACTGCTGATTTTATTGACATAGACCAGAGTATCATTGGGTACTGCAGATTATATTGACAAGTAACAAAGTATCATTGGGTACTACAGATTATATTGACAAGTACCAAAGTATCATTGGGTACTGCAAAGTATATTGACAAGTACCAAAGAATCATTGGGCACTAGAAATTATATTGACAAGTACCAAAGTATCATTGGGTACTACAGATTATATTGACAAGGACCAAAATATCATTGGATACTGCAAATTATATTGACAAGTACCAAAGTATCATTGGGTACTACAGATTATATTGACAAGTACCAAAGTATCATTGGGTACTGCAGATTATATTGACAAGTACCAAAGTATCATTGGGTACTGCAAATTATATTGACAAGTACCAAAGTATCATTGGGTACTACAGATTATATTGACAAGTAACAAAATATCATTGGGTACTACAGATTATATTGACAAGTACCAAAGTATCATTGGGTACTACAAATTATATTGACAAGTACCAAAGTATCATTGGATACTACAGATTATATTGACAAGTACCAAAGTATCATTGGGTACTGCAAATTATATTGACAAGTACCAAAGTATCATTGGGTACTACAGATTATATTGACAAGTACCACAGTATTATTGGGTACTACAGATTATATTGACAAGTACCAAAGTATTATTGGGTACTGCAGATTATATTGACAAGTACCAAAGTATCACTGGGTACTGCAGATTATATTAACAAGTACCAAAGAATCATTGTTAGGTACTGCAGATGATATTAACAAGTACCAAAGTATCACTGGGTACTGCAGATTGTATTGACAAGTACCAAAGAATCATTGGGTACTGCAGATGATATTAACAAGTACCAAAGTATCATTGGGTACTGCAGATATTAACAAGTACCAAAGTATCACTGGGTACTGCAGATGATATTAACAATTACCAAAGAATCATTGTGTACTGTAGATGATATTGACAAGTACCAAAGTATCACTGGGTACTGCAGATATTAACAAGTACCAAAGTATCACTGGGTACTGCAGATGATATTAACAATTACCAAAGAATCATTGTGTACTGTAGATGATATTGACAAGTACCAAAGTATCACTGGGTACTGCAGATAATATTAACAAGTACCAAAGTATCACTGGGTACTGCAGATGATAGTAACAAGTACCAAAGAATCATTGGGTACTGCAGATAATAGTAACAAGTACCAAAGTATCACTAGGTACTGCAGATTGTATTGACAAGTACCAAAGAATCATTGGGTACTGCAGATGATATTAACAAGTACCAAATTAGCACTGGATACTGCAGATATTAACAAGTACCAATCACTGGGTACTGCAGATGATATTACAATTACCAAAGAATCATTGTGTACTGTAGATGATATTGACAAGTACCAAAGTATCACTGGGTACTGCAGATGATATTAACAAGTACCAAAGTATCACTGGGTATGGCAGATGATAGTAACAAGTACCAAAGAATCATTGGGTACTGCAGATAATAGTAACAAGTACCAAAGTATCACTAGGTACTGCAGATTGTATTGACAAGTACCAAAGAATCATTGGGTACTGCAGATAATAGTAACAAGTACCAAAGTATCACTAGGTACTGCAGATTGTATTGACAAGTACCAAAGAATCATTGGGTACTGCAGATGATGTTAACAAGTACCAAATTAGCACTGGATACTGCAAATTATATTGACAGTACCAAAGAACCATTGGGTACTGCAGATGATATTAACAAGTACCAAAATATCATTGGGTACTGCAGATGATATTAACAAGTACCAAAGTATCACTGGGTACTGCAGATGATATTAACAAGTACCAAAGTATGATTGGGTACTGTAGATGATATTAACAAATACCAAAGTATGATTGGGTACTGTAGATGATATTTACAAATACCAAAGTATGACTAGGTACTGCAGATAGTATTGACAAGTACCAAAGAATCATTGGGTACTGCAGATGATATTGACAAGTACCAAAGTATCATTGGGTACTGCAGATTGTATTGACAAGTACCAAAGTACCACTGGGTACGGCAGATAATATTAACAAGTACCAAAGAATCATTGGGTACTGCAGATTGTATTGACAAGTGCTAAAGTATCATTGGGTACTGCAGATTGTATTCACAAGTACCAAAGAGTCATTGTGTACTTCAGACTAGGAGCATCCGATTGGCAGAGGGTTAGCACTCCTGACTTTGAATCATGAGGTGACTCAAGTTCAGCCTACGGCCTCAGTGGCTCGTCAGATGAGTGTCCGACCAGTGATGAGGACGTCTTAGGTTGCATCCCTGCCAGGTCTGGCAACATTCTTTTGTAGAGATTAATCATGAAATATTTTCAGTGGTCATTCTCTCCCTTCTGCTGATTCAAGAAGGGCAGTTGTCAAAAGAATGTGCACAAATACTGGCTAGAGCACAGAGGACTAAACCTGCCCAGGAAAAGTGTGGTTAGGTAAACTGACTGGCTCAACATGACCCTAAAAGGTTGACTGGGCAGTAAAACCTCAACTCAATGACCCAAGTTCAAATCCCACTAGTGGCACATTTCATCTCCTGACCGCATGGCTTTTCATTGCTCAGAGCCTTTTATTATTCTCTTCTTTATCTTGATGTGACTTTACGCTTAGCACTCTGGGTAAAATTTTCAGCAGACGACATTTTGAAATATTTTTCTTATTTTTCCCAGAAAACAGGATTTGACATTTCATGCAAATTGTCTCTTAAGGAGACAATTTGCATGAAATGTCAAATCCTGTTTTCTGGGAAAAATAAGAAAAATAACATCATTTTGTCGTCTGCTGAAAATGCCCAGAGAGTGTTAAAGGTTAAACAATGTTGAAAAAGACAGAAAATACCAAATCATCATCATGGCATTTCAGCTTTGTTTTTTGGCTTATTTCTTGTTCTGCTGCAAGGCATTTTGAACAGTTTATTTGCATTAGTGGTTTGGCTCCAACTGCAAAGAGTGCTTGAATTCCAAGTCAAACAATTACACTGAATTGAAGACATAGCTCTCTCTTGATAAGATGCTTTTTTCAATCCAAAAGTATTGATGTATTTCTTATTTCTCCAAGAAAACGTATGTTGTGGGTACTCATTAGAAGCGCCTTGTTGAGGCGCTTCTAATGAGTACCCACAACATATATTTTCATGGAGAAATAAGAAAAATATTTACCTAATACCTACTCTCATCTAGACTTATATAAAGAGAATAGATTGCATAGCTCCAGATCAGATGGAGTATCAGGTGTATTTTCATCTTATTTTTTTCCCACAAAAATATATGTTGTGGGTACTCATTAGAAGCATTTGAATAGATGCTTCTAATGGGTACCACAGCAGATGTTGATTTTAAGAAATAAGAAAATTAACGATACATTTTGGTTGGGAAAAAAATCAGTTTATATTATCCAGGGGCTGTGGTATGAGGCATTTCATGATTGTAAGCTTATTTTGCCTACTGAGTATAAAAGGTTTGCATTAGCTCTATGCATGCTACTGAATTTTGCATGCTTTTTTGTCGTCTGTGGATTTTTTTTTTTTAAATTAACTTTTTCAAAAAAAAATCTTTCAGGAATACCATCAGAATGTCAAACAGTTTGGATCCAGATCATGCCCGACATTTTGTCGGGCCTGATCTGGGTCCGAACTGTTTCCAAAAGTTATCAGCAGACGATAAAAGTCACCACTAGCGGGGAAAGAGTTAAGCTTTAGTCAGCAGACGACAAATTGATATTTTTCTTATTCTTCCCAGAAAATAGAGTTTGATAAGAAATGTTAAATCCTATATTCTGAGAAAAATATTTCAAAAATTTGTATGATGAATTCTTTGATATATTCAACCCTATTTTATGGGGAAAATAAGAAAAAGAAATGTTGTCTGCTGAAAGTTTTTACCCAGCATGCTTTGCATTAAAAGTCACATGACCGCCTAGCCTGGTCTGCATGTGACTTTAACATAAACACTTACAGAAAAGCCTATTTTCACAGGAATCCTTTCACTGATTCTTTGCCAGACAGTTAGAAGAAATTGAGTAGATCAAAGAAAAAACAACTTAATCCAATAAACAAAAAGACTAAAGTGACTCACATCTGCCGATGAGTGCGAGCAATTTCTGGTCAAGCCCTATACTATTTGCCGTCATAACAACTTGTGGATAGAAATAATGTGTGAACAGTGAAGACTGACCAGACTGCATGGCTGCACAGACTGGTATCAGTCTGTATTGTTTATTGGGAAAATTGCGGCTTTACCGTATTCCACCAAGACATAATGAGATTGTAATTGATGTTATCCTATGAAAATGAAATATTCAACCGATAGTCTATAGTTGCAGATAAGGCACTATTTTCTTCTGAGAATTGTTGATATTTTTCTTTCTCCACAAAAACATAATGTTGTGGGTACTCATTAGGAGTGCCTGGCTGAGGCGTTTCTAATGGGTACCCACAAAATATGTTTTTATGGAGAAATAAGAAAAAAAAAAAAATTCCTGAATACCCTCTCTTATCTGGAGTTATGAATACCTTTATCTTGTTAAAACATATGCACAGGTTTCAATCCAGAAATTAGCATGAAAGAGAAAAATCTATGATTCATTACCTGTTTTAATCTGTGTCTGCAAGAAATTTCCACACAAAACATGGATTGACGTTTTGTCATGCTTAGTTAGGAGGTATGATATCTGATTATTAATTTGTTTTTTGGTGCAGATTCCTTGGCATTGGCTTTGGGGATTGTAGACCTACACTATTTTAGAATTACATTATTTTTTTACAAGGGAGACAACTTTTGCAGAAGGGATGCAAAATCAATTTTGACAAAGTTGCCTCTCTTGAAGGTGTATTGTTTCTGCCTCAGGTGTCAGAATACTTAACGCTTGTCCTGATGAACACGGATATACCCTGCCTTTGCAAACAGTGTAGATCTAAATCAGTTGGCTTCTCAGAAGCCGTCTGATCTGGATCCGCACTGTTTGCAATTAAGTATGTGAATTTATATCAACAATATGGATCAAGTAATCTGATTGGCTTAAATTTTAAAAGGGCATGGCATCTGTATTTATTCAGCAGGACGAGGGTTAAGATTAAATAGTATTAGGGTATGTTTTAGGCATTTTTACTTTGTGAGAAGCCAACTGATCTGGATCTACACTGTTTGCAAAGGCAGGGATCCGGGTGCACCAGGACAAGGGTTAAAACATTGAAAGTGACATAAAATTTGAAGAATACAAACAAACAAATGGTGCGCTTTGGACAAAAATCAAATTTCTTGGATACCTTGAAGAATGTTTTTTAGCTGTCGAGAAAAAGTTTACAGCTATAGTATTTAATTAATGATAGTTGTCAGAATCTGTTGCTTGTTTGTCATTAAACACCTGTTGCATTAATTCATCAGTGAATGGATACACCATCAAGGGGAAATAACTCTGACATGAAAATATTTACCTCCCATCTCATTGGTGAAAATGTTGAACTTCCTTTTGATTAGAACATATTCTTGCTCCCTCTCTATGCCTTCCAGTTGTTTGCTGTCTTTCAATATCAATTCTAGACTGGCACCAGTCTCCAGTGACTAAATATTTTTTTCTTATAATCCTGTTTGATAATCCACTAAAATGAAACCAAAATACACCACAACCTCTTTATAACACTATTGTTGGGGTCCAAAGCATAAACTGTGTTAGTTAAACAACCGTGTTATATCCAAACAAAAATGTATAGATTATATTGAAAAATGACCATTTATGGTGATTTTTCAATATAATCTGTACATTTTTGGGATCCATTTTTGAACCGTGTTATATCCAAAACTGTGTTATAACAAACCGTTGTAGTGTAATATCATGACTATAAAGGCATCTGGTTCCTCAACACAAACAAACAAAACTAGACCTAGACTGGAGCCAGTCTAAGTGTAGGGATATGCAGACTGACTTGAGTTTTTGCTGAGTGTACAATGTCATCTCGAAAAGTACATTTTCTCCTGTTGCGGCTGAGTTACCAGTGTTTATTGAGGTAAAGGTTAATTAATACCTACTGAAAGATGTGCAACAAAAATAATCTGTTTCATTGTTTCTTACCTTTCTAACCTTTCTCACAGGTCAGCAATAATTAACCAGAGAACATGTGGATGGGTACAACATTTTTTTTTTTTTTTTAGCTCGCCTGCTTTCTCATAGTTCACTGATTTAATTTCTCAATAACTGTTTGTGGGATTAATACTTAGACCAAGATTGCATCTTGGGGTTAGTTGGGCACAGACGAACTTAATGTTCCCCTTTGCTCTGGAAGCACTTTATGAAAAGTCATTCACTGGTCCATTGCTATTTTCCATGGACCGTTCAACATTATTAGCTCACCCTGAGCATGAAGTGCTCAAGGTGAGCTATTTTGATCAGTCAGTGTTCGTCATCCTGTGTGCGTCGTCCTTTGTGTGGTATCAACAATGTGCTTTAAAAGCCTACTTTTCCTACACCCCTGGGCCAATTGACTCAAAACTTGGTAGGAAGCATCGAGTGACTTCTAGAGCAAAAATAGCTAAAATTGTTACGACTGGAAATCCAAGATGGTGGCCATCTTGAAAATCTATTTTTCGCTTCTTCTCCTGAACCAAAAGGCCAGTTGACTTGAAACTTGGTAGGAAGCATTGCTGTGACTTGTAGATCAAAAGTAGCTAAAATTGTTTTGATCTGAAATCCAAGAAGGCTGCCATGGTGGCATCTTGAAAATCTATTTTTCGCTTCTTCTCCTGAACCAAAAGGCCAATTGACTTGAAGATTGGTAAAAAGCGTCACAGTGACTTGTAGATCAAAAATAGCTTAAATTCATTCCTATCGGAAATCCAAGATTGCCATCATGGTGACCATCTTGAAAATCTTTTTTTCGTTCTTCTCCTGAACCCAAAGGCCAATTGACTTGAAATTCGGTAGGAAGCATCGGGGTGACTTGTAGATCAAAAATAGCTAAAATGTTCCGATCGGAAATCCAGGATGGACGAAATGGCTGCTATCTTGAAAATCTATTTTTCGCTTTTTTCGGAAATCCATGATGGCCCCCGTGGCAGCCATCTTGAAAATCTATTTTTATCTTCTTCTCCTGAACTGAAGTTAAATTGACTTGAAAGTCAGTAGGAAGCATTGGGGTGACTTGTAGATAAAAAAAAATAGCTAGAATCATTCTGATCCAAAATCCAAGATGGCCCCCGTGACGGCCATCTTGAAAATCTATTTTTTGCTTCTTCTCCTGAACCAAAGGGCCAATTGACTTGAAACTTGGTAGAAAGCATTGGAGTGACTTAAATTTGTAGATCAAAAATAGCTAAATTCATCATGATTGGAAATCCAAGATGGCCACTGTGGCAGCCATCTTGAAAATCTATTTTTCGCTTTTTCTCCTGAACCAAAACCCCAATTGACTTGAAACTTGGTAAAAAGCATCGCTGTGACTTGTAGATCAAAAATAGCTAAAATCATTCCTATCCGAAATCCAAGATGGCCGTCATGGAGGCCATTCGAAAGACCAATTGACTTGAATCTTGGTAGGAAGCATCGGGGGGGACTTATAGATAAAAAATATCTAAAATTGTTCCGATCGGAAATCCAAGATGGCTGCCATGGCCACCATCTTGAAATTCTATTTTCTGCTTCTTCTCCGTAATGGAAAGGCCAACTGACTTGAAACTTGGTTGGAAGCATCGGGGTGACTTGTTTATCAAAAGTAGCTTAAATTGTTCAGATCAGAATTCCCAGATGTCCACCATCTTTGAAATTTCTTTTTAGCTTCTCCTGAACTGAAAAGTCAGTTGACTAGAAACTTGGCAGGAAGCATCGGGGTGACTTGTGGATCAAAAATAGCTAAAATCTTTCAGATTGGCAGTCTAAGATGGCCGCATGGCTGCTATCTTGAAAATCTATTTTTGTCTTCTTCTCCTGAACTGAAAGGCCAATTGACTTGAAACATTGTAGGAAGCATCGAGGTGTCTTCTGGAGCAAAAGTAGCTAAAATCATTCAGATCAGAAATCCAAAATGGCTGCCCTGGTGGCCATCTCTAAAATTTATTTTTCTCTTCTTCTCCTGAAACGAAAGGCCAATTAACATGAAACTTGGTAAGAAGCATCGGGCTGCTTTGTAGATAAAAAAATAGCTAAAATTGTTCCGATGGGATGGCCGCCATATTGAAAACCTATTTTTTGCTTCTTCTCCTAAAACGAAAGACCAATTGTCTTGAAAGTTGATAGGAAGCATCGAGGTGACTAGTAGCTCAAAATAGCTAAAGTCATTCTGATCGGAAATCTAAGATGGCTGTCATGGCTGCCATCTTAAAAATCTATTTTTTGCTTCTTTTTCTGAACCAAAAGGCCAATTGACTTCAAACTTGGTAGGAAACACCAGGGTGACTTGTAGATAAAAAAGAGCTAAAATCCTTCCGATCAGAAATCCAAGATGGCCGCTATGACCGCTTTCTTGGAAAATTATTTTACACTTCTCCTGGACAGAAAGGCCAACTTATCTGGTAATCAGGTGAGTGATAATACAGGGACACCTCGGTCCTCTTGTTTTAACCCTTGTCCTGCTGAACCCGGATATACCCTGCTTTTGCAAACAGTGTAGATCCAGATCAGTTGGCTTCTGAAGAAGCCAACTGATCTGGATCTGCACTGTTTGCCATTAAGTTTGTGAATCTATATCAACAACCTTGATCAAGTGATCTGATTGGCTGAAAATTAGAAATGGGCGTGGCTTCTTAATTTATTCAGCAGGACAAGGGTTAATGCAAGTATATGCTTACATAAAAAAAAAAGGTCGATGCTTAGCTCACAAAACTAAGCATAGATCAAGCTTTTTGTGAAAGCTAGTACTTGTAATTATCTAACCTGAAAATATGATCAAGTTGCTTAGTTTGCCCATGCCCTGTCAGTGAGTGGCAAAGGCTATAACAGTATTTGCTAGAAGCTTAGCTAACCAGTTGGTGTGCAAGAAACTTGATTACCTAGAACTGAATCAACTCTATTTATCATTCCTATCAGTAACTGTCATATCTGTCTGTCATATTTCTCAGAATGTTTCATGGTCATATTTTTCTCCTCAGTGTTACTGGTCAGTGTTCTGATTATGGCTGTTATGCCTTTCAAAGCCGCAGATAAAGCTTTTGTTTTCAGCCGAAGATAATTGATTTTTTTTTCTTATTTCTCTAACAACATATTGTGGGTACTCATTAGAAGCGCCTCATTGAGGTGCTTCCAATGAGTACCAACAATATATGTTTTGTTTTTTTTGTGGAGAAATAAGAAAAAAATATTTACATGAAACCCCCGCCTCATTGAGGTGCTTTTATGAGTACCTACAATATATGTTTTTTATGTGGAGAAATAAGATAAGACTATTCACATGAAACCCCCTTTTATCAGAAGCTCATTAACTTGTATCATTAGTGTATCTGATAGCAGATCCAGGGATTGCAACGTGGAATCCCAGTCTGACCACATAACTTTTGCCCACATAACTTTTGTGGAGACTGGTCATGAAATTTCTCTGGTCATTCTTTTCCTTCTTTTGATTCAAGAATGGCAGTTGTCAGTTACTGGTGAATGTATGTGCACAAATACTGGTTAACTGCTAAGAGGAATAAACTTGCCCAGGAAGAAAGTATGAGTAGGTTAATTGACTTTAAGAGTGTTGACTGGGCCGTAAAACTGCAAATCAAAATCAAAGGCTCATTCACATGCACCAGTCTTCCATGAATAGATACAGGAATTAATAGTTTCCAGTCAGACTGAGCAGATTCATAACCTATTCTGGACCTTTGTTGGTTGGTTGGATTGGAATTTAAAGGCCCAGTCAATGCTATATTAAGGTCATGTTGAGCAGCTCAGTTTAACCAACCACATTTTTCCTTGGCTTAATCCTCTAAGCGCAACACTGGTACTTGTACACAATCTTTCGCCAAAAACTTACAGCTGCCCCTCTTGGATCAGCAGAAGGGAGAGAATAACCATAAATGATACCAGCTTTGGTCCCATTTTCAATATCAATGAATGAACATTGGCGGACTGCTGGGATTGAACCCGTGACCTTCTAATCACCATTCAAATGCTCATCGGACTGAGCCAATGAAACCAGCATTGGATCTTTGTTGTTTTGAAGATGGTTTGTCTCATAGCATGGCCTTTAACCTTTGTCCTGCTGAATAAATTAAGATTCCACGCCCACTTCTGATTTTCAACCAGTAAGATTACTTGATCAGGATTGTTGCTATAAATTCACATACTTAATGGAAAACAGTATAGAGCCAGACCAGTTGGTTTCTTCAGAAGCCAACTAATCTGGATCTGCACTGTTTGCAAAGGCAGGGTATATCCGGGTTCAGCAGGACAAGGGATAATTATTATGGCATATAGCAGACATAATGTGTTAGATAAGAGTCTTAACCCTTGTCCTGCTGAACCCGGATATACCCTGTCCTGCTGAATAAATTAAGATGCCACACCCATTTCTAATTGTCAGCCAATCAGATTATCTAACCCAGATTGTTGATATAAATTTACACACTTTATGACAAACAGTGCAGATCCAGATCAGTTGGCTTCTTCAGAAGCCAACTGATCTGGATATACACTGTTTTCAAAGGCAGGGTATATCCGGGTTCAGCAGGACAAGCGTTAAATCATCAACAAAATATATTTTCATGGACAATAAGAAGAAAAAAAGGTTTTATCTACATAACCCTCACATCTAGAGCTCTGAAATTTTCTGAGCTTGTATGAGTACCCACACAACAAAAACACATTTTCATTGAAAAATAAAAATAAAAAAAAATGTGGTATGATAATACTCCACCACTATCATGTGTTGGCCAGATAACTCATTAGCAATCCTAAACCATTCTTCACAGTATCTATGCACATACCAAATTTGATGAAAATCCATTGGTATTTACCAAGTTTTCATCAGGAAAGGAAAATATGGACAAAGGTAAAACAGTGTGGAGGACGGACAGTTAGACGGCCAAATGTAAAACCATACTGGCCGGCCACTATAGTGTAGTGGGGTATAAAGAAAAAAAAAAGTTTCTCTACTTAACCATTTATCTAGATTTCTGAAATCATCCCTATGTATAGATAGAGCAGAACCAGTGCGAGACACTTCTAATGAGTACCCACAACAAGCAGCATCTTATCCATAGAGCTTAAGTGGAACTGTAAAAATTGAACTGTTGACGATCCTTCATCATCTGAAGACTATTGCTGAACTTTTAACCCTTTTCCTGCTGAATAATTTTCAGCCAATCAGATAACTTGATTCTGGATTTTGATAAAAATTCAAATACTTAATAACACTCAGTGCAGATCCAGATCAGTTGGCTTCTTCAGAAGCCAACTGATCTGGATCTACACGGTTTGCAAAGGCAGGGTATATCCGGGTTCAGCAGGACAAGGGTTAAGAATAACAAGCAAAAGTCTGCAGATGCTTTTGTTATCAAAAACTGCATATTTTCTGTAATCTGTCATAGACTATCTTAACCCATGTCCTGCTGAATAAATTAAGATGCCATGCCCACTTCTTATTTTCAGCCAATCAGATTACTTGATCCAGGTTTTTGATACCATTTCATATACTTAATGGCAAACAGTGAAGATCCAGATCAGTTGGCTTCAGAAGCCAACTGATCTGGATCCACACTGTTTGCAAAGGCAGGGTATATCCGAGCTCAGCAGGACAAGGGTTAATAGTTTTCCCACAACAACTTTAGGCTCTTCGATCAAGCTGCCATGTAAAAATCACAGTTCTGTTCAGAGTCATGTGAAAATGTGTCTCCGGGCAGCTGCGCAGTCTGGTCAGGACCTTCACTGTCTGCTTATAGAATCATTCGGTACTGTGAAACATGACAAAGTAAGCAAAGTTACTGATCAGGCCTGAGCAAACAGTGTAGACTCGGATGAGATGCCGCAAAGTGCAGCATCTCATCAGGGTCTACACTGTTTTCCAGAGGCAGAATGTTTTTATTTCTTCCATTTCTTCACTTTCATTCCTGTTCCTCTGTCTTCCCTATTCCTCTTTCTTCCCTGTCCCTCTCTTGCAGAATTATACCATAATTACCAAGACTGTTTGACTACCCTTTGATGTGACTACCGGTAAAAAGTACTGATAGAATGGAGCAGTTTGTGCTGGGTCTACTCTGCTCAAACTTGGCCGAGCATTTAGCATTAATAGGGTAGCACAAATATTTTTATCCTAGTAACCTTTTTTTTTTTTTTTTTTTGAGAAAACATGAAAAAAAAAAGAATGCAATTTCACCATGAGAATAAGGTATGGTAGGTTTACCCTAAACGCACATTTTTTTTATTTTTTATTATTTATTTATTTTTTTTTTTTTTTGGCAGCTAAGATAAGCTAAAAGTGATCATTGAGTTCCCTATTAAATATTGGCAGCTAAGATAAGCTAAAAGTGATCATTGAGTTCTCTATTAAATATTGGCAGCTAAGATAAGCTAAAAGTGATCATTGAATTCCCTATTAAATATTGGCAGCTAAGATAAGCTAAAAGTGATCATTGAATTCCCTATTAAATATTTGCAGCTAAGATAAGCTAAAAGTGATCATTGAGCTCCCTTTTAAATATTTGCAGCTAAGATAAGCTAAAAGTGATCATTGAGTTCCCTATTAAATATTGGCAGCTAAGATAAGCTAAAAGTGATCATTGAGTTCTCTATTAAATCAAGATATTGTCAATATACATCCAAATTCAGAAGTGGTTACCTATTTAACCCTTGTCCTTCTGAATAAATTAAGATGCCATGCCCACTTCTAATATTCAGCCAATCAGGTTACTTGATCCAGATTATTGCTATAAATTTGCATACTTGATGGCAAACAGTGCAGATCCAGATCAGTTGGCTTCTTCAGAAGCCAACTGATCTGGATCTACACTGTCTGCAAAACAGGGTATATCCGGGTTCAGCAGGACAAGGGTTAAAAAAAATTGTGCAAAAAATATTTTAGTAACAGATTCATAGGATGAGCAATGTGTGCAGTACATATGCATATTTTCTATCATCTGTCAAAGACTATCTTAATAGTTTTCCCACAGGTTAGATATTATGATACTTCATATGCAGATGTTTATTATTTTTGATACTTTAAAAGAAACAACTGGCAATCTTTTTTCTTCTACAGCCTGTTTCAAAGTTGCTTCATAGTTGAATTAAACGGTCAGTCATTATAAGCATTTAGAATTATAACTGACTGAAAATATTAATCTTTAAGTTTTGAAGGATTAATTAATCTATGAGTGATGTCCCTTTTCAAGTTTGGCATTTTGTAGGGACAAACATAAAGTTGGGGGCATAGTGTTATACAAACAGTTTGTCTGCAATGTAAGCCCCTATTATCAGGGGAAACTGACCATGTTGTACAAAAAACTTCTGTGTCAGCATGAAGAAAGTAAAGACTGGGGTCAGGCTAATGTAACTTGTTGGAATTTCTGAGACTTGATAATTCATTGAGCCGGTGTTATTAACCTTTGTCCTGCTGAACCCGGATATACCCCGCCTTTGCAAACAAAGTAGATCCAGATCAGTTGGCTTCTGAAGAAGCACTGTTTGCCATTAAGTATGTAAATTCATAGCAACAATGCGGATCAAGCAATCTGATTGGTTGAAATTAGAAGTGGGCATGGCATCTTAATTTATATAGCATGACAAGGGTTAAGGTGAGTTGAACTGCCTCTTATCAGGACACTATTGTGATATTACTGAAAATGTTGCAAACACACACACACACACACACACACACACACACACACACACACACACACACACACACACACACACACACACACACACAGAGTCTGGAAGTCAAAAAATCTTGCATTCCATGTGAAGCAGGTATTCTCTGTCCTACACAGATAGTATCTGTTTACGTAATACGTGTAAACTTACATATATTATAATCAAAAGGTAAAAGCAATAATTTGGCTGGCCTACAGAAGATGATCATAATAATGTAATTCATGTGATCTCTTCAGTTGTTTTGAAATTGGTTGTAGTTAATTGTTCCTTCAGTAGTATTTTGTAGTGGTTCCAGTGAAAATGTCATAATATTACTGCAGGCTGAGAAGTTTAAAATGTTCCCCTTTCTAGTTGAACCCTTGTCCTGCTAAACCCGGATATGCCCTGCCTTTTCAAACAGTGTAGATCCAGATCAGTTGGCTTCTGAAGAAGCCAACTGATCTGGATCTGCACTGTTTGCCATAAAGTTTGTGAATTTATAGCATAAATCAGGATCAAGTGTTCTGATTGGCTGAAAATTAGAAGTGGGTGTGGCATCTTAATTTATTCAGCAGGACAAGGGTTAAGGGGAATGGAAACACTTTCAGGGGAGACAATGTCAAAATTGTTCTTGTCCCTATTGAAAACGGGTCTGCTTTAAAAAGAAAGAATTTTCTTCCAAGAGGAGCATCTTAATTTATTCAGCAGGACAAGGGTTAAGGGGAATGGAAACACTTTCAGGGGAGACAATGTCAAAATTGTTCTTGTCCCTATTGAAAACGGGTCTACTTTAAAAAGAAAGAATTTTCTTCCAAGAGGAGCAAATTCTTTCCTATTCAAGCTGACTCCTTTTTGAAAGGGATTAGTCTGCAGAATAGCAAACAGAAAGTCACAAAAGCTGTCTCCCATGTCCATTCACATTAAAGGCTCCATATTCCTCAAAAATAGACATTTTATTATCCAAGGTTAATAAATTGATATATGGTATTAATGCAATCATAAAGTGTGGCACCTCACAGCCTGCAAAATTTCAGTTAGTCTTTCATTCTTGAAATGAAATGATTTTTTTGTCATATTTCTGAATTAATGCCAACATTAATTCAGAGATACGATAAAAAATCATTTCATTTTTGATCCAGTTCAAAATCGAGAGACTAACTGAAATTTTGCAGGCTGTCAGATGCCATATTTATGAATCATATTAATGCTTTATATCAGTTCATTAAACCTTTCTCGGATAAAAAAATATCTATTTTGAGGAATATGTAACCTTTAAAATGTTCTGAAATGCCACTTTCTAGATGAAAATTTAAGAGACTGATATTTTGTTTAGTAAATTTTCCACAGTTCAGTGAATTTTGTTATCATTATTATTATTTGTTACTGGGCACATATGATGATTCTCCCCTGAAATCATTTGTGGTGTCAAACTTTTTTAGTAAATTGCTTAAAGGCTCCATATTCCTCAAAAATAGACATTTTATTATCCAAGAAAGGTTTAATAAATTGATATATGGTATTAATACAATCATGAAATGAGGCACCAGACAGCCTGTAAAACTTCAGTTAGTCTCTCGTTCTTGAAATGAAATGATTTTTATCATATCTCTGAATTAATGTTGCCAACAGTAATTCAGAGATATGATAAGAAATCTTTTCATTTTTGATCCAGTTCAAAAATGAGAGACTAACTGAAATTTTACAGGCTGTCAGATGACAGCCTGTAAAATTTCAGTTAGTCTCTCATTTTTATGATCGTATGAATACTGTACAGTCAAACCTGTCTTAAGCAGCCACCCAAGGGAAGCTTAAAATGTGGCTGCTGAAGGCAGGTGGCTGCTTAATACAGTTCAAATATATAAGTCAATGAATTTTCGGGCAACTTTCCTCTGGCTGCTTAATACAGGTTGGCTGCTTAATAGAGGTGACCACTAACACAGGTTTGACTGTATATCAATTTATTAAACCTTTCTTGGATAAAAAAAATGTTTATTTTTGAGGGATATGGTGCCCTTAAAGAGAGACAGTTTGCATGAAATGTCAACCTGTTTGCTGGGAAAAAGAAAACTTACTGTCGACCATTCCGAGTCAGTCCCATATTCGATCTAATTACCACATAGTGCACTAAGGTTTTTTCTAAATTTTCTATATTACTGGAAAAACCTTTTAGTAAAATATGCCCCTAATAAGGGCACACTTTCAAGAATGGTTAGCAGAGGGCTTCACGAGAGGATTATTAATGATGTTTATGTAATATTTGTTTCTGATAGTCTTTATAAAAGCATATGCTGTTGGGTACTCATTTGAATTGTCGAGGCAATTCAAATGAGTACCACAACATATGCTTTTATAAAGAGTAGATACAAATACGTGGGCTGTAACCTAAAGACTACGAAATTGCTTGAATGTGGGCCTATAGGGGTATGTGCAGTAATTAGGTCAAATACGGTATATCTGTTGCAGTTCCTCTTTGTTTTCTTATTACCCAAGCAAACTGTGTTTGTGGGGGATATACTGTTTTCACATTGTCCATCCATCCATATGTCTGTCCATTGTTCGTCTGTTTTGTTATCCCCGCACTTTACAAAGAAAAAGGGGGGATATTGTGTTACTCCCCGTCCATCCGTCTGTCCGTCCGTACATACATCAGGTACATTTGGAGGTTAGCGTTTGTATTGGTGTCTGGTTTATTCCATCATTATGGGGTTAAAAATTGTGTTGTGGGGTTGACAAATAGATCAAAATGGTAGTTGTGGGGTTAAAGAAGATCAAAGAAAGATCAAATGAATAACCTCATAACGTACCTCTCGTAGGACGTCCGTCCATCTGTCCGTATGTAATGTCACACCATTGCTCCTAGACCATTTAAGCTAGAAGAAACTTTCACAGGCGATAGCCCTATGGATGAGGACTAGAGGAACTCACTCGGAATTTTGATGTTACCCCTTGGGGCAGGGCCAGGACGGTGTGGCCCCAAAGGGTCCAGAATTCATTTTGTACAAACATAGTCATGTTGCATATCAAATTGAAGGTAATGAAGAGTAGAATGCAGTTGTGCAAAAATTTTGTCCCCGGGGCATGTCTAGGGGTCTCTACAGGTCAAAAAGTAGGATTTGGGGTCCTTTTTTTTTTTGTTTTTTTGATTGTCACACAACTCCTCTAAGTCTTTTTGAGCTAGAACCTTGAAACTGTCACAGGTATTAGCCCTGTGGATGAGGACTGGAGGAACGCATTTGGAATTTTGATGTAACATCTGGGAGCAGGGCCAGTGGGGTATGGCCCCAAAGGGTCCACAATCGAAGGTAATGAAGAGTAGAATACAGTGGTGCAAAACTTTTGCCCCCAGGGAATGTCTGGGGATCACTAGAGGTCAAAAAGTAGAATTTTGGGTCCTTTTTTGAATTGTCACACAACTCCTCTTAGGCTTTTTGAGCTGGATCCTTGAAACTATCACAGGTAATAGCCCTATGAATGAGGATTAGAGGAACGCATTTGCATTTGCAATTTTGATGTGCACGGAGATATGAGATGGCACTGGCGTGGGATATGCGATGGCCCGCAATCAGCTTGCTCTAGTTTTGGTTACCTTGCAGTGGGGTATTTAATACACTTTATAGCATTTCTTGTCTGTTCTATTTTCATTGGTGTGTTGTTCTGTTATGTTATTCTAAACACCTTTAGTGCTTTGGGAAGACTGTGTTCCATGATAGCTGGGTTTCCCCATATTTATATAATTGTATACGCCCATGGGCATAGACAGTCTTAGAGTTTGCCACTGCTGCGGAAGCACTTTGTGAAAAGTCATGGACTCGTCCAATGCTACTTTCCATGGACTGCTCAAAGTTTATACAAGTATTAGCTTTCCCAAAATATCTTGGTGTATGCTTAGCATAGACCAAGGTTTTTTGGGACAGCTAATACTTGTATAAACTTTCACAATGTGTGCTAAGTGTAGACTAAGCATTTCTGTGAAAGCTATTCTCTCTGTAAAATCTGGTGAGTTTGCAGAGAAAGAGCTATGCTTTAATATCATTGATTTATGTGCATGTAGTTAAGTCTCAGAATTACTAAATAAATGTTGATGCATCATAAAACCATTATAAACTACAAAAAAAATTTTGAATGTGAGCAATCCTTTATGAAGGCATAAATGAATTTTCCTTAGTGATCTGTGTTTTGTGTAGAATAATAAAAAAGTAAAGAATGAGAGGGGGGTATCAGATAAATATTTTTCTTACTTTTCCCCAAATACATTACATTGTGGGTACTCATTAGAAGCACGTCATTCAGGCACTTCAAATAAATACTCACAATTTTTTTATTTATTTTTTTTTTTTTTTGTGGGCGGGAGTGGGTGTGGGGTGGAGGTGGAGAAGTGAGCAAAATATGTATACTTTTTTTGTTGAAAAATAAACACCTTATCTGGAGCTAAGATAAAGTCTTATGATTTTTATGGTTAATCAATTGACATGGGAAAAATCATTTTGTGTGTTAATAATTACTTGCAATATGTATTACAGTAGCTGGGAATTTAGGAATGCTGTCATTGTAAGGAGGGTTCACTGTATCTCTTTTCTCCTGGTCAAATGGGTCCCTGGCCTGTAATGAACTGAAAATTAACCCTGGTCATGCTAAATATATCATGATGCCATGCTCACTTCTAATTGTCAGCCAGCCAGATTGCTTTATCGAGGTTGTTGATACCAGTTCACATTCTAAATGACAGACAGTGTAGATCCAGATCAGTTTGCTTCAGAATAGAAGCCAGTTGATCTGGATCTGCATTGTTAGCAAAGGCAGGGCATATTTAAGTTTATCAGGACCAGTGTCCAGTAATGTCATCTTTATTACACTTTTTCTGGAGAATGTCCCTTTAAGCTGCTTGTAACCTTTAACCTGCCAAGTTTAAATATTAGCCAGTATTTAATATTTTCACCAAAATAATTTTTTTTTATTTCTTCATGGAAACATATGTTGTGGGTACTCAGAAGCACCTTTTCAAAGCATTTCTAATGAGTATACCTACAACATATGTTTTCATGAAAAAATAAATATATTTATCCAACAGCCTATGGGCATAACTCTAGTGAAGACAGTTTCTTCAGTTTCTCCAGTCGAAAAGTAGATATTTTTCTTATTTCTCCATGGAAGCATACTCAGTGTGTATACTCCAGTGTGCTTCTAATGAGTACCCACAACATATATATTCTTAAAGAAATAATAATAATAAAAAAAAAATATCAGAAATATTTATCTGGATACTATCTAGAGCTCTGAACTTTTCAGAGATCATGCTGAATAAATTACTATGCCACGCCTACTCCTAATTTTCAGCCAATCAGATTACTTGATCCAGGTTATTGATACAAATTCACATACTTAATGCCAAACAGTGTAGATCCAGATCAGTTGGCTTCTGAATTCTTCAGAAGCCAACTGATCTGGATCTAGACTGTTTGCAAAGGCATGGCATATCCTGGTTCAGCAGGACAAGGGTTAAAATACTTTCTCTTACTTCTCTCAGAAACAAATCATTCAGATCAGTGTGGAGGTGATTTGAATGGAATGACAAGTACTTTTTTCCTGAAGAAAATTATAAACATACCAATAATATTTTATCAGCTGATTTATCCCACAGAGGGCTAAAGGTTAACTCTCTGCATGCCAGGTAAAAATTTGAGCAGAAGACATTTTGAAATATTTTCTACTTTTTTCCCAAAAATAGGCTTTGACATTTTATGCAAATTGTCTTTAGGGAGACAGTTTGCATGAAATTCCAAAACCCATTTTCTGGGAAAAAAACTAAAAAAAATGTTGTCAATTTACCGTCTGCTGAAATAGCCCAGAGAGTGATAAAGGTCAACAATCTAGGTTATAATACTATGAATCAATATACCTGTAACCTTGTAGTGTGCAGCATCATAACAGGAAAGAATGTCTTAAAAATTGGATAAATCAGAGAAAAATTCATGTTTTATCGATTATTGATCGATTTATGATGTTATAATGGAGTAATGGGGATTTCTTGTGGATGGTGAAAATTGTGTTAATATGTTGCATATTCATGTGTTTGAGATTTAATTTTTGTGGACATTTGGCTGTCAGTTTTTTTGATACCTGTATTTGGCCTCCAGATAAGCGGAGTACAGTATTTATCGGGATACATTACTTACCCTAAATATTCATTTTACAACCTATTGATCCCTTCCGCAGATTCAAGAAGGGGCCAGTTGACAGTTTCTGACAAAAGAATGTGCACAAGTACTGGTTAACTGCTTAGAGGACTAAACCTGCCCAGTAGAAAATGTGGTTAGGTAAACTGACTGTGCTCGACATGACCTAATGGGTTGATTGGGACGTAAAACCTCAACCTACAAATACTACCTGTTGATGTGTCTAAAAAAGTACTGGGTGGGTGACAAACAGTGTAGATACTGATCAGATGCCTCAATCTGCAGCATCCTATCTATGTCCACACTGTTTGCTCAGGACTATCTATAATGTATCCTAAATATTCAAACACTTTTGTCAACTCATTATTGTCTGTGCCCTTGGACGTAGACAATCCTGGAGTTTGTTATTGCTCCAAAGGTATTTTATGAACAGTTATGGACTGGTCTAATGCTATTTTCCATTGACTGCTCAAAATTATTTTAACCAAGTATTATCTTTCATAAAGCTTGGTCCAAGCTTAGCATAGTTTGGTCTACGCTTAGTGTAGACAAAGATTTTTTGGTGAAAGCTAATACTTGTTATACATGTCCAAAAATTTGAACAATTAATTCCATTTGACTACCTGTTGATGTGTCTAAAAATAGCTTTATGAATGGCAGACAATGTAGACCTTGATGAGATGCAGCATTCTTATACTGTTTCTCTGAAGAAAAATAAATGAGAAGATGTAGAGGCTTACAATTCAACTAACGAGAAGTATAAGCTTCTGGAAGATGTTGTTGGGGGGGAAAAAATGGAAACCAGCATAAAAGAACAATAAAAAAATATGCAATTTGTTTTAATGAGATTTTTTTTTATTAAGATTTGGTGGTATTATGAAGTATTTCTGCAGCATCTGATCTGGGTCTACACTTTTTGCTCAGGACAGTCTGTCCCAGTACTTATGATAATACAGTAGTAATTATTTTTAGGTGGATCTCTACTGAGTTTTTTTATAGCATGTCTACAAAAAGAGCTATAGCAGACAGGAGCTGCTATGTCCATATAAAACAGTGTTAATGGTTTCGGCTAAAGATTTTCCTTAATGACTGAATTGATTTAGTTGATATTTGGAATGATGTAAGATATTGGTCTAATTTTTACACAGTACCATCCATTACCTCTCTTATTGACCTTTAGGTCAAGGTCAAAGACTTAGAATTTTGATGTTAAAGATTTTGGTTAAAGTTTTTAGAGGCTTGTATTTCAGTCCCAATGATTTAATTGATCCATGGTCTGATGTTAGATATTTGTCCAAGGCTTTACATAGTACCCCTTCACCCCTGTCAGTGACTTTAGGTCAAGGTCACAGACTTAGAATTTTGATGTTAAAGATTTTGGTTAAAGTTTTTTGATGCTCGTATCTCAGCCCCAGTGATTTAACCCTTAAACTGCCAATCACAACAATTGTCGTCTGCTTTGTCATCTGCTTGTGATATTAAAAGTCATTTCTGCAAACAGTGTGGACTCAGATCAGACAGCTCCTTTAGGAGCAGTCTGATCAGGGTCCACACTGTTTGCCTGTATGCAAAAATAGGTTTGAAAAGTTTGCAAGAATATTCAGCAGACGACATAAACAGACTACATTTTCAGATGCAGGTTTTCTTGACGTTTTAAGGTTTATTGATACTTGGATACAATTGTACTTGTCCAAAACTTCACACAGTACCACTACCAACCTCTACTCCACTCTTTGACCTTTGAGCACTTCTAATGAGTACCCAGAGCATATGTTTTAATGAAGAACTGGAGAAGATTATCCCAGAAATCACCAAATGTTCCTCCTTAGCAAGTGACTTGTTTACCTGAGGTTCATCATTTTATATTATATAGATACTTAACAGTGCCATGGGATCATTGCCAGAAAATGCATTTTGTGTATTGAGTTTATGAGTGAGAAGAATAAGTGTTTTTTTACATGTATTTACAAACTGGTGGTTTCATCAGAAAGATACACTGTTAGTTAACCCTTAAGATGCCAAGAAAAACTACATCTGAAAATGTCGTCTGTTTATGTCGTCTGCTGCATCTTCTTGCAAACTTTTCAAACATACTTTTTGCATATAGGCAAACAGAATGGACCCAGATCAGACTGCTCCTAGAGCAGCAGTCTGATCTGGGGCCACACTGTTTGCAACAATGGCTTTTAAAGGAAACGGCAGAAGACAAAGCAGACGACAATTGTTGTGTTTGTCATTTTAAGTTTTTAAAGGGGAATGATACACCTTCAGGGGAGGTAAAAATTGTTTTATCTCCCTTCTGAAAAGGGTCTTCTCTAAAAGGAAAGAATTTGCTCCCCTTGGAAGCAAATTCTTTCCTTTTTGAATAGACCCCCTTTCATAAGTATTTGGTATTGTGGAACTCAAATAGGAAGTTGCAAAAGTTGTCTCCCGTATAAAATATGGCAGAAAAAATACTAAATGTATCAAGTCCCCTTGAACCTTGTCACGCTGAATAAATTAAGATGCCACACCCATTTCTAATTGTCAGCCAATCAGATTCCTTGATACAAATTGTTAATATAAATTCACATAGTGAATGGCAAATGGCTTCTTCAGAAACCACTGATCTGGATCTGTACTGTATGCAAAGGCAGGGTAAATGTGGGATCAGTAGGACAAGGGTTAAACTGTTTTGGATAAAGAGATGACTAATTATTTGGTAGCAAACTTTGTAGGTGTACATACACCAGGCTTATCTGATTTTTTTTTTATTATTATTTTTTTCTTCACCTGGGCAAACCTTGTGTAATGGCACACCTGTCTCAGAAAAGCTGCCAGCCACCAATTTTATATTATTGTTTCATTAGCTTCACAAAGAAAGGCAGGAGTGGGTTGGGCCTCCAGATAAACAGACTATTATATTTATCCTGACAGTTGACATACCTGAGGAAGCAGTGCAGAACCCAGACTAACCTAGTGTTATTAATGGTCCAAACTCCTTGCCATACAATCAGCACACGGGACCCCGTAGCCTAGTGGATAAGAGAGTTGACTCTTAATCCATTAGGTTTCTCACCGCTGTGGTTCGAGCCTCGCTCGGGTCATATGTGGGAAAGCCAAGTTCTGCTTACGGATGGTCAGGTGGTTTTTCTCCGGGTTCTCCGGTTTTCGCCCACCTTCGATGAACGATCGGCTCGATATAAGTGAAATATTCTTGAAAGGGCCGTAAAACCCAAATCAAAAAAAAAAAAAAAAAAAAATACAATCAGCACATTTTGGCACATCACCTGTAAATGAAGTGGAATTCTTCAAAGTTTGGGACAAGTATGGTTAGGAAATGGTGAAATATTTAGGGTAATGAGTTTAGGTAACAGCAATTTCAGAGCAAATTTGCAATCAGTTGGCCACTTAACCTGGACTTATTTGTAATCCAAACCTAATCCTAAAACTAACCTAACCTACCATATTTGATCCTAATTACCGCACATACCCCTATAAGTACACAGACAAGCAAATCCCTAGTCTTCAGATTACAGCCAGTGTACTTTTTGTCTACTTCTCCTTATAAAGGCATATGTTTGAATTCATTACGAAAACACGCCTATTCAAATATATTGAAAATTTTACAACCAAAAACTGGCAAATTTTCAGATAAAAAATTCAAATATTTTTCTTATTTCTGCTCAAAACATAGATTGTGGGTACTCGTTAGAACCGCCTATGTTTTGAGCAGAAATAAGAAAAATAATATATACCCCTGTAAACCCCAGTTTTACTATATAAAAGTGGGGTTTAAGGGGGTCAAAATTATATAGGTATGTTTTTGTGATGTGTATCGATTAGGGCTATCATGCCAGGAGCATTTCATGTCTGTCTAATAAAGGTTTACAAAACTGACTGGCCCTTTATTTGAACACATGACTTATGCATGATCAAAGAAATGGCATCATTAAAATTGTACATCATAATAACCGTCACTTCTTTTGTTCTTGCGCTCTTGCACTATCGTAAATATTTCCAATTTCCAGTTTGGGAGGATTTTATTGTTGTTGACAGTGAAGGCAAGAAGGAAGTTTCCTACTCTGGAGACAGCACCAGAACTATATTTTTGTCAAAACAAAAATGAATTAATGTTGAATGAAGGTTTTTTTTTACTGAATTTAAATGAAGTATTTAAAGGCATTGTTTGGATGCAAAGTTCAGTGTTTATATTTCATATTCCTTCTATCAAACTACCCGCACTTTGATTCCGCCAATTATGCGATCACGAAATGTTGTTTTTGAGACATCCCCTCAGTATGTGCTCCAATCAGAAAAAGGTAAATCCAATACACATTACAGCGGCATCTTCAAAGTATTTGGCAATTACACAGCTGGCTATGTAGCATTTTAATGCTACGAGGGATGTTCGAAATGAATTGCTTATTTCTATCTGGAGACTTCAAATTTCAAGCTAGCCCAAAAGTACTCATTTCATGCCCTCGAAGTACTCCCCGTGGCTAGAAATGCAAAGTTTCAGCCGATGTATCCACTTCTTGAAGGCGTCACGGTACGCTGATTTGGGCACAGTAATAAATTACTGATGAATGGCAGATCCAAGTGCCTGTCAGGACTGGTATTTCCGCCCAGCAAGGAATGCTTTCAATTTTGGAAACAAAAAGAAATCACATGGGGCAAGGTCTGTGGAATACGGGGGGTGAGGCAAAACAGTTACTTTTTCTTTCTTCAAAAACGCCGTAACTATTGCGGAGGTATGAGCTGGGGCATTGTCATGTAGAAGACTGACATGTTTAAAACCAGTGGCAGGGTGTCGTTTCTGATAATACTTTTTCAGTTTCTTCAGTACTACGTCTTTGTAGTACTTTCCAGTGATGCTTTTGCCCGTTTTCACTGGCACTTTTATTGCGACTCCTTCACCAGAGAAGAAGATTGCATACAAAACCTTCTTTGTACTCAAAGAACGTTTGGCAATTATTGGGCGTTTGCTGTGTTTAGTGGCCCAGATCTTATTGCTAACCTTTCTGACGGGCTCAAAATAATGGACCCAGGTTTCATCACCTGTGACGACATTGGCAAACTGCTTTTTGTCATATTTTGGAAACATTTGAAGCAGCTTTTTGGCCACTTTAACCCGTTGCCTCTTTTGCTCATCAGTCAACAGATGTGGCACCCATCTAGCAGAAATCTTTCTGATTTTCAAATGCTTCTGCAAAATAAGGTGAACCGTTGATAGTGATATGCCTACCTTTCGTGCAATATCATGAACTGTAAATCTGGCATCTCCTTCAATGATTTCCTTTATTTTGGAAATGATTTCTTTACGAGATGCAGATTTTGGCCTACCTGATTTCGGTGCAGTTTTGATGGACTCTACACCAGACTCAAATTTCTTTTTCCACCGCCGAACTGTGTCATAAGACACACAAGAAGGTCCAAAAGCAGTAGAAATTTCAGTCATCAGCTTCTTCAAAGAACAATTAAGTTTTGAGCGAGCTTTGATGTAAGCCCGTATTTCATCTTTTTTGTCGACGCTTCTACCAACCATTTTTACTGCAGTGGTCAATGACTGCGTGTATTCAAATGGCAAATTTTATGTCTTACACTTAGTCTAACATGTACATTTATACACCATTGTGTAGATATTGAATAGCCCTATACAGGTATGTATTGGTTTTTATCGTGCCCTAAGTGGATATCGAGCTAGAGGACAATAAGCAATTCATTTCGAACATCCCTCGTACCTCTCTAGGATTTTCTTGAAATGCAAATGACTGAATGCTACGGCATGTCAGCAGAAGCATATCTTCCCGTGATGAAAATTTATCAAAACAAGTAAATAGTTAGCATTAAATAACACTGGTTTACTCTTCTTGTCTTTTTGTAAAATGATTTCAAAACTGTTTTGGGTATACAAAATTGTTTTGTGTTTGCCCTTCCATGTAAACCTTTACAGATTTTTGTAAACGTGACAGACCTATATAAAACATATGCAGACATGTTAAGTTTTAAAAAATAAAATGAGGGAGACAGCGCGGTCAAGCCAGGATGGCGAGCGCGAAGGCGCGAAGCGAAGCTAGGAGGGTCCAGGGGCATGCTCCCCTGGAAAATTTTTAAGAAATTGGTGTAAAATGGTGCATTCTGCTAATTTTTTAAACACTACTCTTAGTTGATTCTGTCCTCTAGCAATAAGCCTTTTCTTGTTAATCACTATCAACATCCAGGGCTTCAATGCATATGATGTTTATATCCTGGAGTTTAATAACATGTATATTGTGTAGTACGCTTGGAGAGCCCCTCTGTCATTGTTTTTTTCTTTCTTTTTTTTTCACCCATTTTCTCGAATTCCGAACACTAACTTGTGTTCTGACGATCCCACGTCTCACGGAAAGATTTTTACGACCGCGCAGACGCTTATCAAATGATTGGCAGTTCAAGCGCATCGCCATTTTGATTTAACTTGTCAACAAGAAACAGATTGAATTATTTCTGGTTTCTCCATTTTTCTAGGATCCTGAGGACGGATTACAGAGCTTCAGTTTATTGTAACACGTTTTTTCGGGGAGCAAAGCCCCGGAGATGCCGATCTTTTCGCCATTTTGGACAGCGTTTCCCATAATGCAATAATAGCATCAAGACGCTTTAATTTTCACATTTAATGCATGTTTCCCATTCAGTCCAAGCATTTATGCGCTTTCGATCGCTATTTGGACTATTTCGGATTGAGCTGGAGCTTTTCCAATTTACAAGCGTAGCTTTTTAAAAACTTTTGACCCAAAATCGGGACTTTCTTTTTTTGGGGGGAGATTTTTTTTAAATTTCGTGAGGGGTGAGAACGCTGTTTTTCTGTGACTCTCATGCGATTTTCGGGAGACTTAATATGTCTGCATATGTTTTTATTAAGAAAATCAGAAAAAGTTGGAAAGTGAATTCAGCAGATGACAAAGCCTGATATTTTTTTTCCCTAGAAAATTGTCTTGACATTTTGTTCGGCATGTTTTCATTGAATCTTTTTCTGATTTCAATGAAATGTGAAAAGAATTATGCAAATTATGTGAATTCAACATTATAAAGGTTAAAGTGGCTGTAGGAAATGTCAGGCATATTTGCGTGGCGTCGTAGGAAAACCAACAATATGTCCTATGCAGACAGGAAAGGGACAGACAAGATACCCAGTAACTCCAAAGTGTTCACTTCTTTAACCCATTGTACTCGGCAGACCCCTAAAAGGGTTAATGGCAAACAGTGCAGACCCAGATCAGATGCCGCAGAACGTGGCATGTGATCAGGGTCTCCACTGTATGCAAATAGTTCAACCATTTTTCTCTAGGAATATCTAAACCACATAGCCTGACATACCTAAAATTAAAATTAGACTCTTCCAATATATAGTGTGGGGGAATTCATTCAGTCTACAATAGGTTAATATGTGAGAGGTTGATGACTGCTTGGGTACGTGTCTGTCCGTCTGTCTTTGATATGGCCATGGTATTATCGTTTCACATTTTTATTGTATACATTTTAGTTTGGATACAACTTGAGGTCCACATTTAAACTGTCTTATATCCAAAACCTTATTATAATGAACTGTCTTATAGAGGGATTCCAGTGTATTTTAATTTTCATTAGAACTGTCTCATCAGTTCATCAGGAGAAGAAAACTTCAGTGTCTTTTTGTCCTAAGTTTCTGCATTGATGGTTTAATGTAGGAGTGGGGGTCCAATTCAAAGCATAAACTATTTGTCATTGTGTAGAGGACTAAGCCTGCCCAGGAAAAATGTGGTTAGGTAAACTGACTAGCTCAACATGACCTTAATAGTGTTGACTGGGTCATTAAACTCCAAACAAAACAAAAGAAACTTTCTTTCATGCAGAGTGTTCGGTTTCCTTAATTGGAAGATTTGTTTTGATCAGACTAAACTACTAATCATGGAGGACTGAGTGCACTTTTGATTATTGAGCATCACGAAAACATACCTATATAATTTTGACCCCCTTAAATCCCACTTTTATATAGTGAAACTGGGGTTCACAGGGGTATACATTATTTTTAGCTCGCCTGTACGAAGTACAAGGAGAGCTATTGTAGTCACCCCGGTCGTCCACGTTTGCGTTTGCGTTTGCGTTTGCGTTTGCGTTCCCGTTCCCGTCACACTGTGTTAAAGTTTTTCAAATGCTTATATCTCAACAGTCACTCCTCACAGAGGCATCAAATTTAGAACTTAGGTACCTTGGAGGGTCTTCTGAGATTCCAAGAGAATAAACCCCTGGGTTCATGCCCCTGGGTGGGGCTAGGGGTCAGAATCTAGGACACCTTTGTAATACTGTGTTAAAGTTTTTCAAATTCTTATATCTTGACTTTCACTCCTCATAGAGCATTCATATTTAGAATTTGGGTACCTGGACGAGTCTTCTGAGATTCCAAAAGAACATACCCCTGGGTTCATACCTCAGGGTGGGCCTTGGGGTGGGGCTAGGGTTCAAAATCTAGGACACATTTGTAAAATCTTATATGCCTACAGGTTATAGACACAACTGGTTATACATCAGCTAACTATGTGACATCAGTTTAAGTGTAAGAGAGTGAAGGTCATGGTGACCTACATTTTACGGTCAAGGTCACCTAGATTTCACGGTCCAGTGATTTTGCCTTATATCTTGAATACTATTTGTTGGATAAATGTCACACCTGGGATATTACTTCCATGTGACCCAATGAATGACCACTTACTATATCGAGGTCACTGTGACCTATATTTCATGGTTCAGTGATTTTGCCTTATATCTTGAATACTTTTTGTTGGTTAAATGTCACACCTGGGATATTACTTCCATGTGACCCAATGAATGACCACTTACTATATCTAGGTCATTGTGCCCTATATTTCATGGTTCAGTGATTTTGCCTTATATCTTGAATACTATTTGTTGGATAAATGTCACACCTGGGATATTAGTTCCATGTGACCCAATGAATGACCACTTACTATATCTAGGTCATTGTGACCTATATTTCATGGTTCAGTGATTTTGCCTTATAGCTTGAATACTATTTGTTGGATAAATGTCACACCTGGGATTTTAGTTCCTTCAGACCCGATTATTGACGTCAAAATATATCTCTGTTGGTGTGACCTATATTTCATGGTTCAGTGATTTTGCCTTATATCTTGAATACTATTTGTTGGATAAATGTCACACCTGGGATATTACTTCCATGTGACCCAATGAATGACCACTTACTATATCTAGGTCATTGTGACCTATATTTCATGGTTCAGTGATTTTGCCTTATATCTTGAATACTATTTGTTGGATAAATGTCACACCTGGGATATTAGTTCCATGTGACCCAATGAATGACCACTTACTATATCTAGGTCATTGTGACCTATATTTCATGGTTCAGTGATTTTGCCTTATATCTTGAATACTATTTGTTGGATAAATGTCACACCTGGGATATTAGTTCCATGTGACCCAATGAATGACCACTTACTATATCTAGGTCATTGTGACCTATATTTCATGGTTCAGTGATTTTGCCTTATAGCTTGAATACTATTTGTTGGATAAATGTCACACCTGGGATTTTAGTTCCTTCAGACCCGATTATTGACGTCAAAATATATCTCTGTTGGTGTGACCTATATTTCATGGTTCAGTGATTTTGCCTTATATCTTGAATACTATTTGTTGGATAAATGTCACACCTGGGATATTAGTTCCTTGTGACCCGATTATTGACGTCAAAATATATCTCTGTTGGTGTGACCTATATTTCATGGTTCAGTGATTTTGCCTTATATCTTGAATACTATTTGTTGGATAAATGTCACACCTGGGATATTACTTCCATGTGACCCAATGAATGACCACTTACTATATCTAGGTCATTGTGACCTATATTTCATGGTTCAGTGATTTTGCCTTATATCTTGAATACTATGTGTTGGATAAATGTCACACCTGGGATATTAGTTCCTTGTGACCCGATTATTGACGTCAAAATATATCTCTGTTGGTGTGACCTATATTTCATGGTTCAGTGATTTTGCCTTATATCTTGAATATTTGTTGGATAAATGTCACACCTGGGATATTAGTTCCATGTGACCCAATGAATGACCACTTACTATATCTAGGTCATTGTGACCTATATTTCATGCTTCAGTGATTTTGCCTTTTATTTTTATTACTATTTCATGGAGAATTGTCATACCTGGATTATTATATCTAAGTGACAAAATGATTTACATACAAATACATCTAGGTCAGTGTGACCTATATTATATGGCTTAATGATAAAAATGTTACAATATAAAATGTACCCAGCAGGCGAGCTCGCTGTCCTCCGACAGCTCTTGTTCTTATTTCTGCTCAAAAACATAGATTGGGTACTCACTAGAACTGCCTCAAGAACAGCCTCATTGAAGCAGTTCTAACGAGTACCCACAATCTGTTTTGAGCAGAAATATGAAAAATATCAGATTTTTTTATTAAAAAATTTTCATTTTTTCGTGGTAAAATTTTCAGTACCGTATATTTGAATAGGCATATTTTCGTAATGGTATAATTTTTGCTCTAGATTAGGCATTTTTCAATAAAAAAAGTTTTGATTGTGGTTCTCTGAGAAAAGAAAATCATGAAATATCAAGCCTTATTTATTCTGAAAAAAATAGAAAAATTTTGAGCATGTTGTCTGCTACAGATTTTAATGTTCACATTCAGTCTTATTTGCTCTGAAAAGTAAAACAATTAACCTTTGTCATGCTAAATAAATTGAGATGCCACGCCCACTTCTAATACTTGATCCGAGGTTTTTGATAAAAATTTACATACTTTAATGACAAACAGTGCAGATCCAGATCAGTTGGCTTCTTCAGAAGCCAACTGATCTGGATCTACACTGTTTGCTAAGACAGGGCATGCCGTGTTCAGCAAGAGAAGGGTTAATAAATTTGAGATACTGTATTTACCCAGAATTGTGTTCAGCAAGATTTGGGTTAAGCTTTCAGGAATCTTGTCTGCAACAATTTGAATGGTGCTTAAATACTTAATTAGCATTCTGAATAAAATTTTCAGCAGACAACATTTTGAAATATTTTTCTTATTTTTCCGAGAAAACAGGTTTTGACTTTTCTTGCAAATTGTTTCCAGTGGAGACAATTTGCAAAAAAATGTCGAGTACTGTTTTCTGGGAAAAATATCATCAGTTTATCAACTGCTGAATTTGCCCAGAGAGTCAGTGGTAAAGGTTAAGAATCAAAATGTTGTATGCTAATGCTTCCTGTCGCAAGGTGAAGGCAGTGAACTTGATAAACTGTGAAAAACTGAGATGTCTGTTTTTCTTGAAATAATTGGCTGTAGACAATCATAGAGTTTGTCATTGCCCTGGAAGCACTATATGAAAGATCATGGACTGGTCCAGTGCTATTTTCCATAGACTGCTCAACATTATATTGTAGCCAAGTATTAGCTTTCAAAAAAAAGCTTGGTCTGCGCTTTGCACACAGTGGCTTAGCACAGGATGTGTGCTAAGCGCAGACCAGCAATACCTGTTAGCCTTAGGCATTGGCATATCTCTGGATAAATTCAGCAGACAACAAACAGATGAATTTTTTGCTGTTTTCCCACCAAAAATGGGGGTTTGACATTTTATACAAATTGTCTCCTAAGTGAAACTCTGTTTTCTGGAAAAAATATATTTTCCCCACAAAATGGCTTCTGAAAATTTTACCCAGCATGCTAAGCAGTATCCCTGGTTCTGCTAAACCAGGATATGCCCTGCCTTTGCAAACAGTGTAGATCCATATCATTTGACTGGATCTACACTGTTTATCAATAAGTCAATAAGTATATGAATTTATATCAACAACTGGCTTCTTAATTTATTCATCATGGCCAGGATTAATCAAGCAAAATCGGTACATTTTAGAAATGTAAAAAAGTAATCTTTTACCATTCTTGGCTAATTCAGCAGGTGACAGATTGTTGATATTTTTCTTATTTTTCCCAGAAAACAGGATTTGACATTTCTTGCAAATTGTCTCCATTAAACAGGATTTGACATTTCTTGCAAATTGTCTCCAATGGAGACAATTTGCATGAAATGTCAAATCCTTTTTTCTGAAAAAAAAAAAAAGAAAAAAAAAAAGAAATATTTCAATGTGTTGTCTGCTGAAAATTTTGCCCAGAGTGCTAAGCGATAGAGGATGTCCAGATGAGCCACAATCACAGTGTTAACCTAGATCAGGAATGTGAGCCCCCGTAACCTAGTGAATAGGAGAGTTGACTCTGAATCCATTAAGTTTCTCATCGCTGTGGCTCGGGTATGGATGGTCAGGTGGTTTTTCCTCGGGTTCTCCGGTTTTCGCCCACCTTTGATGAACGATTGGCTCCATATAAGTGAAAATTCTTGAAAGGGCCGTAAAACCCAAATAAAAAAAAAAAAGAAAAAAAAAGAAAGATCAGGTATATTTGAGCAGTCTGATTCTGGCCTGTATTGTCTTCTTCCAGAATAGTATAAGCCACATCATGAGAAAATGTGTTTTCTGGACATTTGAGAAAAATAAAGATCTAGATTAGCCGGTGATATCATACATTTCTCAATAGAAATTTTCCTATCCATCATTATATTCTACGTTACCTAATGAATCGGTAAGTGGACAGAAAAGGCCCTGATCAGACTGCGCAGATGTGCATCCTCCCAGTCTGATCAGCGCCTTCTCTGGCACCTTTTCTGATGGCCCACTCATATGAAGGCCTTGGTCGCTCAGTTGGATGCGCTGTCCGACTGGAGACCAGGAGGTCGCGGGTTCAACCACCGCCAAGGTCGGAAACATTCTTTCGTGGAGATTGATTGTGAAATATTTTCTACAGTCATTCTCTCCCTTCCGCTGATTTAAGAAGGGCAGTTGTCAGTTTCTGGCGAAAGAATGTGCACAATACTGGTTAACCACTTAGAGGACTAAGCCTGCCCAGTAAATGTGTGATTAGGTAAACTGACCGCGCTCGACATGACACCACTGGATTGACTGGCCGTAAAACCACAACACAAACAAACACTCATATGAAAGTAGAAAATGTTGGAAAAGGATCAGGCTAACTTTTTTACCAAAGTGCTACAAATCTCTTTTCATTTGCGCCAATTGAGATAATTTTGATTGATTTTCTAGACATAAACTGATGGTTTACAATTTATCAATATTCTGTACTTTATAGGAAATAATCAATATTAACACTTAACATGCTATGGGCAAATTCAGCTGACGACAAACTGATAGCAGTTTTCTTATTTTTCCTAGAAAATGGGATTGACACTTCATGCAAATTGTCTCCAAAGGAGACAATTTGCATGAGGTGTCAAATCCTATTTTTCTTGGAAAAATAATAATAGTATTTCAAAATGTTTTCCCAGCATGCAAAGTGTTAAGACCTACAAGCAGCATTCACAATGGCAGACAACTATATTCTAGAATATTTAGGGCTGGTCATTTGCAGATGCCCTTTTGTAATCACTGTCAGTCTGTCTGTCCTCAATTTTTTTTATGTGGCCATATCTCCTGTATTGTATGGCCCAAACTGATCAGATTTGGTATTAAGCATCCAGGTGTCAGAGTAGTTAGTGTTCCTGACCAGATCACATGGTTCCTAGTTTGAATCTCACGAGAGGCTGAGTTCAGATTGTGACTGTATGACACTTCATTGCACAGGTCCTTTCATTATCACCCCATCATCATCTCAATATGACTTAACCCTTAAAACGCCAATCACAACAATTGTCGTCTGCTTTGTCTTCTGTCAGTTACTTTAAAAGTCATTTCTGCAAACATTGTGGACCCAGATCAGACTGCTCCTTTAGGAGCATTCTGATCTGGGTCCACACCTTTTGCCTGTATGCAAAAATAGGTTTGAAAAGTTTGCAAGAATATTCAGGAGACGACAAAAATAGACAACATTTTCAGAGTCTGATTTTCTTGGCATTTTAAAGGTTTATGTTGATAGAGATGCTAAACATCACTTCTTTAAATTCAGTGCTTGATATGACCTTAACAGTGTTGACTAGGCAGTAAAATTCCAAATCAAGGAGTAATGGTGTCAGAATATTTAGGGTGGTTCTGGCTGGATTATATTTAGGGTGATCAATAGCTGCAGATAGGAGAGGGTGTCCACACAGAGTTTCATATCAGCTCCATGTGACAGAGTTTCATAGATTTCTAAATTATTCCTCATTAACCCTTGTCCTGCTGAATAAATTAAGATGCCACGCCCACCTCTAATTTGCAGCCAATCAGGTTTTTTGATCCACGTTTTTGCTATAAATTAGCATACTTGATGGCAAACCGTGCAGATCCAGATCAGTTGGCTTCTTCAGATCTACACTGTTCTGGATCTACACTGTTCTACACTGTTCAGATCTACACTGTTCAGATCTACACTGTTCTGGATCTACACTGTTCTGGATCTACACTGGATCTACACTGTTCTGGATCTACACTGTTTGCAAAACGGGGTATATCCAGGTTCAGCAGGACAAGGGTTAAGTAGGAGTACTCTCTGCAAAGGGTCAGTTTCAAAAACAGGGCAAAGAGTTAAGAACCAGGACAGTTTAGAAATGAATGGGTTTCTTCTGTAGCATAATGTTGCTATTAAATCTTTATAAGTAGCAATGTGGCTATAAAAATGATACATTTATATTGTACATTGTAGGCTTAATTCTTTTGTAGACAATAATTTGCAGACAAATAGTTAATTAACCGTTGTCCTGCTGAACCCGGATATACCCTGCCTTTGCAAACAGTGTAGATTCAGATCAGTTGGCTTCTGAAGAAGCCAACAGATCTGGATCTGCACTGTTTGCCATTAAGTATGTGAATCTAAATCAACAAACTTGATCAAGTAATCTGATTGGATGAAAATTAGAAATGGGTGTGGCTTCTTAATTTATTCAGCAGGTCAAGGGTTAATTTGTATGATGTGAATGTCAGAAAACATACCTGACATGAGCGCCTAAACAAAGACCCAAATTACCCTGCGCATCCATTTGAACAGTCTTCTTTGTTGCCATGAAGAAGCTACTTGGTTATCCTAAATGCATTCAGTGCAGGTGACACCATAGCTACAGATAAGGGGGGGTATCCACATAATATTTTTCTCTTATTTCTCCACGAAAACATATATTGTGGGTACTCATTAGAAGTGCCTCACTGAGGCACTTCTAATGAGTACCCACAACATATGTTTTCGTGGAGAAATAAGAAAATTATCAGCATTTTTCGTATGAAAAAAGTGCCCTATCTGTTGCTATGGCAGGTTGATCTGAACCTTTGGTGGGTGCACATGTTTGAAGGTAAGTTTTCTAATGTGGTGGATCATATGTTTTCTGTGTGATCAGTTAGAGAAGCGCAGTGTATACCAAGCAATTATGTATAGCTAGAATTATATTAAGTGAGGTTTGAGTGCGCATAAAACTCAAGTTTATGCCCCATGCAACAGTTTTACTCTTGAACATATGAGAGTAGTATTTTTATCACAGTTCCTCTTTGTTTTCATTATGTCTCCCCCCTTTAGGGTAGGGAGACATATTGTTTTTCCCCTGGGCGTCTGTCTGTCTGTCACAAAATCGTGTCCGCTCAATAATTTGAAAACAGTTCAAGCTATCTTTACAAAACTTAATATAAATATCAATCAACGTTAGTCCACGTGCAAAGTGCAAGAACCATTACTCTTTGAGTTATTTCCCTCGGAACTTTGTCCGTTACAAAATCGTATCGGCTCTGTAATTTGAAACCTGTTCAAGACATCTTCAAGAAACTTCATGTAAATATCAATCAACATTAGGCCACATGCAGAGCACAAGAACCATAACTCTTGCATTTATACTGTTTGAATTGTTTCCCTTGGAACTTTGTCAGTCACAAGAAAAATGTGTCCGCTCTATAACTTGAAAACCATTCAAGATATCTTCACTAAACTTTATATAGATATCAATCAACATTAGACGACATGCAAAGTGCAAGAACCATAACTCTTGCATTTATACTTTGAGTTAATTGCCTTGCAATTTCATTAGTTAATACAAATGTTCGCTGAATGTACAATACAATATGACACCAAAAAAGAGGGGAGACATCCCTGTTTTTGTAGAAAAACAAATTCTAGTTTGTTCAGTTTTTGTTATAGTGTTGTTTTGTTATGTCATTTTGTGTCATTCAATATAGGGATCAAACATAGTTTTTCATGCATTAACATTTGCCAGATCCCGAGGGAGGTGTTGAAAACCGCAGCCTCCGGCCTCAGTTTTTCAACACCTCCCTAAGGACCTGGTGAATGTTAATGCATTGAAAAACCATGTTTGTTTGCTATTATTGCATAAAAACTGAAAACATTTGCTACATTTCGCATTATTTTTTGCACTATTTTGTTTCTCCTTTCACCAAAGTCTCATGAACACAATTTCCACGGACTATGCTCGTTCTAGGGCCGGGCAGTACACATCTCGTAACGGCAGCAAATCTGTGGCCCTGGTACAATCATATTGAAAGTTGCGTAGCCGTGCATTAACAGTGCATGAATTGCCTTGTTAATACACGGCTTTTCGCCGGTTAATGCACGGCTGTTAATAACATGCGACACTGCTTTTTATGCAATAATTTTGGTCAGTGTCTTGGGAGGACTGTGTTCCGTGATTGTAGCTTACTTAATTATCCCCATATTCATATCATTTGTTTTAACCCTTGTCATGCTGAATAAATCAAGATGCCACACCCATTTCTGCTTGTCAGCCAATCAGATTACTTAATTAGATTGTTGATATGAAGTCACAAGCTGAATGACAAACAGTGCAGATCCAGATCAGTTGGCTTCTAACTGATCTGGATCTACACTGTTTGCAAAAACAGGGCATATCTCGGACAAGAGTTAATGATGGCTGATATATTTCTTACTTTTCTCTGAACATATGGCTTAACTCACCATACCGGCACAGTTGCTCAGTGGTAGAGCATCCGCTTTGTGACCGGGAGGTTGCGGGTTCGATCCCCGGCCGGGTCATACCAAAGACTTTAAAAATGGTACTAGCTGCTCTTGGCGCTCAGCATTAAGAAAGTAGAGCTAGAACTGGTCAGCTCAGTGTCAGTATAATGTGACTGGGTGGAATATCATGTCAAAGTGTCTGGGGCGTGATATTTCAATGAGGCAGCACTCTAAAAGTGAGCATTGAGCTCCCTGCCACATCCAGACACCGTCGCGATATGACTGAAAAAGGTTGAAAGCGACGTTAAGCCCAAATCAAACAAACAATAACTCACCATAATGGAGCAAGCTGCTAAGCAACTTCTAATGGCCATATGGATATCTTTTCAAAAGTTGGAATAACTGTTTTGCCTGGGAAGTAGCATGTTGCACAGAATTTAAAATTGCATCTGCACCAGTGGCTGTTAAGTCTAGATTTAAAAGCATTCAGGAAAGAAGAAATCACAATATGATTTGGAAATGAAATCCAGACATTTGACTACCCTGTTGGTAACTTCATTAACCCTTAAACTGCCAATCACAACAATTGTCGTCTGCTTTGTCATCTGCTTGTGATTTTAAGTCATTTCTGCAAACAGTGAGGACCCAGATCAGACTGCTCCTTTAGGAGCAGTCTGATCTGGGTCCACACTGTTTGCCTGTATGCAAAAATAGGTTTGAAAAGTTTGCAAGAATATTCAGCAGACGACATAAACAGATGACATTTTCAGATGCAGTTTTTCTTGGTGCTTTAAGGGTTAATTCTTACTAATTGTTGCCTTGAATGACTTTTGAATAATTTTAAGCTGTTGGCTTTGTTGTCATTCAGTCTATGATGTTGACATCACACTTTCTTGTCTTGGGGATGGTCAGGTGTGACAAAGGTGTCGTGTATCTTTCATCACCTGGGCGTCTAACTGATATGGCTTACAGTTGGGCAAGGCCTGCTATCCTTGTAGCAAGTAAGGGTAGAGGGGGAAGTTTTTTATTTCTTCTGTTTCTTCACTTTCATTCATTTCCTCTTTCTTCCCTGACCCTCTCTTTCATCTTCTCTACTGTCTCTTCTATCTCTCTTCTTCCTTTCTCTGGGAGATGACACAAAATGACCCACAAGGGTTGACTTGCCATTACTCGATCAAGCAATCTTATCTGCACAATATCTTGTGATTCAGTGGTTGGATTCTTACCAAATTTGCATGGATATATAATTGGGACATAACAAAGAGCTGATTAGATTTTGGTGAAAACTGAAAATTCTGTGACACTTTCTTGTCTGCACAATATCTTTTGAAGCAATGGTTGGATTCTAACGAATTTTTTATGAATACATTAACTGAGAATACATGGTTGGGGGACATCTGTTTTCTCTGAAAACACTGTCACTAGTTCATAATGGTTTGAATAAATTTTAATTAACAAAAACAACAAACAAACAAGTAGTTCCTTATTTACCAAAGTATTAGGACAGACAGTGTAGATCCAGATCAGATGCTACAGACTATTTTCCAGTTTTCTAGCGATTTTACCTATCTACAGGTAGTCAAAGGAAGCTGGTCAAATTTTTGCACAAGCAGGAGTTAAAGTGTCCCAATATTTAGGGTAAATACAATGTTAAAGAAATAGAAAGCTTCTACTGCCAAGTATTTTCCCCACGCATGCATAGAGTCTGACAGTTTTGCGATAGTTTCTGTTAATTTCAGGTTTTAAAGAGAGAACAAGATGTTGAACTCTTTTGTTTTCTTTTTTTTCGTTTGGCACAAATTTTAACGCTTGCAGCTGGCAACATTCTGAAATGTTTTTTCTTATTTGTCACAAAAAACAGTCCTTAACATTGCATGCAAATTGTCTCCCCTGGAGACAATTTGTATGAAATGTCAAAGCCTATTTTCTGTGAAAAATAAGACAAATGTCATTACTTTGTCACCTGCTGAATCTACCTGAAGAGAGGTGATTGTTAAATAGGTATCCAGCGAAGTTGAGAATAGGATAACATACCTTACAAATTAATTAGCTATCTAATTTATAAACCTGGGGCACTATTTGGTAGGTAGACTGGATACTTGGTGTTAACCCTTGTCTTGCTGAATAAATTAAGATACCACACCCACTTATAACTTTCAGCCAATCAGATTACTTGATATGGGCTTTTGATAGAAGTTCACATATTTAATGACAAACAGTGCAGATCCAGATCAGTTGGCTTCTGAAGAAGCCAACTGATCTGGATCTACACTGTTTGCTAAGACAGGGCATCTCGTGTTCAGCAAGAGAAGGGTTAAGTAGTCCATTCAAGGTGATGGATGGATGGATTTTTTGGAGTTTTACCATCATTTCAACAGTATTTTAGCTACATCAGGCAGTTGAGAGAGGATGGGGCAGTTGGTGATGGAGATGGTACAATCGTGGTTGTACAGCCAGGGAAGCTTGAATTCACCAACAAGCTTTAAAGTGGAACGCAACCTTAAAAGGCATTGTACTTTAAAGTAAAGAACTTGATACAAACTACGAATTTTGACACAAATTAGATGAAAATCAGTAGAAAAGTAGTAAGTTATAGACAATTGAATATTTTAACATTGGTGGAATGGGCACCGCCATTTTGAATATTTAATGAGGTTTCATAAAAATTAAAATTCGTTCCTTAAAGGTAGCTGTTCTCATAAAGTTGCTTTATTTTGGGGGAAATGATTGCTTGTCACTAGAATTAAAAGATGATAAAAAATCTGTAGCAAAATTATTTTTAAAAACCCTGTATAATTTGGTTTTGCATATTTAATTTGGGCTGTGTGATGTCACAAAGCCTACAATATGGCGGCATCCATGACAACAATTTTAAATACATTCAAACCACCATAACTTCCTCATTTCTAGGCCGATTTTGAAAACTCTTGCATCAAAATAAATGGCTTGTTAAGCACTTTACTCCAAGATATACTTACAACTAATATTGCATTCCCCTTTAATTTGCAGAACTAGCTAAACCTGAATATCAACAGTATGAGCGTATCCAGCATGTGGTGTGTATGTGGCAAGGAGGAGCTGGGGGGAGGGGGCACAGGGTCAACTGTCCACTATGCAGATTCTAAAAGTTAACCCTGGTCCTGCTGATCCCGGACATACCCTGCCTTTGCAGTGTAGATCCAGATCGGTTGGCTTCTAAAGAAGCCAACTGATCTGGGTCTGCACTGTTTGCCATTAAGTATGTGAATTTATATCAACAATCTCGATCAAGTAATTTGATTGGCTGAAAACTAGAAATGGGTGTGGCATCTTATTTTATTCAGCAGGACAAGGGTTAACTCTAAGTACTGGGACAAATAAGTCTGAGCAAACAGTGCAGAGCCAAATAAGATGCCACTGAACATGGTGTCTGATTGATGTTTGTTACTAATCAAGCAGTTTTTAGATGCATCTCTAGATAATGAAATGGACTTGTTTAAACATCTAGATGTAGACAAGTAGGGTAAGGAATTAAGGTGTCTCAAGTAGGGTAAGTTGTGTCCCAAGTAGGGTAAGGAGTTAAGGTGTCCCAAGTAGGGTAAGAAGTTAATGTGTCCCAAGGGTAAGGAATAAAGGTGTCCAAAGTAGGGTAAGGAATAAAGGTGTGCCAAGTAGGGTAAGGAGTAAAGGTGTCCCAAGTAGGGTAAGGAGAAAAGGTGTCCCAAGTAGGGTAAGGAATTAAGGTGTCCCAAATAGGGTAAGGAGTTAAGGTGTCCCAAGTAGGGCAAGGAGTTTAGGTATCCCAAGAAGGGTAAGGAGTTAAGGTATCCTAAGTACGTTAAGGAGTAAAGGTGTCCCAAGTAGGGTAAGGAATTAAGATGTCCCAAGTAGGGTAAGGAATTAAGGTGTCCCAAGTAGGGTAAGGAAATAAGGTGTCCCAAGAAGGGTAAGGAATAAAGGTGTCCCAAGTAGGGTAAGGAGTTAAGGTGTCCCAAGTAGGGTAAGGAAATAAGGTGTCCCAAGTAGGGTAAGGAATTAAGGTGTCCCAAATAGGGTAAGGAGTTAAGATATCCCAAGTAGGGTAAAGAATAAAGGTGTGCCAAGTAGTGTAAGGAATTAAGGTGTCCCAAGTAGGGTAAGGAGTTAAAGTGTCCCAAGTAGGGTAAGGAGTTAAGGTGTCCCAAGTAGGGTAAGGAGTTAAAGTGTCCCAAGTAGGGTAAGGAGTTAAGGTGTCCCAAGTAGGGTAAGGAGTTAAAGTGTCCCAAGTAGGATAAGGAGTTAAGGTGTCCCAAGTAGGGTAAGGAGTTAAAGTGTCCCAAGTAGGGTAAGGAGTTAAGGTGTCCCAAGTAGGGTAAGGAGTTAAAGTGTCCTAAGTAGGGTAAGGAGTTAAAGTGTCCCAAGTAGGGTAAGGAGAAAAGGTGTCCCAAGCAGGGTAAGGAGTTAAAGTATCCCAAGTAGGGTAAGGAGTTAAGGTGTCCCAAGTAGGGTAAGGAGTTTAGGTATCCCAAGAAGGGTAAGGAGTTAAGGTATCCCAAGTACATTAAGGAGTAAAGGTGTCCCAAGTAGGGTAAGGAATTAAGGTGTCCCAAGTAGGGTAAGGAAATAAGGTGTCCCAAGTAGGGTAAGGGTATAGGTGCCCCAAGTAGGGTAAGGAATTAATGTGTCCCAAGTAGGGTAAGGAATTAAGGTGTCCCAAGTAGGGTAAGGAGTTAAGGTGTCCCAAATAGGGTAAGGAGTTAAGGTGTCCCAAGTGGGGTAAGGAGTTAAGGTGTCCCAAGTAGGGTAAGGAGTTAAGGTGTCCCAAGTAGGGTAAGGATTAACGTTAAGGTGTCCCAAGTAGGGTAAGGAATAAAGGTGTCCCAAGTAGAGTAAAGAATGGAAGGAATTTAATAGTTTCACTATCTTTCTGGCTATTGCAGTTGTATGGTTTTGTGGTGTGTTCTCCTAAACAAACAACTGTGACGAGGTTTATGATTATTTGATGTGGGTTGGTGGTTTTATACTGATAAATGGGCTTTCTTCCACCATTACTTCCAGCTGCAATAGAGCCAGAAAGCAATCTGTCACGAGATTGCACATTCGTCTTGTTTGATTGAAAGTTCAAATACCAACATCAGATGACATGTTAAGGAGGAATATTTGTTGATAGTTCTGGAATAATTTCCTTAATTTCTCCATAAAAACATACAGTAAAACCTGTTTAAGAGAGCCACCTTCGAGACTGACTTTAAATAGTGGTTGATGTGGAAAAAGTTGTCTGTCTTATAAAGGTACATGTCATGTAATTTTACTAGCAAAATTACATGACATGTACCTTTATAAGACAACCACCTTTCTACATCAACCACTAAGGTCAATTTCAAAGGTGGCTGTCTTACACAGGTTTTACTGTAGCTTAGAGTAGTAAGAGTAGCCAAAGAAATATTTTCCCTATTTCTCCACAAAACTATATGTTATAGGTACTCATTAGAAATGCTTCTAATGAGTACCCACAACATATGTGTTTTTGGAGAAATGATAAAAATTGTTTCAGAATGATTATCAAATACACCATCTGCTTTTCCAGATATGATTATATTCTTCCAGATTTGATTAGTTCCTTCATTGAAGGTGCAAAGGATGGTGTGGCTCCATTTACCTCTTTGGAACATAGGTCCTATTGAATGAATGTCATTTGACGTGTCACCAGTAAAATTCTGATTCTGAAAATTCTGAAGCTGAATTCTTCTTATGACAATCTGTTGCACAGCCATATCATCTTTTATTCATCTTGCATCCTGAAATGACAAGTATTCTGTTGATGGTGTGTAAAATACAGAAAAACATTAGAATCATGTTCAATGCCCCCAGCTAGCATTCTACGTAAATCTACATCGGGCCGTCATCGACCCGTCAGCTACCCTGACGGGCCGATGACGGCCCGATATAGATTTACGTAGAATGCTGACTGGGACTCACCCTAACCTGCTCATGTGCTTGTCTGTGTAAAAAATATACACAAACTTGCATACAGACACACACACACATAGACACACACAGGCATGCAAGTAGTATTGGCATACTACTCATGCACACACATTTATGTGCATGTGTGCACATGCACACACACACACACACACACACAGATACACACACACACGAAATTGAAATATGAAAAATAATTGCTAAATTTCCCCACATACAAAGAGAAAAAAAGAAATCTAAAATTATCTCCCCATTTTTTTTTTTCTGATCATGAAAATTGAGATGTTCCTTTTAAAGAAATATTTAACCCTTACCATGCTGAATAAATTAAGATGCCCTGCCCACTTCTAATTGTCAGCTAATCAGATTACTTGATCCATGTTTTTGATACAAATTCACAAACTTAAGGACAAACAATGCAGATCCAGATCAGTTGGCTTCTTCAGTCGCTCCGGACCTATTCTGTTTGCAATGCAGGGCATATCCGGATTCAGCAGGATCAGGGTTAATCCCAACAGGTAGAAGTTCTCATCTTGTATCTGTCATACCTTGATGATCATAAGAAAATAAGACGGCTGTGAAAAATAAACAGATTTATAACCTGAACGTGGTCATTAACCTTTACTGCTCTCAGATGACAAATTGATGTTATTTTTCTTATTTTCCCCAGAAAACAGGATTTGACATTTCATGCAAATTGTCTCCAGACAATTTGTATGAAATAGCAAAACCTGTTTTCTGGGAAAAATAGAAAAATATTTCAATATGTCATCTGCTGAAAATTTTACCCAGTGCTAATGTTCATCGTTAATTTTTGATAAAATACGAGAAATATTTTCCAAGTTTGTCCAAAGTAGCAGAGATATTTGCCATGCATCCAACACTAACGTCTTGCAGTAGTTATTCCTTAAGTTTTAGTGTTGTCAAATTTTCATGGGGCAATCACAGTTCTTATTTTCACGGGTACAAGCAACTGCAGAAATTAAAACCTAAAAATTTATCCTCATGTTTAAGCAAATCCACAAAAATTTGACATCGCAAAAATATTCCAGAATACAGTAATTCACTCTGGTCAGGGCTTTTGCTTTATGACAGTAGATTCTACAGAGTTGTATTGAGATGATAATTTTTGTTGTATGTATATACCCATTATATTCAGACATCCTGATTCCATGTTATTCTTGTCCTAAAATTTGAACAAGCTAGAGATAGATTATTTGACCTTTCTGAAAATGTTGTGTCAGAAATTGCAGTTCTTTCTGCACAGGTAAAAAAAATCAATTACTTAAAAGATTTAGCTGGAAAAAAAAAAATCAGGTGATTTGATTGGTTAAACTGCAACATTTATTTTGTTAATTTGCATGTCACTTTCAGTTGTTATGTATAATCTGTCAAAGGTTCTGTTGTTGCAGATTTATAAGGTGATTTTTTTACATCCAAAAAGATATTGATATTTTCCTTATTTCTGCACAAAAACATATGTTGTGGTACTCATTAGAAGTGCCTCAGTGATGTTTTTGTGCAGAAATATCAGGAGCAATGATGAATTCCTGTAATAATATAGTTACCTTAATTTGCATATCACAACTAGTGGTTATACATAAGGCCACACCAAATAAATCTTTAGATTCTCATCCCCACCCACCTGAAAAAAAAGAAAGAAAATAAAACAGAGCCGAAAAAGGCTGAAAAGTTTTTTATGCGAAAGCTTTGTACCAGAATTTGTCCCAGTCAGTATGAAGCTTGGTACCGTATATGGGAAATCAATATCTATACTACGATACTAATAAATTAATGATCATTTCTGGAAATAAAAACAATGTTGCTTTTGTGTGAAATTTTGTAGCATTTGAGAGAATACACAGTAGAAATTTTACTACTTCTGAATATATCAGCTGATATGTTCGTTGTGGTGGGTATCTGTAAAGGAGCCAAACTTGTCAAGGACTGGTACGGGGTAAAAACAGTCGAAACGTTGACACTTGCTGATTTGTATGAGGAGTACAGAAATGGAAATTTGGACCATAACTACAACCAGAATTGAATAAAAAATAAAAAATAAAACCTTCCTGCCTGCCCCAATTTTCCACAAAATTTGGATGAGAATCTAAAAATGTATTTGGTATGGCCTAATCTGTCACAGTTATAAAGGTTTTGTAACCAAGTGAAGATACAGTAATGAGTTGTTAAAACTCTTCCCTTCTTTGATCTTTCTTAATTTATGAGCAACAAAGTAGAAAATCAACCACTTGTAAAATGTCATCCTGTAAGCAATAAAAAATAAATTGTCATACCATAATTAACCCAAATAATTGGACAAAAAAAAAAATATGTATTATATATATATATATAGTTTTAGAGTTCTGGGATTTTATGGCCCTTTTACCTATACCTCAGACATATTGGGCAAGCAAAATAATGTAGGCTGTCTGGATGCAGGGGCGTAAAGGTGTGCAAGGATCATTATTAACACTTAGCATGCTAGGTAAAAATTTCAGCAGATGACATTTTGAAATATTGTTCTTATTTTTCCTAGAAAATAGGATGGACATTTGATGCAAATTGTCTCCTTATGAGACAGTTTGCTTGAAGTGTCAGATCCTTTTTTCTAGGAAAAATAAGAAAAATATTATCAGTTTATCATTTGCTGAATCTGCCCGTATCATGATAAGGTAGAGCATAACTCCAGATAAGAGTGGGTATGAGGTAAATATTTGTCTTATTTCTCCATGAAAACATGTATTATGAGGTACTTCTAATGAGTACGGACAAGATATGTTTCCATGAAAACATACATTGTGGTACTCATTAAAACTGCCTTGTCAAGGTGCTTCTAATGAGTACCCACAATATATATTTCTGGCGAAAGAATGTGCACAATACTGGTTAACCGCTTAGAGGGGTCAGCCTGCCCAGTAAAAGTGTGGTTATCTAAGGTAAACTGACCGCGCTTGACATGACCCCATTGGGTTGACTGTGTTGTAAAACTTTAACACAAACAAACCCACAATATATTTTTTCTGGGAGAAATAAGAAAAATGTCATTACTTTTTGGTTGAAAAAAAGAACCTTATCTGGGGCTATACATAGATAGGGATGGGGTGGGATTGGGGTGGGTTGGACATTATTTTAACTAAAATATGCCAGGATGTAAGAGATAGGATACCTATTCGTTTATTAAACAGATGTCATATTTCCGGAAAATGGATATAATATTTCCAAAAATTGGTGTTGAAAAAAAGTGAGCTATGGATAGTGGTGGGGATATTATTACAAAGAAAATGCCACCAGAGTGCAAGAGCTAGGATACCTGTTTGTTCTATGGCAGGAGTATCCACATTGTATTTTTTTTTTCTTTTTTTTTTCCATGAAAACATATGTTGTGGGTACTCATTAGAAGCACCTTGTCAAGAAACAGAGTGAAATAAGAAAAAATATCAGTAACTTTCAGCTGAAAAAAAAGAAAAACGCCTTCTTTGGGGCTTTGTAGAAGAATGTTATTATTAACACTTAGAACTCTGGGTAAAATTTTCAGCAGACAACATTTTGAAATGTTTTTTTTACTTTTCCTAGAAAACAGGGTTTGATATTTCTTGCAAATTGTCTCCAATGGAGACAATTTGCATGAAATGACAAATCCTGTTTTCTGGAAAAAATAAGAAAAATATCACCTATTTGTCGTCTGCTGATTTAGCCCAGAGAATAGTAATGGGTTATATTATTAGTACCATTTGGTCCTTGTTACTTCTAGATTATGTAGATAATAGTAATTTTTCTACAAAAATTTGTGGGGGTGATCGGATGTTGCGAAGGTGTCGTGTATCTTGCGTCACCGGGGCATCCAACTGATACTGGCTTACAGTTTGGCAAGGCCTGCTATCCTTGTAGCAGGTAAGGGTATAGGGGGAATGCTTTTATTTCTTCTGTTTCTTCGCTTTCATTCATGTTTCTCTTTCTTCCTTGTCCCTCTCTTTCATCTCCTCTACTATTTCTTCTACTTCTTTTCTCCCTTTCTCTGGGAGACGACACAAAATGACCTACAAGGGTTGATGTGTCATTAAACCCCAACACAATCAATCAATCAATCTACAAAAATTTGGATTTCGTTACTTTGTAGGTTTGATTCTCAACGGATTTATTTAAGTAATTTATCAAGGAAAAAGAGTTCTTATTACTAGCTGGGCAAATTCAGCAAATTGGTGATGTTTTTCTCTGTTTTATAAAAAGAAATTAGGTCAAATTATCTCCTTAGGGGACAGTTTACATGCAGTGTCAGACCCTGTATTCTAAAAAAAAAAAAAAAAAAAAAAAAAGAAGATAAAATAAGACAATTTGCATGAAGTGTCAAATCCTATTTATCAGGAAAAATAAGAAAAATATTTCAAAATGTAGTCTGCTGAAATTTTTACCCCCAAAAATGTACCCTGAATATTTGGATACAGTAACTCGCAAACCTTAACAGTTTTGACCCAGGGCTGTAAAACTCAAAATAAAAAAAAAAAGAACAAAAACAACTCGTAAACTCTAAAATACTCAGTTCTGTTTAACAAGTACTGTAACAACTGTAAGTTTTGTGACAAATTGGCCTGAGCAAACAGTGTAGATGCAGATCAGACACTGCAGAATGCAGTATCTGACCAGAGTCCACACTGTTTGCCAGCATTCAGCTGGTAGTAAAATGGACTTGTTTTAAAAAGGTCATATTTTATATTATTATATTTAGGGTAAATACAGTACTTCACTTTTAGGCTCTTCAGGATGTGTGCAGGAAGTTTTTCCTTCTTAGAAGACGGGAATTGTTTTTAAATAAGTATTGATGTAATGGGAATAACCTGAAAGTTTCAAAACATGGTTCAAACATAAATCGAAAGATTGCCTGTAAAATAAAAACCACAGAATGGAATTAACCTGAATCATATCAACAAAGATTTGCTGAAAACTTTGAAATATGAAACGGAGGGTAAAACTGAAAACCACTGACAGACATGATTCAAATCCTGAGGAGAGCTCTGAACCACAGCCGTCAACGAGTGCCGAGATTCCATTTGAAATCCCACACCGTTCATCATGGCATGGTGCCAGTCTGGAAGAGGAAGTACCTACCCAAGGGAATTCTGGGATAGTTTCAAGGTCATGTAGCCAAGGGAACCTTCAACAGGTTAAATTTAGGTCACGAGTCCCACGACCTAGATTAAGATTATTCAACAGAAGGAGTTTACCTGTTAATTTGTCTACTGATTCAACTACATCAGAGGAAGCTGACCAGTCAGAATCACAGGGAACAGAAACTAACCAATCAGCATCTCCAAAACATAAAACTGGCCAATCAGGATTGAGGTCTTTGTTTGAAAACATTCATCGTAGAAAACAGGCCAACAAACACAAGAGTGAAGTTGATAAGGAAAATAAAAATGATTTGCCTGATAGGAATGAAGAAGCTGAACAAACTAATAATCGGGAATCAAGAGTCAGAACTAGCCCCGAAATTGAGGGATTTCCAGATTTTAAATGTGATAGTGTACTTTTGGATGAAAGACGTCGCAGAAGCGACAGTTCGCTTTTGGAAGAAAGACGTGAAGGAATATCCCAAACTGGTGATATGCAAAGATCCAAGAGCAGTGGTTCAAATTTAAGTCTTGAAGCTGTAAACCAGTCTGAACAGCAGACTGATTCTCGGGCACAAATTGAAACATTCCAAAGAACTCATGTTAGAGGAACACATAATCCGTCTAGATTTTCCATTTTTGGTAGATCTCGTTCTAACAAAACTGTGATAAAAGATGTACAAGACAACTTAATCCACCCAGTTTTACTTGGAATTCTTTCGCTTATGAACTTTTTATTATGGATATTTTTATCTTCTGTCAAAGTTTGCCGAATTTCAGCTGTAGTGTTTCTATGGTTGTGGTTAAAGATGGCTTACACATTTGAATTTCTCGTTAAATGTTTTCACAGGATTTTCAACCTGGATCCAGACAAGGTGAATCAAAACAATGACTACACACACATTGAAGGTAAGTACCCTTTTTACCCTAAATATTGGGACATCCCACCTTCTTACCATACTTGTCCTAAAATTTGAACAAGTCATTTTTGCTATCTGTGGATCTTCCTAAAAATGCTGGATGAGTGGCAAACAGTGTAGACCCAGATCAGATGCTGCATTCTGTGGCATCTGATCTGGATCTACACTGTTTGCACAGACCTGTCTGACCCAATACTTAGGATTATTACGATACACTGATAGTGATAGCAGAATGTACATTTGTATGCTTAGCTTCAGGAAAAGGTGATGACCATTTTGGAAGTAATTTTGAATAAGTTTTCATATTTCTTTACAAAAACATACATTTTAGGAAATCATCAGAACTTGCTTTTCAGTGAGGCTGTTCTGATGAGTTTGTGTGTGTTGAGGTTTTACAGCCCAGTCAACCCAATGGGGTCATGTCGAGCGCAGTCAGTTTACCTAACCACACGTTTACTGGGCAGGCTTAGTCCTCTAAGCGGTTAACCAGTATTGTGCACATTCTTTAGCCAGAAAAGTGCCCATATAAGTGGTACAGCCTATGCGAAAGGCATATACTCAGATATGACATGTATTTGTGCAGTCTGTTCAGAGTCCAGTCATCCCCCCCCCCCCCCCCCCCCAAAAAAAAAAAAAAAAAAAATCAACAAAAAAAAAATCGCCTTTTCTGAAGTTCTGAGTGATAGGGTAAATGTTCAAAAGATTCTAATGCTTTATTCCATGCTGTTTTGCCTGAATATCGCTTTCTATCATTCTGTTATAATCCATGAAATGGCAAAATGTGCAGACCCTGATCAGACTGCTCCCTCAGGAGCAGTCTGATCTGGGTCTGTATGGTTTGCATATGTTGTTTTGTCAGAAAAGTTGGTATACAAAATTTTAGGACAGTTACTGTGCTAGAAAAGTGAAAATAACTTAACCCTAGTCCTGCTGAACCTGGATATACCTTGCCTTTGCAAACAGTGCAGATCCAGATCCCATTCGGATCTGCACTGTTTGCCATTAAGGATGTGAAATTATATCAACAATCTGGATCAAGTAGTCTGATTGGCTGAAAATTAGAAGTGGGCATGGCAACTTCATTTATTCAGTATGACAAGGGTTAATTAGACTAAAGGCAGAACAGATTTAAAGGACTGGATGCAAGTAGTAGTTTTTTTTGGCTATTTTTTCAAGGGAGACAGGTTTTGTGAGGTCCTGTTTGCCTTCCTGCACAAAAGGTCCCATCTGAAAAGGGGTCTGCTGTATGCTGCTGTAAAAGAAATAATTTGCTTCCTAGGTGGAGCAGAATCACTCCTTTTAGTATATAGATCACTTTGCAAGCAAGCGAGGGGAGGGAGGGCGGGGGGTGGGGGGGGGGAGCAAAATAACTTGAGTGAGTTACCTTTTCCGGAAATTTGTCAGTTCCTTTTTAACAAAATTGTTTTTGCTTCCTAATAGGGGTCCACTCAAAAAAAGAAAGAATTTGCTCCCAAGTTCTTTCTTTTTGGTGTAGACCCCTTTCAAAAGGGGATTTGGTGTACCAGAAAGCAAACAGGAAGTCATAAAAGTTCTTTCTTGTAAAAACAAAATTAGAAGAAAATCAAATGTAGCATGTGTACCTATTTATTCATCATGATCTGAAAGGATTAAAAAATGCTGTATTCGGCCTAATTACTGCACATACATAAGCAGCCAAGCAATTCCCTTAGTCTTCAGATTACAGCTAGGATACTTTTATCTACTCCTTTATAAAGGCTAGCTCTATAAAGGCATGTTTTGGGTAGCCATTTGATTTGTATCGACTTGTTGATGCAGTTTGTATTAGTACCCAAAACATACGCTTTTATAAAGAAAATCAGAAAAAAATAACACACACATAAAAAAAAGTGCATAAGCATCATTTGATAAGTCCTCCACTGATGTTTTTTTTTAGCTCCCCTGAGCTATGCTCAGGATGAGCTATTGTGATCACTTTTCGTCCGTCGTCCGTCCGTCCGTCCGTGCATCCATCCGTCCGTCCGTCCGTCCGTCTGTTAACATTTTCAGATGACTTCTCCTCTGAAGCCCCTGAGCCAATTTTGCTCAAATTTCATATGGCGCCGCCTTAGGTTGAGGGAACTAAAAATTGCTAAAATGGTCGTGGTCCGTTGACCAAGATGGCCGCCATGCCCATATATGGTAAAAACCTTTAAAAATCTTCTTTTCCAGAACCGAGGATGCCTTGGGGCTGAATCTTTGCATAAGTCATCGGGGATGGGAGGTCTACCAAAATTGCTAAAATAAATGTCGTATATTTACATTTGACCTTTTTACGGCAAGGTCAAGTTTGCTTCCCTGTGCAATTGTATGGAAGAAACCTTTAAACATCTTGTATGGAAATTGTATGGAAGAAACCTTTAAACATCTAAAATGGTTGCGGTTAGTTGACCAAGATGGCCACCATGCCCATATATGGTAAAAACCTTTAAAATTCTTTTTCTCTAGAACCTAGGATGCCTTGGGGCTGAATCTTTGCGTAAGTCATTGGGGACGGGAGGTCTACCAAAATTGCTAAAATAAATATTGCATATTGACATTTGACCTTTTTACAGCAAGGTCAAGTTTGCTTCCCTATGCATTTGTATGGGAAAAACCTTTAAAAATCTTGTTCTCCAAAACCGAGGATGCCTTGTGGCTGAATCTTTACATATATCATCGGAAACTGGAGGTCTCCCAAAATTGCTAAAATAATTGTGGTACATTGACATTTGACCTTTTTACCTTGAGGTCAGTTTTGCTTCCTTATGCATTTGTATGGGAAAAATATTCAGAATTTCAAATGACTTCTCCTCTGGAGCCTCTGGGCCAATTTTGCTCAAATTTCATATGGAGCCTCCTTAGGATGGGGGAATGAAAGATTGCTAAAATGGTCGCAGTTCATTGACCAAGATGGCCGCCATGCCCATATATGATAAAAACCTTTAAAAATCTCATTCTCCAAACCGAGGATGCTGACCTTTTTACAGCAAGGTCAAGTTTGCTTCCCTATGCATTTGTATGGGAAAAACCTTTAAAAATCTTGTTCTCCAAAACCGAGGATTCCTTGTGGCTGAATCTTTACATACAATGTATATCATCGGAAACTGGACGTCTACCAAAGTTGCTAAAATAATGGTCGTACATTGGCATTTGACCTTTTACCGTGAGGTCAGTTTTGCTTCCTTATGCATTTGTATGGGAAAAATATTCAGAATTTCAAACGACTTCTCCTCTGGAGCCTCTGGGCCAATTTTGCACAAATTTCATATGGAGCCTCCTTAGGGTGGGGGAATGAAAGATTGCTAAAATGGTCGTGGTTCATTGACCAAGATGGCCGCCATGCCTGTATATGGTAAAAACCTTTAAAAACCTTCTCCTCCAGTACCGAGGATGCCTTGGGGCTGAATCTTTGCTTAAATCATCGGGGACAGGGGGTCTACCAAAGTTGCTAAATAATGGTCGTACAAGTTTGCTTCCCTATGCATTTGTATGAGAAAAAACATTTAAAAATCTTATTCTCCAAAACCGAGGATGCCTTATGGCTGAATCTTTGCATATATTATTGGAACATCTGCATTTCTGCAGTGGCTATGTCACTCAGGTGAGCGAACCGTGGCCCGTGGGCCTCTTGTTTTTTTTTTTAAGTGACCGTAGTATAGGAAGGTACAGAAATTGGAAATGACACTTCATACAAATTGTCTCCTTAGGAGACAATTTGTATAAAGTGTCATGTCCAATTTTCAAGGGAAAAAAAATTTCAAACTGTCGTCTGCTGAAATTTTTACCCAGCATGCAAAAGGATAAGTATTAATAAAATTCTGTTATACTTGAGCCATTCCAGGCAAAGATGTGTCTTTGGGCATATGCGGACAGTGAAGGCCCAGATCAGCCTGCATACCTGTGCAGTACGATCAGGGCATTCACTGCCTGCACACAGAATTATTGGATACTACAGAACAAGGGCCCTGATGATACTTTGCGCATGCGCAGGCTGATCTGAATCTGTAGATTTTGTGAATGGTTGAAGGCACTTTTTCGCATGATGCTGCAGATTTGTAATATACAATATTGGACCTAATTACCACACTGTGCGCTTAGGTTTTTCAAAATTACTGGGAAAACTTGTGGTAAAATATGACTACCTACTTTGGATACCCTTAAAAACAAATATCAACAAAGGCCTTATTTGGTGAGTTTATGCGATTTTTTCTGATTTTCTTTATTAAAACATGTTTTGGGTTCTCATTTGAATTGCATCAACAGGCCTTATTTGGTGATATTTATGCAATTTTTTTTTTCTGATTTTCTTTATTAAAAACATATGTTGTGGGTACTCATTTGAACTGCATCAACAAGTCGATGCAATTCAAATGGGTACCCACAACATATGCATTTATAAAGAAGTAGACAAAAAGTACGCTCTCTATAATCTGAAGACTACGAATTTGCTTGACTGAGCGCTTATAGGGGTATGTGTGGTATTTAGGTAGAATACGGTATTTGTAATAATCACAAGATTGTTTATCTGTAATTGCATCCTTATCTTTTAGCACTGCTGGGAAAAATAAATTGGAGAAATTATACCTTTTCAGTTAGATTCATCTGAAACAGTTGCAATATAAAAATGAAAAATAAGTTTCTGTATAATAATTGTTTGGAGTAACCAGTTTATACTGAATGAGGTTGTTTGGAGCTGAGAAATTATGTCATAGGTGCCTCATTTCATTTGAAAAATCAACAACAGAAGCAAATTTTGTGGGTTGTATTTCTCAGGAAGAAGAAAATATAGATATCTGTCAGAGTTTAGCTCTGTTTCAAACACAGAGTGTTTCAATAAACACGTCTTTTCAAGAAATCTAAAAGACAAACAGCAAGCAAGCAATAATCTGAAATTTGAAACACAGAAAAAAAAAATTCTAGGTGTACTCCTTCTCCCTTCCCTCCCTCTCTTGGAAATGGGTGCTTCAGAAAGGGATGCAAATTTTCTAGATGAGAGTTATCACTCATGGAGGTTCATCCATTCTCCTTAATAAAAAACATGCTTTTTTTCCAGACAGACAATTCTTATTAAATATGAAGCTTTGTTTTCTCTGAAAAATTACTCATTTTTATGCCCCACCACCAAAAAAGTGGCGGGGTATTATGTTATACCCTCTGAAATTTTGAATGTCCGTCCGTCTGTCCGTCCGTCAGTCCGTCCGTCCGTCAGTCAGCGCCCCCACCATTCCTCTGCCCGCAACTCCTCCTACAGTTTTGGGCCAATCCTTTTCAAACTTTACAGGTGCTTTTAGGATGGTCTGAAGATATGCATATTGTTTTTTCAGAATCCTGAAATTATTTTTGATCACATTTTTTGCATGTTTAACTTAGACTTTTCTTCGAGCCCTAATACTACAGAAATGTATAGGGAGTATGTACCTTCTGCCCGCAACTCCTCCTACAGTTTTAGGCCAATCCTTTTCAAACTTTACAGGCGCTTTTAGGATGGTCTGAAGATATGCATATTGTTTTTTCAGAATCCTGAAATTATTTTTGATCACATTTTTTGCATTTTTAACTTAGACTTTTTTCGAGCCCTAATACTACAGAAATGTATAGGGAGTATGTACCTTCTGCCCGCAACTCCTCCTACAGTTTTAGTCCAATCCTTTTCAAACTTTACAGGCACTTTTAGGATGGTCTGAAGATATGCATATTTTATTTCAGAATCCTGAAATTATTTTTGATCACATTTTTTGCATTTTTAACTTAGACATTTTTCGAGCCCTAGTACTACAGAAATGTATAGGGAGTATGTACCTTCTGCCCGCAACTCCTCCTACAGTTTTAGTCCAATCCTTTTCAAACTTTACAGGCGCTTTTAGGATGGTCTGAAGATATAAAAAAATTTTTCAGAATCCTGAAATTATTTTTTATCACATTTTTTGCATTTTTAACTTAGACTTTTTTCGAGCCCTAATACTACAGAAATGTATAGGGAGTCTGTACCTTCTGCCCGCAACTCCTCCTACAGTTTTAGGCCAATCCTTTTCAAACTTTACAGGCGCTTTTAGGATGGTCTGAAGATATGCATATTGTTTTTTCAGAATCCTGAAATTATTTTTGATCACATTTTTTGCATTTTTAACTTAGACTTTTTTCGAGCCCTAATACTACAGAAATGTATAGGGAGTATGTACCTTCTGCCCGCAACTCCTCCTACAGTTTTAGTCCAATCCTTTTCAAACTTTACAGGCGCTTTTAGGATGGTCTGAAGATATGCATATTTTATTTCAGAATCCTGAAATTATTTTTGATCACATTTTTTGCATTTTTAACTTAGACTTTTTTCGAGCCCTAATACTACAGAAATGTATAGGGAGTATGTACCTTCTGCCCGCAACTCCTCCTACAGTTTTAGGCTAATCCTTTTGAAACTTTACAGGCGCTTTTAGGATGGTCTGAAGATATGCATATTGTTTTTTCAGAGCTCTGAAATTATTTTTTATCACATTTTTTGCATTTTTAACTTAGACATTTTTCGAGCCCTAATACTACAGAACTGTATAGGGAGTATGTACCTTGTACACGCAACTCCTCCTACATTTTCAGGCCGATCCTTTTGAAACTTTACACACACTTTTAGGATGGTCTGAAGATATGCATATTGTTTTTTTTTCAGAATCCTGAAATTATTTTTTGTCACTTTTTATTGCATTTTTAACTTAGACTTTTTGGTGTTTGTTTTTTTTTGTTTTTGTTTTGGAGTTATGAAATAACTGTTTATTGCTTCTCTTCATGTTTAACTTAGATTGTTTTCAGCCCTTATACTACAGAAGTGCATAGGGAATATGTCCCTGTGTGGCGGGGCATGGTGCATGGCTTGCAGTTTTATTTAGAATGCCGTCTGCTACACTGCTGGGCTCTTTAAGGGTTAAGTGATATTATGTGCAAAAGGCAGAAAACCAGACCAGGCTGTTTAACCAATTTTTGTCGGAAAACCCCCAAAAAAGTAATATTTCAAACATAGCAGACCCAGATCAGACACAGCAGAATGTGGCATCTGATAAGGGTCTACACTGCTTGCATTAGTTGCTGGAATTTCTATAAAACATAGTAATGATAAAAACTAGGCAGATACCCCACCATTGGAATTAACACCGTTCCAAATAGTTGTGGAAGTAAAGTCAAATATGTTTTCTTGGAAAAATAAGAAAAAATATTTCAAATTAAGAAAACACACCTATTCAAATACATTGAAAATTTCGCCACCAAGAACTGAAAGTTTTCAGATAAAAATTCTGATATTTTTTATATTTCTGCTCAAAACATAGATTGTGGGTACTCGTTTGAACCACCTCGCTGAGACAGTTCTAACGACTACCCACAATCTATGTTTTTGAGCAGAAATAAGAAAAATAATACATACCCCTGTAAACCACAGTTTTACTATATAAAACTGGGGTTTAAGGGGGTCAAAATTATATTTGGTATGTTTTTGTGATGTAATCTTGTCAGTTGAAATTTTTACCCAAGAGTGCTAAGGGTTAAGTGCAGGTACTTCCAGATTAATGAGAAACTAGTTTTTGTCTCACCTGGAGGCAATTAACATGCACCAAATATTTAATTCTTCTCATTTTCTGGTAGAAAAAAAGGTATGATGTAACTGAAAACTTAGCATTTTACCATAGGCAAGCAGAAACAACCCAGATCACCACATACAGTATCTGGACTTGAAAAAGGTCCCGCATATATGATTTTTTCAGTGGTAAGTTTTTTTCCCACCCATGAAAATATGGGACGCTGGATTTTATAAAAGTAAAAATAAAAAGCTGCATGCACGCATCTATTTTTTGAAAAAATTGTCTGAGAATCTAATAACTTTTTATGCCCTGCATCGGATGATGCAGGGGGCATATAGTTTTTTGGTTTTCCATACATGGGTATGTGGGTACGAATGTACGTCCTTCTGTACGAATGTGTGCATATGTATGTACATACGTGATCCTGTTAGACGCAGGTTAAGGCATTTGTACCAGGTAGAATTTTGCTGTTTTATAGTCAGGTACCCCACAGCGGGGGCATCTGTGTACTGTGGACACATTTCTAGTTTTTTTTTTGGCCTTATTTTTTTTGGATGTATTCTGTTTGGCTTTCTGGGTAAAATTTTCAGCAGACGACATTTAAAAATGTTTTTTCTTATTTTACCAGAACACAGGATTTGACATTTCAGACAATTTGCATGAAATGTTAAATACTGTTTACTGGGAAAATAAGAAAAAATGTCAGCAATTTGTCATCTGCTGAATTAGTCCATAGTGTGGTAAAGGTTAAAAATGAATCCATGCAGGCTGTGCATTTAAAATGGTCCAGTTCTGATTAGTACCTTCTGATAGTATATCCCTTGTCCTGCTGAACCCGATATACCCTGCCTTTGTAAAAAGTGTAGATCCAGATCAGTTGGCTTCTGAAGAAGCCAACTAATCTGGATCTACACTGTTTGTCATTCAGTATGTGAATTTATATCAACAACCTAGATCAAGTAATCCTACTGGCTGAAAATTGGAAGTGGGCGTGGCATCTGAATTATTCAGCATGACAAGGGATACCACTTTGTCTGTGTGGTGATTCATGTGAGTTACCAAAAAATACCTTTTCCTGGAGAAATAAGAATAAGTATTGAATAATTATATCATGCGGCGCTGCCTCTATGTGACTCAGTTGCCTGGTAGCGTTAAAAATCTGAAAACTGAACTTTTATCATGCTTTTCAGGTGTGTTGCGGCAGTTAAATGACAGTCGTACCCAGCTTGAAGAACTATGGGCAGCTAGGAAACTCAAGTTAGATCTGTGTTTGCAACTCAGATTGTTTGAAAGAGATGCTGTGGAGGTAAGTATTATACCCCAGCTTTGAAGAAGTGTGGGCATCACGAAAACATACCTGTGTAATTCTGACCCCTTAAACCCCATTTTTATACAGTAAAACTTGGGTTTACAGGATATACATTATTTTTCTTATTTCTGCTCAAAAACATAGATTGTGGGTACTCATTAGAACTGTCTCAGTGAGGTAGTTCTAATGACTACCCACAATCTATGTTTTCAGCAGAAATATGAAAAATATCAGAATTTTTATCTGAAAACCTTCAGTTTTTGATGGTGAAATTTTCAGTATATTTGAATAGGGATGTTTTCGTAATGGTCTACTTGATGTTCCCTGTACGTCATTTCCTTATACTGAAAGGCATTTGACTTTGACTCCCAAAAGCAATAAACAAGCCAAAACAGTATATGAAATCTTTAAGTGTTACTAAGTTGAACTAAATTGAAAGAGTGTAGTATCCTAAGGAGTGATGAAATCATGACTTCATTTCTCCTAAGGATATCACACTTTTTCAACTTTCAACAAAGGAAATCACACTATTTCAGCATGTGTATTGCTTTCGGGAGACAAATTCATCAAAGTCCTGTGTACTGAAGCAGTGTATTGGGTCCTAGTTTTTATTTTTTCAGGTCTGTTGATATCTTTGGTTTTTTACCATTGCAATGATCTGCTGTATCGTAGGATAGATCTGTATACTATACCATACCTCATTTTGAAAAATCCTTTTCATAGTTTGGACCTGCTAACCATCATGATTGATAGATAGGCTTAAGAGAGATCACATGTTTGAGCCTGTCTCGATGGCTCAGTTGGATGCACGTCTGACTGGAGACCAGGAGGTCATGGGTTTGACCCCTGCTGAGGTCAGCAACATTCTTTCATGGAGATTGATCATGAAATATTTTCTAAGGTCATTCTCTCCCTTCCGCTGATTCAAGAAGGGCAGTTGTCAGTTTCTGGCGAAAGAATGTGCACAATACTGGTTAACCGCTTAGAGGACTAAGCCTGTCCAGTAAACGTGTGGTTAGGTAAATTGGCCACACTCGACATGACCCCATTGGGTTGACTGGGCCGTAAAACCTCAAACCAAACAAATCACATGTTTGCTCTCTGAACAAGTCATACAGAAAAGTTTGACTATTATGGTTGTTCATGATTACTGTCATTTACCGTGCCAGCAGTTTTGAGCATTCATAGAAGACTGAAGTCCAGTCAGTTCCATTGCTTTGGCAGGAACCCAGTGGGCACAAGATGTTTATACAATAATGCATTAATACTCATAGGGAAGGCTGCAAATAGGGTATGTTTTTTAGGCTTTTAACCCATTGTAGACTGAAAGAACTCACCCACACTATGTATTGGAAGAGTCCAATTTCAATTTTAGGTAGGTAAGGCTATGAGATTTAGATATTTCTAGAGAAAAATGGCTAACAGTGGAGACCCTGATCAGATGCCGCATTCTGCACTGTTTGCCAATTACCCTTTTACTATGTATTGGAAGAGTCCAGTTTCAATTTTAGGTAGGTAAGGCTATGAGATTTAGATATTTCTAGAGAAAAATGGCTAAACTATTTGCAAACAGTGGAGACCCTGATCAGACGCCGCATTCTGCGGCGTCTGATCTGGGGCTGCACTGTTTGCCAATTACTCTTTTACAGGTCTCCCGACTACAATGGGTTAAAGTGTTAAAAGCCTTGTCAGCCATCCTTCTGCGTCACCCAAAAATCAAAGCACTGACAGCACTGGTGGGTCATTTGTCTGAGTGTTGGCAAAAGAAATGGTCCTGAATGGGTACAAGACTGTTTTATTTAACCCTTAACTTCCTGTAATTTAAGCAAACATAGCAAACCCTGAACTGGGTCTGCACTATTTGCCAATGCCCCAGTCCAGGTTTTACAGATAAGCTACTTTACATGGCACTTTGACGACACAGCGACAAGAATAGCATGGCTATAAATAAATGGTATCTGGATTTCATACAAATGCAGAGTTTGATTTCGTTGGTCTATGATAATCACGTGGACAACGTTATGGAAATTTTTGTGGATCTATGCAATAATAATTTTTAAATACCCCTTTTTAGGTCTCTTCACAGCTAGAACTATGGGCTGAAGAGCTCCAACACCAGGAACTGGTTACTGATGGCAACAAGGCGGAGCAGATGCTAGTCATGCACAATGAACGAGTACTGCACATGCAGAACTGTACCTTTGAGGTACTGCAAAGAGGACAGGAGTTGGCCCAGGTAATGTTTTATATAAAAAGTAGTGATATTTTCTTATTTCTCCATGAAAACATTCAGCTACTCATTACAATTGCTCCCTGGTGAGGTGCTTCTTATGAGTATCCTCAACATATATTTTCATGGAGAAATTAGAAAAATATTTTTCTTGCATACCAGTGTGTGTTTTCTCCGATTTCCACCAGTGCTGAAAAATCTTATCTGACCCCACTTATCTGACCAGTGGGGTGGATAAAAAAAGGAAGAAATTAACATGCATTCAGTGCATTGGTTGTATAGGAGATCATGTTGTAGCATCATCAAGACAAGGGTTGTAAAGACAACAGATGTCAAGAACTTGACAAATAATGTCAATTTATGTTACCTCAGATGTCAATGGGGAAAACAACGAACGTCAGTGGCATCTGCTTCTTTGAAAGGTAGAAAAAAAATTCAAGGCTACAAAAGCAAAATTTTGCATTTAGTCAGTTCTAATTAAAATCTAATGCTGTATTGCATCAAAAGTTATGCAAGAAAAAAATATTTATCATGAGTGTTAGATGCAGAGTGAAAAATGCATTCCTTGGGATTAGCTGTTCGGCATTACAAGGCAAGCCACGGAACAGATTTTTCAGTCTGCACCGAACATCCACAATGGATTCTTATAACCTGATATCCCCTCTTATTTGGAGTTATGTAACCTGGCTGATCCAGTAGACCAAAGACTTTCACATCAGTCTGAATTTTACATTAATTAAAATTATTGCATAAAAAGCAGTGTTGCACCTTATTAACAGCCGTGCATTAACCAGGGAAAAGCTGTGGCAATTCACGCGCTGTTAATGCACGGCTACGCAACTTTCAGTATGATCGTACCAGGGCCACAGATTTGCTGCCTTTACGAGATGTGTACTGCCTGGCCCTAGAACAAGCATAGTCCGTGGAAATTGCATTTGCGAGACATCGGTGAAAAGACGTAACAAAATAGTGCAAGAAATAATGCGAAATGTAGCAAATGTTTTCAGTTTTTATGCAATAATCGCAATCAAACATGTTTTTTCAATGCATTAACATTCGCCAAGTCCCTTGGGAGGTGTTGAAAACCACGGCCTCCGGCCTTGGTTTTCAACACCTCCCTCGGGACCTGGCGAATGTTAATGCATGAAAAACCATGTCTGATCCCTATATTATTTTGAAATGGTAGTTTTTGAATCTATACTGTAGGCATGCCTCCTCACCCAGCGGTGGGTGGTGGGGGGGGAGGTGTAGGAGGGGGGTGGGTCTGATGAGTGTCTTCACTAAATGCTTATATGAAAAAATAAGACAACTACCTTATTTTTTCCCAAATACACCACAACCTCTTTATAACACTATTGTTGGGGTCCATAGCATAAACCGTGTTAGTAAAACAACCGTGTTATATTGAAACAAAAATGTATAGATTATATTGAAAAATGCAAATCAAGTGTATACAACTCCACTAATAATAATTTGATCAGAGTTCTGTAACCTTTATGTACATGCAAAGTCTATATCCTTACTATGGTGCAAGTTTCAAACCATTATCTTGAAAAATGTAGGAGGAGTTGTGGAGACTTGAACAGTACTCTTGATAAAGATAAAGTGTTTTATCTAAAGCTGTGTTTACATTTGTAAAACATTTGAGACATACTGGACAGACAGTTGGTGTTACTTATCATTTTGACAAAATCTTTCAAATTTGAGCCAGTGCACGATTCAAAACCAACAATTAGACTTTTGAGACCAGCAAAGACCCACGTCAGCCTGCGTATCCATGCAGTCTGAGCAGAATCTACACCGATGGCATGTGTCTTCTACAACCTCCAGGCTATCCAAAGAGGGATGAACGAGAAATTCCATACTGGGTGAATGTACAGGCTGATCTGAGTCTTTGCTGGTCAGAGGCCTTATTGTGCGATTTGTCATGCACAGGCTTATTTCAATATTTTTGTTTCAGTTATTCGAGACAACTGGTGTACAGTTGATGGCGGATAGTCATTATGATGCTCCAACCAGGATACAGGAACTTCTAGAGTACCTCCATGAGAGAGAAGTTGATCTTGAAACACTTGCCGACTCTAAGAGGAACCGTCTTGAACAGTGTGTACAGTTACGGAATTTTGAAGTTGAGGCTAGACAGGTAATGCTGGAAATCTGTCATAACTTTTGCTTTTGAAAACAGTATACCCCCCCAAATGCAGTTTGCAGGGGGTATAGATATTTCAAAATGTTATCTGATGCAGTTGTACATTGATCACTTTGATTTTCAGTGATTGGCACCTTAAAGTGCAAATCAAAGTGATCACTGTACAACTGCATCAGATAACATTTGTGGGGGGTTACTGTTTTCACATTGTTTGTCTGTATGTCCATCCATCTGTCAGTCCATTAAATTTTGGTTTCTGAGCAGGATGTATCTAATGAGCACTGCATATTGACCTTTCTTGTTTTAGCTCATCTGTACAAAGTACAAGGAGACATGTTGTAGTCGACCGGATTGTCCCTCGTTAGAATTACATTTTGGTCACTCTGCATTAAAGTTTTAAATGCAACATTCTTTCGTGGAGATTGATCATGAAATATTTTCTACTGTCATTCTCTCCCTTCCGCTGATTCAAGAAAGGCAGTTGTCAGCTTCTGGCGAAAGAATGTGCACAATACTGGTTAACAGCTTAGAGGACTAAGCCTGCCCAGTAAACGTGTGGTTAGGTAAACTGACCGCGCTCGACATGACCCCATTGGGTTGACTGGACCATAAAACCTCAACACAAACAAAGTTTTAAATGCAAGTTTTTCACATGCTAATATATCAGCAGTCACTTACCAGAAAGTCCCACGTTTAAATCTCACTGGAGCTGGACGTCAGCTTACCCTATTAACGCTAAGTATTGGGCAGACAGGCAATTGTGGCATCTGATCAGGGTCTACACTGTTTGTCTCGGTGGCTCAGTCAGAATAGCATCTAACCAGTGATCAGGTTGCAGGTTTGATCCTGGCAGGGTACGGGAACGTTCTTTCGTGGAGATTGATCATGAAATATTTTCTGTGGTGATCATCTCCGTGATCATCTCCCGCTGATTCAAGAAGGGCAGTTGTCAGTTTCTAGCAAAAGACCATGTACAAGTACTGGTTAACTGATAGAGAACTAAGCAAGCCCAGTAAAAGTGTGTTTAGGTAAACTGACCGGCTCAACATAACCTTAATAGAGTTGACAGGGCTTTAAAACTGCAAGTCTGTGGCAGTTGTCTAATAGTTTTTATTCAGATTTACAAGTAGTAAAAGGGACTTGTTTAAATTTTAGTACAAGTATGATTAGGAAATAAGGTGTCCCAAAATTTAGAGTTAATCCTTCTCTTGCTGAACGCAACATGCCCTGGCTTAGCAAACAGTGTAGATCCAGATCAGTTAGCGTCTGATCTGAGTCTACACTGTTTGCAAAGGCCTATCTGTCCCAATACTTGTCCTGCTGAATCAATCAAGATGCCATGCCCGCTTCTAATTTTCTGTCAGACTACTTGATCCAGATTGTTGATACAAATTAATATGCTTAATGACAAACAGTGTAGATCCAAGTCAGTTGGCTTTTTCAGAAGCCAACTGATCTGGATCTACACTGTTTGCAAAGGAAGGGTATATCTGGGCTCAGCAGGACAAGGGTTGAGGTAGTTCTCCATGAACATGCTTCCCTGTATTTGTGAAATACATATCTCCAGAGAAGGTGTTGTTCTTGGCAAGGCACTTCTTATGAGTACCCATAACATATGTTTTTATGGAAAAATAAGATAAATTATTCCAGAATTATCAGCAAATACTCCTTCTTAATTTTTCCTCTGTTGTGGGTAGTCATTAGAAATGCCTCTTAGAGGCACTCTTACTAAGTAACCACATTTGCTAATGTGCAGAAATGAGAAAATATTTACCTGTTCTTATCTGGAGCTAATATATTTTATTTATGTGGGCCCCTGTATCCTAGTGGATAAGAGCTGACTCTTAATCCATTAGGTTTCTCACCGCTGTGGTTGGAGCCTCCCTTGGGTCACGTGGGAAAGCCAAGTTCTGCTTACGGATAGTCAGGTGGTTTTTCCCATGATTCTCTGGTTTTCACCCACCTTTGATTAACGATTGGCTTGATATAAGTGAAATATTCTTGAAAAGGCGGTAAAACCCAAATCAAAAAAAAAATATATATATATATATATATATATATATATATATATATATATATCAGGGCTCGGGAAAACCGGAAAAATAGCCGGTCTGGACCGAAATTAAGAATTCTGGACCGATTTCAAACACACCAAAACAGTAATAAATCGGTTCAACAGGCTTGTGCCTTGAACCCCATTGTTCCCCAACCAACCAATTTTTACGAATCAATGATGTCTAAAAAATCAACAAACGGTCAAGTCTTCCCAAACTGACAACGTCCGCGCACCTTTTAAATGCGATATTATGGTAGTTAAAAGGCTCTAAACGGTCATTTGACATGTATATTGGAGAGACAGCTGAATAACGGCAACCTACCGCAGCACAAATTAATTACGTCATTATCCAAACATTGTCAAAAACTCAACACTTCACTGACCTTTGTGCGGTAAACACGATTAACACGATCATCAATAACGGTAGTCTGATAATTAATCCGTTTGTGTGACACGTGTGAATACACTGAGACTGCAAAACATCCAGGTGCAGTCGGCGTGTCCAAAAAGATCAAAGGTCGCTTTACTGAGAGTGATAAAAGAATGCACCGCTTGAACGCACCCGTTTTCTTCCTCTTCTTTTTTGTTTCGATCAACACGGTTTGTCGGTCCCAGATACGATAAATGAATTCCCAAACCGTGTATGTCCTGATCAGATGTCGCATACAACGGCGTCTGATCTGGGTATTATTGATTGCTTCTTTTTTTGTTGTTGATTGCCGTAACACGCGAGTATAATTCAAGGTAGATTTCACGGTAAAAATAAGTAATGCACCACTTGCGCTAGACAAGATTGGTCAGTGCTTAAAATTTAAGCAGTCTGATCAAATCTTGAAACATTGAAAACTGCAAAACCGCCCGTGGCGCAGGCCTTTTTTCTTAGACCTAATTAGGTCCATGAAAGTCGTTTCGTTCCGTCTCTCCTGTTTCCCGCCGTCTTCGCGCTTATACAAGACGGGAATCAGTTGTTTATAAATAGTTTAGGAAAACCCTGCGGAGGTGGAAATAAAACAAACCGTTTTTTGTTTTTTTTTCTTTCTTTCTTTTTATATACCTGACTGTATTTATTGATGACGCCAGCTTTGATCATGCTCGTTTTACCCGGACTTCCGTCATATAACGGAGTTGAGGTGTATTATTTAAAAGGAGTTATAGGACTGCCAATTGTCATTAGTTTTTGTGACAGGTGATATATACATATTTTTTTTTTTTTTGGAAATAGGCTCATTGATGACGTCATCGTCATCGGCTGGACCGATTCAGATTTCAAAATTTCCAGAGCCCTGATATATATATATATATATTTTATATATTTTTGAGGCAGTGCGAAGAAATATTACACATGCATTTCAATGTTATCTGTATGAGACATACTCTGAGCATAAATAACAACAATTAATGCGTGTTATTTCATTGCAAATGAACTGTCAAGGATAACATTACGAAAACAAGCCTATTCAAATATATAGAAAATTTCATCTCCAAAAACTGAAAATTTTCAGATAAAAAACTCAGATATTTTTCATATTTCTGCACAAAACATAGATTGTGGGTACTCGTTAGAACCGCCTCGCCGAGGCGGTTCTAACGAGTACTCAAAATCTATGTTTTGAGCAGAAATAAGAAAAATAATATATACCCCTGTAAACCCCAGTTTTACTATACAAAAGTGGGGTTTAAGAGGGTCAAAATTATATAGGTATGTTTTCGTGATGTTTTTTAAGGGAAATAAAAGCAGGAATTAGAACACCATCTTAGCTGTTGTAACTGGTGCTTTCATTATTAAGATTATTATTCCAGGTGATATCATGGATAAGGAATGGTGAATCAATGCTGACGGCCAGTTTCATGTGTCCAAACTCCTTGCTGGAAGCTGAACAACTGAAGAAAGAACAGGAACAATTTATGATGGCAATAGAAGTAAGTGCAACAGTTTCCTCCCTTTATCTTCGAGGCAAAACCAGCACTTCAAGAACATGTATTCATACCACTTTTGTAGGGGCATAGCTAAGGTGATATCTGAGGGGCTTTGATTTGATCAAATTTTCATGCGTACTCTACGGGTTTGGAATGACAGACATAAGCAAACACATATCAGGCACCACAGAATGGGTTGTCTGATCAGGGTCTACACCATTTGCCACTCATACAGCATCTTTATGCACATTCATAAGTACATTTAGTAAAATGGGCTTGCTGAAGAGGGGAGTGGTAGGGTGGTGCGAAGGAGCTGTGTATCTTACATCACTGGGGCGTCCAACTGATACTGGCTTACAGTTGGGCAAGGCCTGCTATCCTTGTAGTGGGTAAGGGTAGAGGGGGAATGTTTTTATTTCTTCTGTTTCTTCACTTTCATTCCTGTTCCTCTTTCTTCCCTGTCCCTCTTTTTCATCTCTCTACTCTCTCTTCTATCTCTTTTCTCCCTTTCTCTGGGAGACGACACAAAATGACCCTCAAGGGTTGACGTGTCGTTAAACCCCAACACAATCAATCTTGCTGAAGAGACATATACTGTTAACCCTTCTCTTGCTGAACACGACATGCCCTGTCTTAGCAAACAGTGTAGATCCACATCAGTTGGCTTCTGAAGAAGCCAACTGATCTGGATCTGCACTGTTTGTCATTAGATATGTGAATTTCTATCAAAAATGCGGATCAAGTAATCTTATTAGCTGGAAATTAGAAGTGGGCGTGGCATCTTATTTTATTCAGCAAGACAAGGGTTAAGAGTAATGGATTTGAATGTTTAGGGTAAATACAGTACCCCAAATTTATGAAATTTTGAGTCAATAGGGGGTTCAACTCTGAGAGTTGAACCCCCTCTGAATCCGCTCCTGATTTGCTATAAATATTTATGCAGACGGGCATAGGACACACATTGTGATTTTTTTTATTTTCAAAACTGAAGCCACAATCGTAAAAGTCACTACAGTGTAGTTCAAGTGACACACAAAACTGAAGCCATGATCATTTTTATGTTTTCAGAAAACTCACTACAGTGTAGTTCAGGTGACATACAAAACTGAAGCCATGATCATTTTTATGTTTTCAGAAAACTCACTACAGTGTAGTTCCAAGTGACACACAAAACTGAAGCCATGATCATATTTATGTTTTCAGAAAACTCACTACAGTGTAGTTCAAGTGACACACAAAGCTGAAGCCATGATCAGCATACAACATTACAACTCGGACTTAGTGCGAGCAATTGTTGATAACGTCACGTTGGCATGGCAACAGTTAAGAAATCATGCAGAAGAGAGACACAAATTAGTGATGGCATCCATGACATGGTACAAAACTGCTGAACAGGTAAATAATAGGTTTTTTAACCCTTAAAGGGGGTAGTCTGGTGGTGCGAAGGTGTCGTGTGTTTTATGTCACCGGGGAGTCCAAATGATATTGGCTTACAGTTGGGCAAGGCCTGCTATCCTTGTAGCAGGTAAGGGTAGATGGGAATGTTTTCATTTCTTCTGCTTCTTCACTTTCATTCCTGTTCCTCTTTCTTCCCTGTTCCTCTTTTTCATCTCTTCTACCATCTCATCTATCTCTTTTCTCCCTTTCTCTGAGAGATGACATTAAATGACCCACAAGGGTTGATGTGTCATTAAATTCCAACACAATCAATCAATTTAACCCTTTAAACATTATCAGAATTTAAATATTGGCAGTCAATGTTAGAAAACATTTTTCTTACTTTTCTTGGAAAATAAGATGTTAAGCCTCACTATTTATGTTAGACTCACTTATTTTCAACTCAAAAACCCAATTTCATGCTCTGTGTTCCTAAAACAGTTTAGAAATTCCTCTCTTTATTTTGTGTAAAAATAAGAAACATACTAAATTTTCTAAAATTTCTCTAATGATTATTTGAAAATTTAACATGATGATTTATCATATTTACGGTAAATGCCCTAAAATTTGTACACAAGAATTTCTGACACAGTTGCATATGCAAACAGTGCAGACCCAGATCAAACTGCTCCTTAAGGAGCAGTCTGATCAGGGTCTACACTGTTTGCCATTCCACCAAGTGTATTAAGAAACAACTGCATAAGAGGCAAAATTTAGGCCAAAAATTTTAGGACATTTACTGTACCTTAAATATTCTGATCCATTATATTTCTTACCATACTTCCCCAAAATTAACCCTAGTCCTGCTGAACATGGATATGTCCTGCCTTTGCAAACAGTGTAGATCTAGATCAGTTGGCTTCTGAAGAAGCCAACTGATCTGTATCTGCACTGTTTGCCATTCAGTATTTGAATTTGTATCAACAACCTGGATCAAGTAATCTGATAGGCTGAAAATTAGAAGTGGGTGTGGTTACCATAATTTATTCAGTAGAACAAGGGTTAATGTGCTTAAAGCGGGCCCCCGTAGCCTAGTGGATAAGAGAGTTGACTCTTAATCCATTAGGTTTCTCACCGCTGTGGTTCGAGCCTCGCTCAGGTCATATGTGGGAAAGCCAAGTTCTGCTTATGGATGGTCAGGTGGTTTTTCTCCGGGTTCTCCGGTTTTCGCCCACCTTCGATGAACAATCGACTCGATATAAGTGAAATATTCTTGAAAGGGCCGTAAAACCCAAATAAAAAAAAAAAAAAAAAAATAATGTGCCTAAAACTTGCTGGATATGTGGCAAACAGTGTAGATCCTGAACAGTTGCCACATTTTTGGCTTTCCCTCAGGTGCTTGTTAACCCTTGTCCTGCTGAACCCGGATATTTGTTTTGTGTTGAGGTTTTACGGTCTAGTCAACCCAATGGGGTCATGTCGACCATGGTCAGTTTACCTAACCACACGTTTACTGGGCAGGCTTAGTCCCCTAAGCGGTTAACCAGTATTGTGCACATTCTTTTGCCAGAAACTGACAACTGCCCTTCTTGAATCAGCGGAAGGGAGAGAATGACCGTAGAAAATATTTCATGATCAATCTCCACGAAGATCAATCTCCACGAAAGAATGTTGCCGACCTCAGCAGGGGTTGAACCCGCGACCTCCTGGTCTCCAGTCGGATGGCGCATCCAACTGAGCCACCAAGGCCGGCCTGAACCCAGATATACCCTGCCTTTGCAAACAATGTAGACCCAGATCAGATGGCTTCTAAAGAAGCCAACTGATCTGGATTTACACTGTTTGCCATTAAGAATGTGAATTTATAGCAACAATCTGGATCAAGTAATCTGATTGGCTGAAAATTTGAAGTAGGTGTGGCATCTTAATTTATTTAGCAGGACAAGGGTTATGAAACAGTTTTGACTATAATGGTTCAAAAGACTTGTTAAAAAGAAGCATTTTGTGGTAAATCTGGGATAATTATAGTGTTGCTTTTTTTGTAGTCCAGTGATTCTGTCATGGATTTTTGATAGAAACTACGGTTTCACAGAAGATGTTTAGTAACTGTATATAAACAAGAATCGTTAAACTTTTATATTTAAGCTCCAGATGCAGTAGATAACTAGGGCTCAGTTGTTCAAAGCGTTGTTTGCTTAACAAGCTCGTTAAGGGTCATTTCGTTAACTATTTTAGCAGATTCAATATACAATATTCTGATATTTTTTGCTGAAAAATGTGAGTAGCTTTTGCACAGCAAAAACTACTCACATTTTTTCAGCAAAACATTTCAGCATATTTGCGTATCACTTGATGCAAATTTTAACGAATCGTTAACTAACGATGTCGTTAGCTTTGAACAACTGGGCCCAGATAAATATTTTTCTTAATTCTCCAAAAAACAATATAGTGTGGATACCCATTAGAAGTTCCTATTATATATCCCCAACATATGATTTTGCGGAGAAATGAAAAAAAATAATTAATTGATGCACCCTCTTATTTGGAACTGTGAAAAACATATTCCAGAATTGTTTTTTCCTTCATGTATGCTATTTCCAGCAGCATCATTACAAAAACACGCCTATTCAAATATAAAGGGTAAAGGGTAAAGGGTAGTTAAGGGATTCGAGGCAAGGCGTCTTGCGGAAAATGGGTCCTCGTTTGCATTGCACCCTACGGGATTTTGGGCGGGAAAACGTAAATACCCTAATAACTCCATCAGTTCGCAACAGACAGATTGTGTGAAAGTACAGAAATTCTTTGCTCTCTGAATAAAATTTTCAGCAGACAACATATTGAACTATTTTTCCTATTTTTCTGAGAAACAGTATTTGATATTTCATGCAGATTTCCATTGGAGAATTTGCATGAAATGTCTGATCCTGTTTTCTTTGAAAAATAAGAAAAATATCACCAATTTGTTGTCTGCTGAATTAGCCCAGAGAGTGGTAAAGGTAAAAGAGGATATAGCTGAATTGGTTTGGTTAAGTTTGCTCAGGAGGAATGATAAGACTGCAACAGCCCCACCCCTAGCAGCTTTGAGAGGAACTCTATTTTTACTAATAATTTATAAGTGTAATAGTCACAAAAGACCAGGAACGCATCATTTTGTTTTACTTGAACTTCTGTTCTAGGTTTGGTCAGTGCTAGAAAGTCTAGATCGGGACTATAAACGAGATGAAGATTGGTGCGGAACCGAGAGGGCTAACATTTCAGATAAACCTAGCTATATGGTACAGCTGATTAATAAGCATAATGAACAGAAAGAAGCTTTTCTCAAGGTAATTAGATGTAAACATTGTCACATACCTGTAGATAGGTTGCTTTTTCCAGCCCAAATACGTGATAATTTTTATCAACCCTTTGCAGACTGCGAGACATAGTCAGGTAAAAATACTGGGGAATTTACCACACATTGACATAGTCAAGGTAATGAACTGTAAAATTTGCCACTGATTACTTTTATGTAAGCCTTGCCACATAGTTATGGATAAGTTGCTTTTTCCAACCAAAAAGAAGTGTTACTTTTTGTCAGCCTGGCAGAGTATAGGATATAGTGAAGGCTACTTACTGCAAAGTTTGCCACATGCAGGGGGAGCGAATTCTTTCCTTTAGGCCAGAGAAAATTAATTATTAGATTCTCATCACCACCTGCCCCTAAAATAATCAAACCATATCTGACCATATAAAAAAATTGGGGTGGAAAACTTTTTCAGAGATAGTTGGACTTTATCAAAAAACAGATTTTATAACATTTTTAAGAACTACAAATGAATTATTTGTTATGAAAAGAGTAGTAAAACAAGATTTTTATCGCACCTGCTTGTAGCAGGGTGCGATATAGGCGTCCGATTTTCCGTCCGTCCGTCCGTCCGTCCTTCCGTCCGTCCGTCCGTCCGTCCGTCCGTCCGTCCGTCCGTCCGTCCGTCCGTCCGTCCGTCCGTCCGTCCGTCCGTCCGTCCGTCCGTCCGTCCGTCCGTCCGTCCGTCCGTCCGTCCGTCCGTCCGTCCGTCCGTCCGTCCGTCCGTCCGTCCGTCCGTCCGTCCGTCCGTCCGTCCGTCCGTCCGTCCGTCCGTCCGTCCGTCCGTCCGTCAACATTTATGTCGACGTTCAACATTTATGTCAAAGTTAGTATTCTAATCAACTACAAGACTAAACAACCATCAAACCTTGCATGAAACATCTCTTTGACCTCCTGACTTTGCGACATAGGCGTCCGCTTTTCCGTATGTCTGTCCATTCGTCCGTCCGTCTGTCAACATTTATGTCGACGTTCGACATTTATGTCAAAGTTAGTATTTTAATCAACTACAAGACTAAACAACCATCAAACCTTGCATGAAACATCTCCCTGACCTCCTGACTTTGCGACATAGGTGCCCACTTTTCCATTTGTCTGTCTGTTCGTCCGTCCGTCTGTCCGTCTGTTAACAGTTCTGTTATGTCGAAGTTCGACATTTATGTCAAAGTTCATATTCTAATCAACTACAAAACTAAACAACCATCAAACCCATCTAGCACTTCTTCTCGATGTACTGACTCGGCAGGTATCTTGACCTGGTGACCTTGACCTATATTGTGCACTCCAGTGACTGACACATTTTATGTTGATGTTCGGTATCTCCTCAAATATAAGACCTACAACCACTAAACCTTGCATAGTGCTTCACCGCATTGCACTGGCTTGGCAGGTACCTTGACCCGGTGACCTTGACCTATATTTGACACATTTTACGTTAATGTTTGATAACTCCTCAACTATAAGGCCTACAACCACCATACCTTGCATTGTGTTTCTCCTTGATGTACTGAATCAGCAGGTACCTTGACCCGTGACCGTGACCTATATTTCATGCTCCAGTGACTTTTACACATTTTACGTCAACGTTCCATTATCATTGGGCTGTATGATAGGAAAAGTCAGTGCTGAAGATATAGCCATTAGCGGGAATGGGACTGGCCTGGAATATATGTGCCCCACTAGGCACTTTGTCTACATTGTTTTCAACCCAGTTTTCCAAGTAAGCACTGCTAAGAATGAAATAAACTTATTTAATAACCACGTTCTGATTGTGGCTCCTGTGACTTTTGCCCCAGCAGGTGCGATGACGCCTTCCGCGGAATTCTTGTCTTCTTTTAGCACATACTTGTAAATGGTGGTTTTCTTGTTTTGCTATGATTTACCTCTTAGCTGCATGGACCAGGAATAAAAAATAAAATCCACCCACCAACTCATTTTTTTCCTAGAATCTGGATGAGAATCAAATAATTTTATCTGGCCTTAATGCTTAGTACTATAGATGAAATTTTCAGCAGACAACATATTGAAATATTTTTCTTATTTTTATTCCCAGAAAATAGAGTGTCAAATCCTGTTTTCTCGAAAAGATATGAAATAAAGGTTGCTAATTTGACGTCTGCTAAATAAGCCCAGAAAGTGGTAAAGGTTAATGATACTCTCCAATAAGAGGGGAGATAAATATTTCCACATCTGAAAACAGATGCCACCATTTTGCAAAGGGAAACAAGTTTAGCCAGCAGAGTTGCCCAATATAGCACTTGAAACCTTAAAAAAATGGGGACTACTCTTAAAGAAAAGAATTTGCTCCCACACATAGGGAGCAAATTCTTTCCTTTAAGAATACTTTTCAGTGAGAAGGGAGGGAAATATATCCATGCCAGTATTTTTCCTTCTTTCCCTAAAGAGTTCTCTCCAGTGAAAAGGGAGGTCATTATTATTTCCCTTGCCATTGTATCCATGCCATAATTATTTCCCTTGGAGTTGCGCCTGATCCCCAGGAAGAGTTGTTTGTGTTAAGGTTTTACGGCCCAGTCAACCCAATGGGGTCATGTCGAACACGGTCAGTTTACCTAACCACACGTTTACTGGGCAGGCTTAGTCCTCTAAGGGGTTAACCAGTATTGTGCACATTCTTTCGCCAGAAACTGACAACTGCCCTTCTTGAATCAGCAGAAGGGAGAGAATGACCGTAGAAAATATTTCATGATCAATCTCCACGAAAGAATGTTGCTGACCACGGCGGGGGCTGAACTCCCAACCTCCTGGTCTCCAGTCGGACGGCGCATCCAACTGAGCCACCGAGGCGGCCAGGAAGAGTTTTAAAACTTGATGATGTGGCTACTTTATGAACGCCTATATCAAAAAACTTTGGTTCTCGTAGAATTTCTATGTTTCTTGTTAAGTTCATACAGTGCATAAAAGCTGTTAATCCTTCTCTTGCTAAACACGACCTGCCCTGTCTTATGAAACAGTGTAGATCCAGATCAGTTGGCTTCTTCAGAAGCCAACTGATCTGGATCTGCACTGTTTGTCATTCATTACGTGAATTTATATCAACATCCTGGATCAAGTAATCTGATTGGCTGAAAATTAGGAGTGGGCGTGGCATCTTAATTTATTCAGCATGACAAGGGGTAATTAAATATTTTGATCCCTAAACACTTGAGGGGTTAAACATATAAGTTTGTAATTTCAGTATTTTTGTGACTTGCATAGATCCAGAAAACAGTGGGTACACAAATAACTATTTTTTTTTCTCCATGAATACATTTGTTGTAGCTACTCATTAGAAGCACCTCATAGAGAGGTTTCTTTTGAGTACCCGCAACATACGAGTGTGTACCCAGATAATATTTTTTTTGTTATTTGTCTACAAAAAGATGTTGTGGGTTCTCATTAGAAGTGCCTTTCTGAGGTGCTTGTAAAATGTACCGACAACATATGCTTTTGTGGAGAAATAAGAAAAATATCAATACTTTTTGGTTAGTTCGCACATATTTTGTTCAGAATTAATTTTTGGTTTAAACAAGTGCATTACTTGGAGCTATCATCACGAAAACATACCTATATAATTTTGACACCCTTAAACCCCACTTTTATATAGTAAAACTGGGGTTTACAGGGGTATACATCATTTTTCTTATTTCTGCTCAAAACACAGATTGTGGGTACTTGTTAGAACCACCTCGGCAAGGCGGTTCTAATGAGTACCCACAATCTATGTTTTGTGCAGAAATATGAAAAATATCTGAGTTTTGTTATCTGAAAATTTTCAGTTTTTGGAGATAAAATTTTCTATATATTTGAATAGGTGTGTTTTCGTAATGATACATGTAAATATTGGCATACACTTCATCACGAAAACATGCTTGTATAATGTTGACCTCCTTAAACCCCACTGTTATATAATAAAACTTGGGTTTACAGGTGTATACATTATTTTTGCTATTTTTGCCCAAAACATAGATTGTGGGTACTCGTTAGAACTGCCTCAGTGAGGCAGTTCTAATGCGTACCCACAATCTATGTCGGGTACTCGTTAGAACTGCCTCAGTGAGGCAGTTCTAAAAGAGTACCCACAATCTATGTTTTGAGCAGAAATATGAAAATATCAGAGGTATTTATTTGAAAACTTTCAGTTTTTGGAGGTGAATTTTTCTATATACAGTCAAACCTGTCCTAAAGGCCACCTGCATTAAGCAATCACCTGTCTTTAAAGGCCACTATTTCAGATCCCATTAAAGGCAAATAAGTGGAAATCTACCTGTATTAAGCAAGCACCTGCCTTAAGCAACCAATTTTTAGCTTTCCCATAGGTGCTTGCTTAAGACAGGTTTGACTGTATTTGAATAGGTGTGTTTTATTATGTTTTCCTTGGGTGCATGTTTATTCTATATTCTGAGTTGGCTCTTAGCTGACAAGACAAGTCTTTTGTGACAGTAATCATTATAGTGATATCTCACAGATGAAGTGTTTGAAAACTGACCTCATTGTGGTTGGATCTTGTGTTTAATCAATAGTATCATATTCTGTTTATGGGGAATAAATACAGCTGAAGACTTTGCCACTATTTTGCAAAGGGAGATGACTGTTGCCAACAGGAAGCTCCCTCCTTTGTATTTGAAACCTTTCAAAACTGGGAGCTACTCTCAACCCTTGCTGTGCTGAATAAATTAAGATGCCATGCCCAGTTCTAATTTCCAGCCAATCAGATTACTTGATCTAAGTTGTTGATATAATGTCATATACTGATGACAAACAGTGCAGATCCAGATCAGTTGGCTTCTTTAGAATTTGCTCTGAGGGGGAGCATTTTTTTCCTTTCAGAGTAGCTTACAGTGTGAAAGGAGGCAATTATTTCCATTTCAGAGTTATTTCCCTTAGATATGTATCTGTTCATCTTAATAGGTTTGCAACAGTCTCTGCTTAACCATCCTTCAGATGGCCAAGTTTTAGATTATCTAGGATTCTGATTACTTTGCAAACCAGTATAGTAGATATTTTCCCTTCAGTCACGTGGCAAAGACTTTTCCAAAACAAGTCAAATTCTCAAAATATCTGTATGGTGTTGTTCTTTAAACATTTTTATATGTGTGGCATATATGCATATGATGATAAATGCTTTTTTGTTGGAAATTTATATTGACAGGCAGCAAGGAAATTTTGGATTTTATATTATGAATAAAAAATGGAAGTATATAAGTGCTGCATTTTTAATTGATAGTTTTGATATCTTAAAATGGCATCACCAGTTATCTTATAATGGTATCACCAGACATAAATATTTTGCACTGACAGTGTAAGTAAAGGTTTTATTTTTGTGATATAAACATGCACATTCAAATTTTACTAATATAAGCATGCATATTCAAAATACCAGGGCTGCCAACTGCCCTTAACCCGTGTCCTGTTGAATAAATTAAGATGCCATGCCCACTTCTAATTTTCAGCCATTCAGATTACTTGATACAGATTGTTAATATTAATTCACATATTTAATAGCAAACAGTGTAGATCTAGACCTAAAAAAGAAATCCCTATACTATTTGCCAAGGCAGGGTATATCTGGGATCAGCAGGACAAGGGTTAATTGACTTCAGGCAACATTTTGATTTTTTTTTTAATTTTTCAGAGAAAAAGAACTTTTCGTTTAATGTTATTTATCCTCCAAGCAGAAGATTCACATGAAATGTCAAAGTTATTTTCACTAAAAAATAAAAAAGATAATAAATCTTAAAATGTCATCTGCTGCAGTTATGATTGCCACTTTAAGGGTTAATTTTCTGAGCTAATCCAGAAAAGTTCTTTTGCGTCAGGAAGCCCATATTTTTTTTAAGTCTTGACTTTTGCCTGGAGATTTTTTATTTTCCCAAACAATATGTGTTTTTGCATTATATGTTTGTTTAGATAAACATGAGCTCCTAGAAAGATAGCAAAAACTAAAAGAGTGTAAAATCATGAAAGAAGTGATCAAACATGTCCTGGCCTCAGTTGTTCAAAACTTAAAGTTAGCTAACATGATGTTAAAATTATTATCTTGCAATATTGCAAATATATTGATATTTTTTACTGAAAAAAATGTGAGTAGATTTTGCATTGCAAAAGCTACTCACACTTTTGCAGCAAAAATATTAATGTATTTGAAAATACCTTAGCTACCACGGTTAATGAGTTTGTTAAGCTAATGATGCTTTGAACAGCTGGGCCCAGGTTAAATATTTCTTGAAACTTTGACGTTTTGGGCTTTGTGCAACTAAGCCTTGTTTAGAGAAGAAATATCAGAGTGCTTAGTATGAATAAAAATTTCAACAGACAACATTTTAAAATACTTTTTTCTTTTATTATGCCCTGCCACCAAAAAAGTGGCGGGGTATTATGTTATACCCTCTGAAATTTTGAGTGTCCGTCCGTCCGTCCATCCATCTGTCTGTCCATCCATCCGTCCGTATGTCTGTCTGTCCATCAGCGCCCCCACCATTCTTCTTTTTATCACATTTTTTGATTTTTAACTTAGACTTTTTTTCAAGCTCTAATACTACAGAAATGTATAGGGAGTATGTACCTTCTGCCCGCAACTCCTCCTACAGTTTTAGGCCAATCCTTTTCAAACTTTACAGGTGCTTTTAGGATGGTCTGAAAATATGCATATTGCTTTTTCAGAATCCTGAAATTATTTTTTATCACATTTTTTGCATTTTTAACTTAGACTTTTTTCGAGCCCTAATACTACAGAAATGTATAGGGAGTATATACCTTCTGCCCGCAACTCCTCCTACAGTTTTAGGCCAATCCTTTTCAAACTTTACAGGTGCTTTTAGGATGGTCTGAAGATATGCATATTGTTTTTTCAGAATCCTTAAATTATTTTTTATCACATTTTTTGCATTTTTAACTTAGACTTTTTTGGAGCCCTAATACTACAGAAATGTATAGGGAGTATGTACCTTCTGCCCACAACTCCTCCTACTGTTTTAGGCTAATCCTTTTCAAACTTTACAGATGCCTTTAGGATGGTCTGAAGATATGCATATTGTTTTTTCGGAATCCTGAAATTATTTTTTATTACATTTTTCGCATTTTTAACTTAGACTTTTTTCGAGCCCTAATACTACAGAAATTTATAGGGAGTATGTACCTTGTACACGCAACTCCTCCTACATTTTCAGGCCGATCCTTTTGAAACTTTACACAGGCTTTTAGGATGGTCTGAAAATATGCATATTGTCTTTTTCAGAATCCTGAAATTATTTTTTATCACTTTTTATTGCATTTTTAACTTAGACATTTTGGTGTTGTTGTTTTTTTTGTTGTTTTTTTTGAGTTATGAAATAACTGTTTATTGCTTCTCTTCTTGTTTAACTTAGATTGTTTTCAGCCCTTATACTACAGAAGTGCATAGGGAATATGTCTCTGTGGCGGGACATGGTGCATGGCTTGCAGTTTTATTTCTTGGGAAAATAAAGTTTGACAGTTCATGCAAAATGTCTCTTTATGTCTCTTTAAGACAACTAGCATGAAATGTCAAACTGTGTTTGCAGATAAAATAAGAAAAATATCACCAAATTGTCTGTGAGAGTGTTAAAATTTAGAGCATAGCTTAATTGCAGAACTGACTATAGTATGTTGGTATGTTTTTGTTTTCTGGTCTTTTATAGGCTTGTACTCTGGCCAGGAGGACAGCAGAAAGTTTCTTAAAGTATGTCAACCGTAATCTCCATACACTGGGCACACAGATGAAGTTCAGGAGTCCAGAGGGCCATGTAAAAGGTAGTGTTTGTCTTGAAATACAATAGGTATCCAGTCGGTCTCAGTGACTCAGTTGGATGCACGTCAGACTGATGTTCAGGAGGTTGCGGGTTTGACCCCCACTGGTCGGCAACACTCTTTGGTGGAGATTGATCATGAAATATTTTATACGGTCAGTCTCTCCCTTCCATTGATTCAAGAAGGGCAGTTGTCAGTTTCTGGCGAAAGAATGTGCACATTACTGGTTAATTGCTTAGAGGACTAAGCCTGCCCAGGTTAGGTAAACTTACCCTGCTCGACATGACCCCATTGAATTGACTGGGCCGTAAAACCTCAACACAAACAAACAAACAATAGATATCCATATTTCAGGTAAGGTGATTGTGAAGTATTCCCGTTGATGAAGTGGTTAGAACTCCTGACTGGATCACAGGATCCTACTGTCCTTTCAACATCTCTTGGAAAGACGTTTTTTGCTTGGCATTTTATTTTAAATAAAAATATTTTGTTTTGACTGATCATATCTTATCAGAAACCATTTGTCTTCTCTGTTTCTGTTTTTTATTTTCAAATATTTACACTAAAATTAAATTTACGGTCAAAAGTTGGTCTGATCTATGCATTTTCTATAGTAAAGTGATTTTTATCGCACCTGTTTGTAGCAGGGTGCGATATAGGTGTCCGATTTTCCGTCCGTGATATGCATGTGCTTTTAACAGAACCCTTCAGTTATTTTTTTTTCACTTTTTCACGGGGCCAGGTCTCAATTCTTCTGTAATTGATTTTTAATATCATTATGATAACACGTCTGTGTGACATAGTAGATTTTTATATCTCCAAAACGGTCATTTTTCTGAAGATATTTTGTAATGTTTTCCTTATTTATATTACAAACAAAGGTTGTGGGTGCTTGTTAGAACTGCCTTACAGAGGCAATTTCAACAAGTATCCACAACTCATGTCATGGAGCAGAAATAAGAAAAATAATGTATACCCCTGTAAACCCCAGTTTTTTCTATATAAACTGGGTTAGAAGGATGTTCATTTCACAGACCTGTTAACATTTGCTTTTAGAATCAATATGTAAAAATGCAAAATAATACTTAGTGACAAAAGGTTTCATTTGACATAAAAGTTCTGTCCAGTAGGCTTATCTGCCCCTACCATAGAGTTATTTACGCATATTGAATCATGGTAAAAGACATGTAAATCAATCACAGTTTGAAGGGATTTATTTGTAACTTACACCAGTCAGTCAGCCAAAGTGACAAAAGGTTTTTTATTGATTCAAAATTCAGTTACCCATGAGTTTTTGTACATGCCCAGAACAAGACGTTTCAGGTGAGGGATACAGGACCAATTATCCTCTGGTTAACTTGCTCATTAATAAAAATAAGGCAGGGGACATTAATTCCTGATGGAATTTGCTTGTTGACTTTTGCAGTCAAAGTCACAGACTTAAGATTTTCCACACTCAAAATGTTAACCATGGTCCTGCTGAGCCTAGATTGTCCTTCCTTTGCAAACAGTGAAGAAGCCAACTGATCTGGATCAGCATGGTTTGTCATAAAGTATTTAAATTTGTAACAACAACCTGGATCGAATAATCTCTTTGGCTGAAAATTAGAAATGGGCATAGTATCTTAATTTGTTCAGCATAGCAAGGATTAAGGTCTTATTGATTGAACCAGTCATGGTAAAACACAGTATCAGTGAGAACTGGTAGGAAAAAATGTAGCAGAAACCCATGGCCAAACAGACTGGTGCTTTAGGGTTGTATTTTAGGATAAGTACAGTGTAGAATTTCCTTTCAACATCATTATTGCATAAAAAGCAGTGTTGCATGTTATTAACAGCCATGCATTAACCAGCGAAAAGCTGTGTATTAACAAGGTAATTCACATGCTGTTAATGCACGGCTATGCAACTTTCAATATGATCGTACCGGGGCCACTGATTTGCTGCTGTTACGAGATGTGTACTGCCTGGCCCTAGAATGAGCATAGTCCGTGGAAATTGCGTTCACAAGACATCGGTGAAAAGGCAAAACAAAATAGTGCAAGAAATAATGCGAAATGTAGCAAATGTTTTCAGTTTTATGCAATAATAGCGATTGAACATGGTTTTTCAATGCACTAAGATTTGCCAGGTCCCTTGGGAGGTGTTGAAAACTGCGGCCTGCTGCCTTGGTTTTCAACTCCATCGGGACCTGGCGAATGTTAATGCATGAAAAACCATGTTTGATCTATATATTCTGAAAAATGTTTTTTGCTTGATGTTTTATTTATTTTGTTTTGATTGGCCGTATCTTATTAGAAACCATTTGTCTTTTCTGTTTCTGTCTTCTGTTCTCAACTACTTACCCTAAAATTATATTTGCAGACAAAAATTGGCCTGATCTGTGCAATTTCTATAATAAAATGATTTCTTTGATTTTTTTTTTAAGAAAATAATTTTTACTTTTCTTTGCTGATTTTTGATTGTTGATGTTTCATGACAGTATTGTGGAAACTTCTGAAAATTTGTATAAAAGATACTTGTTGAAAACCTACCTCCAATTTATCTGCCCTACCAATTTGTCATAATTTGGTCATTTTTACTATGGAGAACAAAGTGAAAATATTTAATTTTTTAAAAAATGCTAAATAGAATATATGTTATGCATATGTAGTTACAAAGGTTTGGCATTAAACCATGACAAAAGCTTGCAAATTTACTTCTTTGTAAAGCACCCGTCAAAAAACAACTTTCTGAAAGATGCCAAAAGCAGAGTAAGTTAATCATTACGAAAATACGCCTGCTAATATATTGAAAATTTTACATCCAAAAAAGGAAAATTTTCAGATAAAAAATTCTGTTATTTTTCATGTTCCTGCTCAAAACATAGATTGTGGGTACTTGTTAGAACTGCCTCGGTTCTAGCAAATACCCACAATCTATGTTTTTGAGCAAAAATAAGAAAAATAATGTATACCCCAGTAAACCCCAGTTTTACTGTATAAAAGTGGGGTTTAAGGGAGTCAAAATTATTTGGGCGTGTTTTCGTGATGTTACTGTATATAAAATAATTTCAGCAACCCTCGAGTCCCTGCTGCAACAAGAGAATATTGTAATAGAGTTCTGGACAGTGAAGAAGAAGAAGTTAGAACAGTGCCATCAATATGTTCTCTTTGAACAAAGTGCTAAACAGGTAAGATGTCACTGGTTATACCCCCAGCATTTCTGCCGAGGGGTATACTGTTTATCATCTTTCCATCGTACTGTTAGTCTGTTTGGATGTTAGTTAATTTCCGATTCAAAATACTGTATTTACCCTAAGTATAGGCCATTAAAATACTGTATTTACCCTTAGTATTGGACATTAAAATACTGTACTTAACCTAAGTATTGGACATTAAAATAATGTATTTATACTTAGTATTGGCCATTAAAATATCATATTACCCTAACTACTGGCCATTAAATATTATATTCACCCTAAGTATCAGCCATTAAAATACTGTATTTACCCTTAGAATTGGCCATTAAGATACTGTATTTACCCTTAGTATTGTCCATTAAAATACCATATTTAGACTTAGTGTTGGCCATTAAAATACCCTTTTTACCCTAAGTATTCACCATCAAAATACTGTATTTACCCCAAGTATTGGCCATTAAAATGCTGTATTTACTCTAAGTATTGGCCATTAAAATACTGTATTTACCCTAAGTGTTGACCATTATATTACTGTATTTACCCTAAGTATTGGAGCACCTTATTTACCATACTTGTCCTAAGATTTGAAAAAAATCTGTTTTACTGCCCGTTGAAGTGTCTAAAATATTACTGGTGTATGGCAAAAAGTGTAGACCTTGATCAAATGCCATATTCTGCAGTTTTTGATCAGGGTCTACACTGTTTGCTTAGGCCTGTCTGTCTAAACACTTAGGGTCATTGCAGAATATGTTCTACAAAAACGCGTCAGAATGTGTATATCTGCTATGTATTCTGTACAGATTTCTGGGCAAGTAAAATGAATACATATGCATATGGTCAAAATTGTCTGAAAGGATTCCTGTATAAAGCAATCCCCTGTATTTAAAGGCCAGTTTTTGTGTTCCTTAAAAGGAAAGTAAGTCTAAATTTACCTGTATTAAGCAAGCACCTATCTTAAGTAACCACTTTTTAGCTTTCTTTTAAGTGCTAAGGTAACACAGGTTTGACTACCTGTGGGGCAAAACTTTTCACTTGTCTTGGGCTCTTAGGCATAGGATTTGTGCGGCCTTGGACATAGATTGTGCTTTACCTTGAACACAAAGATGCACTCACACATGTGCATGCACACACACACACGCACGCATGCACACACACACACACAGAGGATTAAATTTGATACATATATATTCCAGGTTCTGGAGTGGATCAAGGATTATGGAGAGGCTTACTTAAGGAGCCACACTAATGTTGGTGCCACACAGCAAGAAACAGAAGATCTTCTTAGAGAACATTACGAATTTAAATCTAGAGCTAAGGTAAATACTACAGATAAGAAATGAAAAGTGTGCTGTTGCAAATACAGGTACTGTTAAGGGAAGGCTAGTCTTCATGACTTCAGTTCATAGCTCTGGTAAAGGCGCTTTTTTCAGTCCAAAAGTATTGATATTTTTCTTATTTCTGCACAAAAACATATGTTGTGGGTACTCATTAGAAGTGCCTTGCCAAGGCGCTTCTGATGAGTACCCACAACATATGTTTTCATGGAGTAAGAAGAAAAATATTAACCTGATACCCACTCTTATCTAGGCCTATGCAAAGTTCATGGATATGTTGATAGCCTTATATGGCTTGGAGCTTCAGCTGCAGTCAGCTTGGCTTGAGTCAGCTTTCTGCCACATACAGTGGAATCCCGTTATCTCGACCTTGCTTATCTTGAATAACCATTTATCAAAGTAAAAATCTGGCCCTTGTTTTAATATGGAAACTTAACAACAGGTAACAAAATATTTCTCCTCTTTTCCACAATATTTTCAATATATCTCTAATTTGAAGAGTTAAATTACATATACATTTTTAGCTCGCCTGGACTATGTCCCTGGAGAGCTTATGTTGTCACCCAGGCGTTGGCGTCAGCGTCGGCGTCCGCGTCGGCGTCCGTGTCGGCGTCCGCATTAGCACAATGTTTAAGTTTTCAAATGTGTGCATAGTTTTTTAACTGTTAAAGGTACTGCCTTCATATTTGGCTTACACCTACTTTAGAGTAAGACCTTTCAGTAGCCTACACCCCCATCCCCAAAATAGACTCTTTATGTAGGTCAAGGTCAGTTCTTACTTTGTCTATTACACCCATGTTTAAGTTATGTGTTTAAGTTTTGAGAAGTGTATATAACTGTTGAAGTGTTCAAGGTAGAGTTCTAATATTTGGCCCACACCAGCCTTATGGTTAGACCTTTCAATAGCACACATCTCTTCCTCAGTTTGACCTTCTGCCTAGGTCAAGGTCAGGTCACACTTTGTCATTTGAACCCATGTTCGAGTTCTGCGTTAAGTTTTGAAAAGTGTTTGTAACTGCTGAAGTATTCAAGATACTGCTTTAATATTTGGCCCACACAAATAGTAGGATAAGACCTTTCAATAGCTCAGACCTTTTCCTCACTTTGACCTTCTGCCTAGGTCAAGGTCAGGTTATACTTAGTCATTTAAACCCATGTTTAAGTTTTGCGTTTAAGTTTTGAAAAGTGTTCGTAACTGCTAAAGTATTCAAGATGCTGCTTTAATATTTGGCCCACACCTACCTTAGGGTAAGACCTTTCAATAGTAGACACCCCTTCCTCAGTTTGACCTTCTGCCTAGGTCAAGATCAGGTCATACTTTGTCATTTATAGCTGTGTTTAGGTTTTGAAAAGTGTACATGGCTGCTGAAGTATGTAAGGTATAGCTTTCATATTTCATCCACACCAGCCTAAGGGAAGATGTTTCAATGGCATATACCCCATCCCTCAGTTTGACATTCTTCCAACATCAAAGTCAGGTCCTACTCTGTCATTTCTGCTATGTTTAAATTCTGCGTTTAAACTTTAATATTTAAAGATTGTTTTCTTATCCGATCAGCCCTTTCCAGCGAGCTGCATTGTCTTCTGACAACTCTTGTTGAAATGTGGTTGTTTGATTTATTTTTGTTTCAGTTTTGCAAATCTGATATGTCCAGGTACGGATATCTCAAAAGTATTTCAGAGAGTCCCTTGGACTTCAAGATAACGAGAGTTGACTGTATTTCAGTTTTCTTCTATATATACTCCCACGCTTCCTACACATACACCATATCAGCAAGTTAAGCTCTGTTTAAATACCATTTAAACTACATGTATTTTTCAATTATAGTATTACATATTTGATGTAAGGTACTATAATGTGCAATTAAGTTTTCGAAATTACTGCAAAAACATGTAATATTTGGCCTTCTTCTGTACTGTCACTTATTTTCTTGTCTTCTTTTTAGGAGAATAAGGAGAATGTCAAACTGCTGCTTTCATTGGCTGATGGTTTTGTTGCTAAGGGCAACATGCATGCCAGTAACATACGTGCCTGGTGTGGTGCTGTTGACAAGAGATACAAAGATTTTGCTGGCAGGATGGAGAAATATGGCACAAAATTGAAAGAAACTCTTGGTGTACATCAAGAAGAAGAGGTGAGATGACATCACGAAAATACACCTATATAATTTTGACCCCCTTAAACCCCACTTTATATAGTAAAACTGGGGTTTACAGGGATATACATTATTTTTCTTAATTTGCTTAAAAACCTAGATTGTAGGTACTCATTAGAACCACCTCACCATGGCAGTTCTACCAAGTACACACAATCTATGTTTTTAGCTGAATGAGTGCCATTATTCTGAGGCATCTGATCCGGGTCTACACTGTTTGCACAGGCCTGTCTGTCTCAATACTCATAATAGCGCTAGACTGAAAGTATTGATAACTCATATTTCTTCACAAAAAAACATTTATCGGTACTCATTGGAATTATTGAAGGAAAGTTTATGTAAAGCACAGTTATAGAAGGTTTTATCTATTTTATTTGGTAATTGACACATAATTCACAGCTGAACATAAATAATCCATCGCTGTATTATAGGTAAAAAAAGAGTAGCTGGGTGCCTTGTACTACAAAAATAATCTGTGCTTTAAAGTTAAACCGTGCAACCTGGCAGACCAAAAGAGATACCTGTGCAGACGGTGTAGAACCAGAAAAGATGGCTCATAATAAACCGTCTCATCAGGATATACACTGCTTGCTGTTCTGTTTTTGAGTTTATACTGAAATGCCTATTTGCATCAGTGGACAAGTCCAAATTCAGGGATGGAAGAGTCCACCAGGAAGTGGGGGAGGAATGGGCTAAGCCTATCTGAATGCTAAACAAAAGTTAATTACGGTAAATATCCGAAAATTTTGCACACCTTATTCCATACTTTTTTACCTAAATTTTGCTCTTTTTTTGTTTTGCAGATTTTTCTTAAAATACTAAGTGGAATGGCAAACAGTGTAGACCCTGATCAGACTGCTCCTGAAGGAGCAGTCTGATCTGGGTCTGCACTGTCTGCGTATGTCATTTTGTCAGACACTTTGGTGTATGAAATTTTAGGACATTTACGGTAATTATTTTAAACTTGTAGCCCCAGAAAGAAGAAGACACACAGCGTCACAGTGACTCGTCTTTGGAAGAGAAAGTGTTTCAGCAGACACCAAAGGAACTGACCGAAGAGAAACGGAGATCTGCCAGGAGGAGAGAGTGAGTAGTTTCCCTTGGTTGTTTTGTTTGGAGTTTAATGGCCCAGTCAACACTGTTAAGGTCATGTCAAGCTGTCAGTTTACACGATCAAACTTCTCCTAGGCAGGCTTAGTCCTTTAAGTGGTTAACCAGGGCCCAGTTGTTCAAAGCATCGTTAGCTTAATGAGCTCGTTAAGGGTCATTTCGTTAACTGTCTTAGCGGATTCAATATACAATATTCTGATATTTTTTGCTGAAAAAATGTGAGTAGCTTTTGCACTGCAAAAGCTACTCACATTTGTTCAGCAAAAAATTTCAGCATATTTGCGTATCACTCGATGTAAATTTTAACGAATTGTTAACTAACGATGTCATTAGCTTTGAACAACTGGGCCCAGTACTTCTGCACATTTTTTCGCCAGAAACTTATAGTAGAAGTATGCTTAAGATATGTAAATTTTCTTGATTGTAGCAGACAACATTCTAGTGTCTTTTTATTATTATTTTTTAGAGAAAATAAGGCATGACGTTTCATGTGCATTGTCTGCCGACTGCCCAGCGGACAAGTAACGTAAAATTTCAAGCTCTTAGTTTCTCCAAAAATCATAGAAAGAAACTGTTGTCTGCTTCAGTTGTGATTGGCACTTTAAGGGTTAGCTTTAACTCTTTGCAATATTTTTTCATGAAAATAAAGTATATTGCAACATTTTACTTGAAGTACCTGTCAGACAACTATAAATGAACCAATGCATGACAAAACCTACAATAAGACTTGTGCGATCAGTGAAGACTCTGATCAGACTGCACTGATTGCATGTGCCTTCTACAGCCTTCAGTCTATTCAGATAAACGAGAACCCTTGCCATGCTAGGGGAATGGACAGGCTGATCTGAGTCTTTGTTGGTCACACAGGTCTTATTGTAGGTTTTGTCATGTGCTGGTTCAAATTTTATTTGTTTACTGAAACAGTAGTTGAGAGTCATTTTTGAAAAAAAAAAAAAAAAAAAAAAGTAAATCTACTTTTCTATCAAATTCATTTGTTTTTTGAATTATAGTAGATTCTGGGACAATCATAAGAACCAGTATTTTAATTTGCAATACATATGAATGCATCAGTTTGTGTTATTAATGCAGCAACTGTTTTTTATGAGAATTTTGTTTTTATTCCCCACATCAGAAATGGAGGAGACATACTATTTTCAGCCAGGATCCTGATGGTTTAGTATTGGCATTGGTGTGACAGTTCCTTGCATGCGCATGTCTCTTGAACCAATTGCCAGATTTTCATCAAACTTTCAAACTTTGTCTCTACTGGAATATAAATGATCTGTGTTTTCTTTTCAGATTCATTATGGCAGAACTGTTACACACAGAGAGAACCTATGTCAAAGATCTTGAAACTGCTGTAAAGGTAACATTTTGGTATATTATTTACTCATATAAGAAAGAAAAAAAAAATGGAGTTTTAAGGCATATATTATGTTCATTTAACCCCACTGAGAACATTAATAACAAGGCCAGACAGCTTTTCTTCCAGGATTTTTTTTTTAAGTACAGTCTCCATAAAATTAATTAGAAAAGGTATTCTGGTATTCAAACTTATGTCATTGAATAAAAGCTATCTTTGAAATCTACCGCCTGTATATGTATACGGTCTCATTAATTGTACACCTACTTTGATAAAAGTACAGTAAAAGTCCGCTATTAAGACCACTTGAAATTAAGACCACTCCACTATTAAGACCGGCTTTTGTCAGTCCCGAATGTTTTCTTGTTACGGTAAGTGTCCTAAAATTTTTGTATACCAAGGTTTCTGCATGTGCAAACAGGAGCAGTCTGATCAGGGTCTTCACTGTTTGCCATTCACCTAAGTATCTTAGAGCAATGCCTGTAGTCAGTATAAGACCACTCCATAAATAAGACCACTTTTAGACAGTCCCAAAAGTGGTTTTAATAGCGGAATTTAACTGTATCTATGCATAGCCTGTATAGTCTTTCTGTAGTGTTTGTCCACAGGCGCACGACTGTATATTTGTGATTTTTTTGCATATTATAAAATATATCATTACTTTTCTATCAAATTTCAAGATGATCGGTTATGAAATAAGTTATTTGCAAAATGTCACTCCCATAGACAATAAAACACTACAGGTATATGATGTTTTACGTATTTGTTATTTTCACAACCAATCGAAATGAAACTTGACAGTGAGCTAGAGGATATTTCCAGATCTCATAATCTGTAAAAAAAAAAAAAAAGAGAAAAACACAAATATTTCGTCAAGTGCCTATGCGTTTGTCAGGTCTTTCACAAAATCAAGCACTGCGGTCACTCATCCAGCTACTAACTGCTATCTCCATTGCTTAACTTTATGAAAAAGCCAACCACTTTAACAAAACACCAATGAACAATCGACCAATCAAAATTGAGACCAAAAGAATTGACCAATAACTAGATGTTTCTTCAAAACTGATACAAAGTCGGCTTGATTATAGAGCACTAACCAAAATTGGCCTTATCGCCCAACATTGACGAGCCGTGCAATTATTAAGTGGGAGTATACTTGAATACTTTACACCATGCCCATTCTTCCATTGTCCCATCATTTTATTATCTTTAAAGCAGTGTTGTAGGGCTGTAATCAGATCATGTATTTACCAAAGTTATTGTTTATTTCAGTGTTACCTCAATGAGATGCAGGATCCAGATAATTTCATGCCAGTTGGGATACAGAACAAACACAAAGTTATCTTCGGCAATATGGAAGAAATTTTACAATTTCATAACAGGTAAGACCAATTTACTACAGAAATTGCTTCACTGATGACCAGTTTTTTGCCATAAATGTAATGTAAGGGTAAATATTTGATAAAAAGCACAAAAAAAACACAATCACAAATTTTTTAATCACAAGTTGCTTTTTGTTTTCTTTTATAATGAAATGCCAAGTCAAAAACATCTTTTCAAATGAAGTCAGTAGGAAAGTGGTTGGAAATCCAAGATAAAAGGCAATTTAACCCTTGCCCTGCTGAACCCAGATATACCCTGCCTTTGCAAATGGTGTAGATCCTGAAGAAGCCAACTGATCTGAATCTGCACTGTTTGCCTTAAAGTATCTGAATTTATATAACAATCTGGATCAAGGAATCTGATTGGCTGGGAATTAAATATGGGCGTGGCATCATAATTTATTCAGCAGGACAAGGGTTAATGGTTACTCCTCAGGTTTTGAGATTGTCTGTCTGTCTATTTGATAACCAGTCTGTTTGTCTGTCTGCTGTCTGACTGTCTATTAGATAACCAGTATTTGTCTGCCTGCTGTCTGACTGTCTATTTGATAACCAGTCTATTTGTCTGTCTGCTGTCTGACTGTCTATTTGATAACCAGTCTATTTGTCTGTCTGCTGTCTGACTGTCTATTTGATAACCAGTCTATTTGTCTGCCTGCTCTCTGACTGTCTATTAGATAACCAGTCTATTTGTCTGTCTGCTGTCTGACGGTCTATTTGATAACCAGTCTATTTGTCTGTCTGCTGTCTGACTGTCTATTAGATAACCAGTCTATTTGTCTGTCTGCAGTCTGACTGTCTATTTGATAACCAGTCTATTTGTCTGCCTGCTCTCTGACTGTCTATTAGATAACCAGTCTATTTGTCTGTCTGCTGTCTGACGGTCTATTTGATAACCAGTCTATTTGTCTGTCTGCTGTCTGACTGTCTATTAGATAACCAGTCTATTTGTCTGTCTGCTGTCTGACTGTCTATTTGATAACCAGTCTATTTGTCTGTCTGCTGTCTGACTGTCTATTTGATAACCAGTCTATTTGTCTGTCTGCTGTCTGACTGTCTATTTGATAACCAGTCTATTTGTCTGCCTGCTCTCTGACTGTCTATTAGATAACCAGTCTGTCTGTCTGCTGTCTGACTGTCTATTTGATAACCAGTCTATTTGTCTGTCTGCTGTCTGACTGTCTATTAGATAACCAGTCTATTTGTCTATATGCTGGTAAATTGAAAATGAACATTAGAATAAAGGCTAACTCTTCTTCAGGCACTTTAATTAGAAAAGAGGAAAAGATACACTTGCAAGAGAAACAACTCTGTCAAAAAAATATTGTCTCCCTTCTTAAACAGATCTATTCTTAAAGGAAAGTAATTTTTTTTTTTCTTTTAGAGTCATGGGAGCAAATTTATTCATTTCATAGTAGACCCCTTTATTGTAAGGGGTTTGGTGCACAGGAAAGCTAGCAGGAAGTTACAAAGTTGTCTCACTCATACATCACGAAGACATACCTATATAATTTTGACCCCCTTAAATCCCTCTTTTATATTGTAAAACTGGGGTTTACAGGGGTGCACGTTATTTTTCTTATTTCTGCTCAAAACACAGATTTTGGTACTCATTAGAACTGTCTCAGTGAGGTGGTTCTAATGAGTACCCACAATCTGTGTTTTGAGCAGAAAAATATCAAAATTTTCATCTGAAAACTTCCAGTTTTTGGTGGTGAAATTTTCAATATATTTGAATAGGCATGTTTTCATAATAAAACTGGCTGAAAATATACTAAGTTTATCTAGTTCCCACTATAATAGGAAGTCTTACAGCCCCAACATTTTCTGTTTCTAATTCATATTTGTTTTTCTTTTATCCACAGTGTGTTTCTGAAAGAACTAGAAAAGTATGAGACAATACCAGAAGATGTGGGCCATTGTTTTGTCACCTGGGTAAGTAATCTCCTGTCCATTAATTGGTCATCACGAAAACATGCCTATATAGTTTTGACCCCTTTAAACCCCATATTTATATAGGAAAACAGAGGTTTACAGGGGTATACAATATTTTCTTATTTCTGTTCAAAAACAAAGATTGTGGGTACTCGTTTGAACTGCCTCGGCGAGGCAGTTCTTACAGGTACCCACAATCTGTTTTGAGCAGAAAAACGAAAAATATCAGAATTTTTAACTAAATACTTTCAGTGTTTGTTGGTAAAATTTTCAGTACGTTTGAATAGGCGTGTTTTTGTAATGAGATGGTAGATGGGAATAACAGCTGATGTTTTGATGTATGCAAACCCTTGAAGCAGGGCATTCTAATGTTGTCAGAATTGATCTGCTAACACCAGGGTCCACTTGTTCAAAACTAATGATTGTGTTAGTTAACATATCATTAAAACTTTGATCATGGCATGTGCACCCAGCAAAGACTTAAGATCAGACTGGCATCTGCCCAGTCTGATCAGAATCTTCACTGTCCACATCCACCCAGTCTGATCTGCGTCTTTGCTGTCCACATGAATAAACCTTGAGTCCTTAGCTAGCAACTGAGCGTGCAGCAAAGCCTATGATCAGACTAGGCTGATACACAGGCTAATCTGAGTTTTCCCTGGGAGCACATACTGTTTGGTTGGTTTTGTCATTTGCTGGCTCCTATTATATGTGAGGCAGAGCTGGAACTTTATTGATGGAAAATGGTTTAGGAGTAGTTTTATCTGGGTTTACACTGTTTGCTCAGACATGTTTATCGTATTACCTTTTCTCATTGCTTATTTATTTTGCTTTCATTTCAGGCAGAGAAGTTCTCTATCTACGTGACATACTGCAAGAACAAACCTGACTCAAATCAGATGTTGGTTGATCATGCGGGAACTTTCTTTGAAGTAAGATATTTTGATTCTAGTTCTTTCCTGTTTATTACTGAATAAGTGGCATGGGAAAAAAATCGGACTATATATAATATATTTGCCTAGCCTAGTGTGTTACTGCCACAGGCAGCTGAAAATGATGTTTTTCAATCCAAGAAAAAATTTTGGACGTTGCCAAAATACAGTCAGCCCTCATTATGCCGACACTCGATACAACGATAAAATTCATTACGCTGACAATTTGACTAGCACGGAAATCCTCTCTCAAAAGGTGACAGTTAATCAGAAATTATGCAGTAGTGTTATTATTCAATACTTCAAGCAACATATGTTTTGGATATTTGTTAGGATTGCCTCAGAGAGGCGATTCTAACAAATATCCAAAACATAAGGTTTAAAAAGAAATTAAATTAAACATGGCATTTGTTTCATATCGTTATACTCATTGAGAATTTATTACAACAGCAAATTCATTTTAATGGCAATATCTTTGGGAACAAATGTTGTTGTTGTAACGAGGGTTCACTGTACTTAAACCCATGTGTGAATATTACTCGGTTGTTCATCACTGATGCCTAACTCCTGCATTCTTCTTTACTAAGTTATGCAGTTTTGTAATTGTCTTGAAGATGAATTCTTTCCCAAATTTGTACAATACTGTATATTCTCACTCTTGATGCAGTTTTGATGAAATGAACAATTTTTAAATGACCAAACAGTAAAATTGATTTGCATATCTTTGATAGTGACAGTGTCTTCTGGCTGCAAAGATGCAAGTATGGGTATAATTTTTCCAGGCTAGGTTTTGTCTTTTTTTTAGTATCCCTCAACGGTAGAGTATGGTTTGGAGATGAATTGTTTTACTTTTTACTGCTTTTACCCAAAGTTTTCAGACAGACATGCCAAAAACTCATAAAAATATTATCTCAGTTTCAAACAGAAACACAAATCTCCAGAGCTTACAGAGAACAAAAAAATGGATATTTTTCTTATTTCTGCACAAAAACATATATTGTGGGTACTCATAAGAAGTGCCTTTCAAATCTGCACAAAAATATACAGTTGACTCTCGTTATCTTGAATTCTTAGGGACTCTCTGAAATACTTTGAGATATCCGTACCTTGACATATCAGATTTGCAGTATTGAGCAAAAACTAAATTGAACAACCGCATTTAACACATTTAACTGAAGTTAGAGATATATTGAAAATATTGTGGAAAAGAGGAGAAATTGCTCCTTAGGAGCAATTTCTCCTCTTTTCCACAATATTATGTTACCAGTTGTTAGATTTTGATGTTTAGACAGGGACCAGATTTTCATTTCGAGATGTTATTCAAGATAAGCGAGATCGAGATAATGCAGGAACAAATAAAAAACATTCATCTGATACTGCCTTTATCTGGAACTACAAAAAATGTTTGTTACAGTATTTATCCTAAGTATTAGGACACCTTTTCTTCTTATCATATTTTACCTAAAATTAGAAATGGTCCATTCTACCACCTCTTAATGTGTTTGTTTGTTTGTTTGTATTGAGGTTTTATGGCCCACTCAACCCAATGGGGTCATGTCTAGCACTGTCAGTTTACCTTAACCACACGTTTACTGGGCAGGCTTAGTCCTCTAAGTGGTTAACCAGTACTATGCACATTCTTTCGCCAGAAACTGCCCTTGAATCAGCAAAAGGGAGAGAATGACTGTAGAAAATATTTCACGATCAATCTGCACAAAAGAATGTTGCCGACCTCAGTGGGGGTTGAACCCGCAACCTCCTGGTCTCCAGTCGGACGGCGCATCCAACTGAGCCATCGAGGCCAGCTTTAATGTGTTTAAGATATTACTGTATGTATGGCAAACAGTGTAGACCCTGATCAGATGCCACAGAATGCAGCATCTGATCTGGGTCTACACTGTTTACAAAGGCTTATCTGTCCCAGTACTTAGGGCTTTTACGGTACCTTGAGATAGGAATCTATTTTTCTGTTGTTTTTTTTCTGCCAGGAGTTACAGAAGAAGCACCAGTTGAATGAACCACTAGCCTCATATCTGATCAAGCCAGTTCAGAGAATAACCAAATATCAACTCCTCTTGAAGGATCTTCTGTCTTGCTGTGAGGGACATACAGGAGAAATTAAGGTAACTGTCCTAATATGGTACAATACAATACTTTATTATTCTAAGGGCAGCTATGGCCACGAGCATATTTACAAATACAATCACTAAGGCTGGCACGATTAATCAGATAATCAATTAATTGATTGATAAATTCCACAAAAATGATTATCATTACTGATTTGATGATAATTGATTATTTAATTTCTGTGTCTGTTACCATATTTATCCTAAGGATTTTGACACCTCAGCTGTTTACCATACATGTTCTAAAATTTGAACATATGATTTACAACCCAATATTGTGTCTGAAAGTAGGTGGATGAGTGGCAAACAGTGTAGACTCTGATGAGATGTTCTGCGGCATCTCATCTGGGACTACATTGTTAGCTCAGGCCTACTCCATAGGCTTATAATGGGAAAAATGGAAAATTATCATTTGTTGTTGTCTCACTACAGATATTTTGACAGGATTTTACAGGAATGTTGCTTGAGTAGTCCTCTAATGTTACACATGAGTTTTGTCCAAACCCCTAATACTGATCTGTTGCCATGCAACTGAAATGTTACATTTGCAAAAAAATATTGAAAAATCTTCCTCTCAGAAGCCACAAGGCGGATGTAGCTGAAAGTTTACAGAAATGTTCATTACATTTGCCTCTACAAAAATTATGTTTTTTATTGCCATTGCTCGTGTTTTTTGTGGCTATGGCAACTTAAAATTTCCCTAGTCTTTTAATGGGAAAAATGGAAATTGTCATTTAATACTGTCTCATTGCAGATGATCTTACAAAAGTTCTACAGAAATATTCCTTGAATAGTCGTCTACCAAACATATGAATTCTGTTCAAGCAGTTGAATTTGATTGGTTGCCATGGCAACTGAAAATTTGAAAGAAAAAAAAAAAAAAAAAAAATATATATATATATATATATATATATATATATATATATATATATATATATATATATATATATATATATATATATATATATTAAAAAATTAACTCCTCTGAAGCTATAATGAGGGTAAAGCTGAAAATATTGGCTTTTACAGCATTTCCCTCAGGTGAGCATTGGGCCTCTAATTTTTATACTATATTCCAAAGTTCTATAATCTCTTTTTCTTATGTTTGCTACATCGAAGTCCAATTTTGTGAGATAATTTTGCTTCAATAAGCAAATTTGATGAATTGCATCTTTGAATAAAGTGCCAAGCAAAAAACACTTTCTGAGAGATATCAGACGGCAGTTTTTTTCTGTACTTAACCCTTGTCCTGCTGAACCCGGATATACCCTGCTTTTGCAAACAGTGTAGATCCAGATCAGTTGGCTTCTGAAGAAGCCAACTGATCTGGATCTTTACTGTTTGACATTAAGTACATGAATTTATATCAACAATCTGGATCAAGTAATCTGATTGGCTAAAAATTAGAAGTGGGTGTGGCAGCTTAATTTATTCAGCAGGACAAGGGTTAAGAACCCTTTTCATTGGGCAAACTTTGTCAAAAGTGTTTTTGTAGAAAAGAACCTCTATTTATCCTCTGCATGATTACTTTACAGGATGCCTTAGAAGTGATGTTAAATGTGCCAAAGAAGGCTAATGATGCTATGCACCTGAGTATGCTAGAAGGCCTTGAAGATAGTTTAGAGGCCTTAGGGGAGGTCATCCTTCAAGACAACTTTACGGTGTGGGACCCAAAACAGCTGATCAAGAAAGGCCGAGAGAGACATATCTTCCTTTTCGACATGTGTCTCATTTTTGCAAAAGAGTCCAAGGACAGCAACGGAAAGACCAAGTATATGTACAAGTTCAAACTTATGGTAAGTTTGACCAGTATTCCTTAAGTCTTTCAGTCCGGAGTTTCTGAACTGAATGAACTTGTCCGTTCTTGAATTTTGACTTGTCCACTGATGCAAATAAGGGTTTCAGTCTAAAATCAAAAAACAGAGTGGCAAACAGTGTAGATTCTGATGAGACGGCTTGTTACAAAAACTAACCAGACACTCCTTTTATTGAAATGAACTGGTCCAAACAGTTGATGCAAAAGAGAAGAGTCCACTAGCCGTAAATGGGTTGTCCCGAGTCACAATTGCTGCAGGTAACATCCAAGGGGGTTGCATAAGCTGTAATGAGCCATTTACCGTAAAATACTTTCTGATCAACTGCATTGAATTCTCTCATGTCCGGCATCAGTTGTTTTTCCACACTAATGACTTGAAATATTTATTTCAAGATGTATGTACCAGCTGATAACATGCCAACGTTTTTAAAACACATTAATATTTTTATCAAAATAAAGTTTTATTTTTATATTTTCATCAATATATGACTTGTAATCATTGTAGCAATTTCAATACCAAACCAAGTTAATATACCATTTTGACCCAAATGACCCTCATGAGTGGACATGTTGTTAAACTTGATCTCATCATCATCATCATCATTCAAGGGAGCAGATTCTTTCCTTTTAGTGTTAACCCCTTTTCAGAAGGGAAGCAAAAACAGTTTTGACAAAGTTGCCTCCCATGAAAGTGTATCCATCCCCAAGGTGGGATTATGGCTGCACAAAATGATTTGAATCTGTGCATTTCATTGTTTTAAAGCAACGGAAAGTAACAGAAACAATTGTTTACCCTCACAGTGAGCCCAAACTTATTTTATACAAGGGAGATAATCCATCTTCTATTCAAGAAGTCTGGTCTTGTGTAGTTACTTTTTCCTTCCAAAATACTTTATTGGAGCCAGTTTCTTTTATCTGATCTTTGAAACATGCAATCTTTTGATTTGATTGTTTGATAAGGAGATAAGATATAAAAAAAAATAGGAATAAAACCATATGCTGTGTTCTGATTGATCTGAAATCTGAAATGCTAGGATATTGTTGAATTTATATTTTTTTATCAGATTCAGTTTAATTGATATGTTCCTCAATAGAAAAGCTGTGGTCTGACATGTAATTCATATGTCAGATTCTGCAGTTTTATGGACGCAATGTTTAGTCCAGTACATAACACCACAGAAGTAGCAGCCTTTACATAGGTTGATATGGTGGTAACAAGTTAAAAGCCAATAGAAATGCTAAAAAATATATACAATTCAGGCTTTCAAGTGGGCCCTACTTTTCCTACTATTCCTACTTTTCCCTACTTTTTTGTATGTTCCTACTTTTCCCTACTTTTTTCTGAAAATACCCTACTATCCCTACTTTTTAGTCCACAAATGTTTGAAGTGACCAGAAATTGCAATTTTTTTCCTCGCTCGCTCGAAGTTTAACTTAATCTAAGCAGTCACAATGCAAAAGTTTATGAAATATTTTTACTTCAGTTGTAACTCTTTTTTTGGAACATTTATTTTGGTATTTCCTTACCATGGTGATGTAGTGTTATTGTTCAGAGAAAACTGTTTTCTTATTATATCTTTTTCTAAGTCTGAAAACACTCAGAACATCCCTACTATCCCTACTTTTCATGATTTAAATTCCTACTTTTGCCCTATTTTTTCAAAATTTTGAGCACTACTTTTTCACTGGAGGGCACTTGAAAGCCTGTTACATGCTCATATGGCATGTTAAGGAGTTTTGTGTGTGTGTGTGGGGGGGGGGGGGGGGGGTGGGGCAGGGGGGGTGTGGTGGTTATATGATAATTATTGTATAATTTATTCCAGTTCTCTGTTAAAACATGTTGTGGGTACTTGTTAGAATTGCCTTTTTGAAGCAATTCTGATGAGTACCCACACTATACATTTTTATGAAGAAATAAGAACCATTAACACAAACCACTTCCACTTTAGTAAGTCGTCTGATAGTGCAGAATGTATACATACAAATATCCTGGCACGGCTATGGACAAATCCAGCAGATGACAAATTGATGATATTTACTTATTTTTCCCAGAAAATAGACTGACATTTTATGTGTATTGTCTTCTTTGGAGAAAATTTGCATGAAATGTCAAATAAAAATCTAAAAGGTTGCCCTTAGAGACAAAGAGCAGACAGACAAATGAAAAAGCCTATTTTCTGGAAAAAAAAATAAGAATAAATAAATAAATAAATAAATAAAAATAAAGAAAAAAAAATTCAGTATATTGTCTGCTCATTATAGAAAACATACCTATATAATTTTGACCCCTTAAACCCCACTTTTATATAGTAAAACTGGGGTTTACAGGGGTATACATTATTTTTCTAATTTCTACTCAAAAACATAGATTGTGGGTACTCATTAGAACCACCTCACCAAGGCAGTTCTAACGAGTACCCACAATCTATGTTTTGAGCAGAAATATGAAAAATATCAGAGTTTTTTTATCTGAAAATTTTCAGTTTTTAGAGGTGAAATTTTCAATATATTTGGATAGGCGTGTTTTCGTAATGAATAAAAATAAAGAAAAAAAAATCAGTATATTGTCTGCTAAGTGTTAAAGGTTTCTTTTTCAAGCTTGCATGGTAATAACATAATAACCCTATGTATTGGGACAGATAGGCCTTTGCAAATATTGTAGATCCAGATCAGACACTGCAGAACCAGGATCTGCATTGTTTGCCATTGTTGTTAGTAGAATGGACTACAGTCGCCTCTCGATATCTCGAATTCCAAGGGACCCTCTGAAATACTTCGAGATATCCGTACCTCGACATATCAGATTTGCAGAATTGAAGAAAAATAATTCTAACAACCACATTTAACAAATATATATGTAATTGGACTCTTGAAGTTAGAGGCGTATTGAAAATATTGTGGAAAAGAGGAGAAACCTGTTGTTAGATTTTCATGTTTAGGTAGGGATCAGATTTTCACTTTGAGATAAGTCGTTATTCGAGATAAGTGAGGTCAGAGTCAACTGTATTTCAAATTTTAGGACAAGTATGGTAAGTAGATAAGGTGTTTACAGTACTTGTCCTAATAAACACCCACATTCTGTAAAACTTTTTATATTTTTGGAATGTTTATTAGGATTCATTACGAAAACACGCCTATTCAAATATATTGTAAATTTTACCACCAAAAACTGAAAGTTTTCAGAAGAAAATTCTGATCTTTTTCATATTTCTGCTCAAAACATAGATTGTGGGTACTCTTTAGAACTGCCTCATTGAGGCAGTTCTAACAAGTACCCACAATCTATGTTTTTGAGCAGAAATAAGAAAAATAATGTATACCCCTTAAACCCCAGTTTTACTATATAAAAGTGGGGTTTAAGGGGGTCAAAATTATATAGGTATGTTTTCGTGATGTAATATGGTATATTTGGATGTTTATCCATAGAAACAACACCAAGAAGTGCAGTTGACAGTTTCTGGCAAAAGAATGTGCACAGATACTGGTTAACCAGTTAGAGGACTAAGCCTGTCCAGGAATAGTGTGGTTAGGTTAACTGACCGCATTTGACATGACCCTGATGGTTTGACTGGGCCATAAAACCTCAGCTCAATCAAAATTATGGAAAGATTCTAAAGTTCTCAGTTGTAGCATATATATAATAAATAATTAGACAACCTAACTCCCTACCATGCTTGTCCTAAATAATTAAACAAGTCCATTTGACTACAGTCGACGCTCGTTATCTCGACCTTGCTTATCTCGAATAACCGCTTATCTCGAAGTGAAATTCTAGTCCCTGTTTTAACACAGAGATCTACGAAAAGGCAACAAAATATTGTTGAAAAGAGGAGAAATTGCTCCAACAATATTTTCAAATTATCTCTAACTTAGGAGTCAAATTACATATTCATTCTGTTAAAGGTGGTTGTTCGATTAATCATTTTCCTCAGTTCCGCAAATCTGATATGTCGAAGTACAAATATCTCTAAGTGTTTCATAGAGTCCCTTGGATTTCGAGATACAATGAGAGTCGACTGTACTTGTTGATGTGTCTAAAAGCTGCTGGATAAGCCACAAACAATGTAGACCCTGATCAGATACCACATTCTATGGCATCTGATCTGGGCCTTTACGGTTGCCCAAGCTTCTCTGTCCAAATCCTGAGTAAAAAAGAAAACTTCCTTTCTCTATCTGCCAACTGTCATTGTTTTCAAAGCAGATTTTTTTTTCTATTAACCCTTAAAGCGCCAAGAAAATCTGCATCTGAAAATGTTGTCTGTTTATGTCGTCTGCTGAATATTCTTGCAAACTTTCCAAGCCTATTTTTGCATACAGGCAAACAGTGTGGACCGAGATCAGACTGCTCCTAAAGGAGCAGTTGATCTGGGTCCACACTGTTTGCAAAAATGACTTTTAAAATCACAAGCAGATGACAAAGCAGACGACAATAGTTGTGATTGGCGCTTTAAGGGTTCACCCATTTATCAAGTGGAATCTACCATAACTCTTTGGACTGGTCTATTTCCAATACCAGGGTGTCTTTAGCTACCGTAATAACCCTACTGGGACAGACAGGCCGTAATAACCCTACGTATTAGGATAGACAGGCCTGAGCTAATAGTGTAGACCCAGATCAGAAGCTGCAGAATGCAGTGACTGATCAGGGCCTATACTGTTTGCCACTTGTCCAGCAATATTCTAAGCACATCAAGCGGTAGTGGAACAGACTTTCACAAATTATAGGACAAAGTATGGTAAAGAGTTAAGATGTTCCAATATTTAGAGTAAATACGGTGTGCTTCTTTGAAATCCCTGTATTGAATGCAAAGAGTGTAGATCCTGATCAGACATCACATTCTGTGGGATCTAATTTGGGTCTGCACTATTTAACAACTACCCTTTTGGAGGTTTCCCGACTGAATTGGGTTAAAATTAGTTACAAAGTTCAGTAATCAGAATCCTGTGCATAAATAGACTGTCTTTCCATTATAATCCATCACTAACTGATCACTTTTGAACAAGATTGGTCCCCAGTCTATTTAGATTCAGATTGCGTGGATCGTAGACTCCAGAGAAAAGGCATCAGAAGAATTGTTATGGAGGAGTATTAGATGATAATTCTGGGATAATTTTTCTTATTTCTCCATAAAAACATATGTTGTGGGTACTCATTTGAAGTGCCTCGCTGAGGCGCTTCTAATGAGTACCCACAACATACGTTTTTATGGAGAACTGGAGAAAATTATCCCATAATTATCACCAAATACTCCTCCTTAACAATTCCTCTATGGCATATTAAAAAAAAAACAACAAAAAACAAAAAAAGTTTCTTTTGTTGTTTTCAATCTACCTGTATTTACCCTAAGTATTCAACAATCTCATCTCCTTACCATACTTGTCCTATAATTTGAACAAGTACAATTTACTACATAATGTTTTGTCTACATTGCTTAAGTAGTGGCAAACAGTGTAGACTCTGATGAGATGTTGCATTCTGCAGCGTCTCATCTGGGTCTACACTGTTTGCCCAGGCCTGTCTGTCCAAAAACATATTGGGGTGTTGGGTGAGGCAAAGGTGTCGTGAATCTTGCGTCACCAGGGCATCCAACTGATACTGTCTTATAGTTGGGCAAGGCCTGCTGTCCTTGCAGCAGGTTAGGGTAGAGGGGAATGTCTTTTATTTCCTCTGTTTCTTCATTTTCCTCTTTCTCCCCTGTCCCTCTCTTTCATCTCCTCTACTATCTCTTCTATATCTCTTCTCCCTTTCTCAGGGAGACGACACAAAATGACCCACAAGGGTTGACATGTCATTAAATCCCAACACAATCAATTTGATGATATAAAAGAAAAAAAAATCCAAAAGCATATGGTAAATACGGTAGTTACTGGAATCGCCTGGGCCCAGTTGTTCAAAACTAACGATGTCGTTAGTTAACGAATCGTTAAAACTTTTGATCATTAAATATGGCATATATGCCAATATTTTTGCTGAAAAAATGCAAAGACCCAAAAATGCAAAAGCTACACACACATTTTTTCAGCAAAAATACCTGTGAATTAGATATTGTACATACTAGAGCAGTTAACAGTTTGACCACTTATGAGTTTGTTAAGCTAACAATGCTTTGAACAACTGGGCCCTGATCACTGACTGATCTTTTTAAATAAGATTGGCTCCAAGTCTATTTTGATTACATGGACCATAGGCCTCTTCAGAAGACACTTTTTAATGCCCATAACTCAAGATAAGTTATGTTTTTTAACCGAAAAGTATTGATAGTTTTCCAAGTTTTCACAAAAACATACATATTGGGTGCTCATTAGAAGAGCCTTGCTGAAAATAGTTGATTCACTGAAATGCCAAGCCTCATTTTGATTTTTGATTTTTGATTTTTTTTTTTTTTTTTTTTTTTTTTCATTTTTTCAGAAAAGATAAGGCCTGGCATTTCTTGTGAATCACAGAGGAAAATAAGGCTTGGTATTTCCGGCAGACAGTTCACATGAAATACCAAGCATTATGATTTTCAGACAGTGTATTTAAAACTGTCCTTTAAAATAGCGATGTCCGAGCAGGCAGGCGTCGGGCTGGCGGGTGGGTAGACTGGCTTTCGTCGGGCATCGTCCAAAGTTTACCTTTTGGTTAACCTTTTTTCAAAGTCATATGTTACCTGTATTCTTCAATGGATTACTTTCATATTTGGAAGGGATGAAGAGGAGGACCAGTAGATGTTTCACATGCAAGAGAGACAACTCTTACTCTCTTCTTTATTTCAAAAACCCATCCATAATCCCTTTAGGCATTTTTCTTGTTTATTTATTTATTTTTTTTTTTTTTAGAGAGAGAAAATAATTATTAACATTTCATGTGAATTATCTGCTGAGCAGACTATTCACATGAAATGTCATCTTATTTTCTCTCAAAAATAAATCATCAATTTTAGAATGTTATCTCATAGGTCTAGATAAAGAATGGTATCCAGTAAATATTTTTCTTATTTCTCAATGAAAACATATGTTGTGGGTACTCATTAGAAGCGCCTCAGCGAGGCGCTTTCGCTGAGGCGCTTTCGCTGAGGCGCTTCTAATGAGTACCCACAACATATGTTTTCGTGGAGAAATAAGGAAAATATCAATACTTTTGGATTGAAAAAAAGCGTCTTAACTAGTGCTATGTTGTCTGCTACAAAATTGCTTAGTAATTTAAGGTTTAATAGTCCCTTTATCTGAACCGGATGATATGTTGGCAGAGACATCCACATCCAATTGTTTCACAGATATAAAATCCGTTTCATCTTTCAGAACCTTTACCACTTGCTGGTCTTATTCAGCAGATGACGTTGGTGATATTTTTCTAATTTTTCCCAGAAAACAGGATTTGAAATTTCATGCAAATTGTCTCCATTGGAGACAATTTGCCTGAAATGTCAGATCCTGTTTTCTGGGAAAAAAATAAGCAAAATATTTCAGTATGTCATCTGTAGAAAAGTTTACTCAGAATGCTAAGCATTAAGTATGAAAAAGCCTCCAAGACTGTAGATAAGTCAAGAATTCTGTCACTTGCTCCTTATTTTGAATATATGTTTATGTTGAAGGGTTATCATTAAATTCATCTGGCTGAGACAATTCAGATGGTAGTCACATCATATATTCTCAGGGAGAAGGAAAATAAAAATATTAATATTTTTATCCTCACTATAACAAGTTATTTGGAAGCATACAGGTGTATATGGAAAATATGCATGGTTGTATCTATGCAAAATTCATAATTCTGTCAGATCTAAATGTCTCCAGATAAGAGGGGGTATCCAGATAATATTTTTCTTATTTGTGCATGAAAAATATGTCGTGGGTACTCATTAGAAGCGCCTCACTGAGGCGCTTCTAATGAGTACCCACAACATATGTTTTCATGCACAAATAAGAAAAAATATCAATATTTTTTTTTTTTTTTCGGTTGAAAAAAGTGCTTTATCTGGAGCTATGGGTGTATGAGAATGAGGTAATCCATCTGCTGTTCTCTGCCTGTCTGATATTCAATGAGGTTTTGCTTGATAAACAGTTGTCAGAATAAAAAATTCCAAACCAATAGGTAGGTACCTTTGTCACATCTACCGCAATCAGATTGATCATGAAATATTTTCTACAGTCATTCTCTCCCTTCCGCTGATTCAAGAAGGGCAGTTGTCAGTTTCTGGTTAACTGCTTTGAGGACTAAGCCTGCCCAGTAAACGTGTGGCTAGGTAAACTGATCGCGCTCGACATGATCCCATTGGGCTGACTGGGCCGTAAAACCGCAACACAAACAAAAACCACAATCAGCCTGTTAATCTTCGTCTTTTTTGAATAGGTTCAGCAGGATAGAATATCACATTATTCCAAATATTCATCAGTCATATCCCAAGGACATACATGTGATACCTCCCTCTGATGAGGGAGGCTCCCTCATTTTGACGCCAATTTTTGCCCAAATTATGCCAAATTTTGGAGTCTCCCTCATGTGAACTGAAGATTTCCCTATATATTCTTTACATTTTTTAAGAACCTCCCTCATCACAATGGCAAATCTTCCTCATACAGGTCAAAACACGTATCACGTATGCAAGGAAAATTTTCACTTACTGTAATAGTTCCGGTTCTCATCGAAAACCATCATCAGACTGTGACCTTGACCTTGTGAGGTCACAGGACTTGTACTGCTTTCAAATTGATTGGTTCCTAGTGGTTAACAAAGGCCTGTAGCAGGGCTCTGGAAATTTTGAAATCTGAATCGGTCCAGCCGATGACGATGACGTCATCAATGAGCCCATTTCCAAAAAAAAAATATGTATATATCATCTGTCACGAAAACTAATGACAATTGGCAGTCCTATAACTCCTTTTAAATAATACACTTCAACCCCGTTATATGACGGGTCCGGGTATAAGGAGCATGATCAAAGCTGGCGTCATCAATAAATACAGTCAGGTATGTAAAAAGAAAGAAAAAAAAAACAACAAAATAAACGGTTTTGTTGTTATTTCCACCTCCGCAGGGTTTTCCTAAACTGTTTATAAACAACTGATTCCTGTCTTGTATAAGCGCGAAGATGGCGGGAAACAGAAGAAATGGAACGAAACGACTTTCATGGACCTAATTAGGTCTAATAAAAAAGGCCTCCGCCACGGGCGGTTTTGCAGTTTTCAATGTTTCAGGATTTGACCAGACTGCTTAAATTTTAAGCACTGACCAATCTTGTCTAGCGCAAGTGATGCATTACACATTTTTACCGTGAAATCTACCTTGAATTATACTCGCGTGTTAGGGCAATCAACAAAAAAAAAACAAAAACAAGAATCAATCAATTATACCCAGATCAGACGCCGTTGTATGTGACATCTGATCAGGACGTACACGGTTTGGGAATTAATTTATCAAATCTGGGACCGACAAACCGTGTTGATCAAAACAAAAAAGAAGAGGAAGAAAACGGGTGTGTTCAAGCGGTGCATTGTTTTATCACTCTCAGTAAAGCGACCTTTGATCTTTTGGACACGCCGACTGCACCTGGATGTTTTGCAGTCTCAGTGTATTCACACGTGTCACACAAACGGATTAATTATCAGACTACCGTTACTGATGATCCGTGTTAATCGCTTGTTTACCCAACAAAGGTCAGTGAAGTGTTGATTTTTTGACAATGTTTGGATAATGACGTAATTAATTTGTGCTGCGGTAGGTTGCCGTTATTCAGCTGTCTCTCCAATATACATGTCAAATGACCGTTTAGAGCCTTTTAACTACGGTAACCATAATATCGCATTTTAAAGGTGCGCGGACATTGGCAGTTTTGAAGACTTGACCGTTTGTGATTTTTTAGACATCATTGATTCGTGAAAATTGGTTGGTTGGGGAAAAATGGGGTTCAAGGCACAAACCTGTTGGACCTATTTATTAGCGTTTTGGGGTGTTTGAAATTGGTCCAGAATTCTTAATTTCGGTCCGGACCGGCTATTTTTCCGGTTTTCCCGAGCCCTGGCCTGTAGATATTGCTCAGATTTTATACCAGTTGCTTGTAGCCTGAAAATAAACATCTTTTTTATCTAAGATTCATAGCCTGCACAAATGCGTGACAGTTTTTGACAATACCTCATAGTCCTAAGACCTCATCAAAAGCAATATCATGTGACAGTAACATTTGAAGGTATCTCTGTAAGCAGGTGGGCCCCCGTTGCCTAGTAGATAAGAGAGCTGACTCTTAATCGGTTAGGTTTCTCACCGCTATGGTTCGAGTCTCGCTCCGGTCACATGTGAGAAAGCCAAGTTCTGCTTACAGATGGTCAGGTGGTTTTTCCCTGGGTTCTTAGGTTTTTGCCTGCCTTTGATGATAAGTGAAATATTCTTGAAAGGGCCATAAAATCAAAAAAAAAAAAAAAAAAAATCCTGTAAGCGCATAATATCAAGTGATAACTAAATGCTTGCTCCTCAGATTTAATTGCACATTTTTAATTATTCAATATTTATAGCTATTTAATAATGTAATAGATTGTGCTTGATACAGCCGCCATGTACTAATACTTAACTCTTAAAGTGTCAAGCAAAATTTGTAGCAGACGACATCTATTTTTATTTTTTTTAATTTTTCAAAGAAAACAAGTCTTGATATTTCATTTGAATCGTCTGCTTGGCAGACGATTCACATGAAATATCAAGACTTCTTTTCTTTGAAAAATTAAAAAAATATTTCAAAATGTCGTCTGCTGCAGTTATGATTGGCGCACTAATACTTAATGACCTTACAAATAGAACTAAAACAGTCTTTGGCACCTGGCAAATTCTTGAAATGTTCAGCTTGGTACGTTTTCTAATGTTTTTTTTTTTTTTTTTTTTTTTTTTTTTTTTTGTCCACATCTTTATTTTATTAATTTATGCATGTAATACATATACATAATAGATACTGATATATTGATAAGCTTTCATTCTATCTCTCATCCTTCTTAAGCTATATGAACTATTGTTTTGTCTGTCAGAGTACAATAATATTTCAGTATTCATATACAAGGAGACTCTTTTAATTAATAATGTCTGCTTTTGTATATGAAACAACTTTTCATTGGCTATAGTCCCTTTTCGCAACCACAAAAACTGTTTATACTTTCTGCTTATTTTGATATAGGAACCATGAGTTATCAAAACTGTCTTTGTGATTTGAAAAAGGATCATGTTCATATATATACATGCAGTTGATTATACTATACTAACCGAACTTGATGAAGACATAAACATTCTAATCTGCTCTGCATTACTTGTCTGCTTACCTGAACATAAACATAGGGCTGTATGGCTTATGGCTACAAAAGATATTAAGTTTAAGAGTTTGGGTATCGGCTACAGCTATATTAAGTTTAATGGTTTAATAGTTCCTGCAACTGCCTTTTTTCAAGATGATGTTTGTGGAAAAATATTGTTGTTTTTTTTTTTTTGTTTTTTTTCTTTTGTTTTGTTTTTTCTGGCTATGGCGTATCAGTTGTACCTTCCATTATGTGACTTAAAAGTGACCATTTGGCTTGAAATTTATTCTGTTTATTATGAATTTTTGAGATGTATTTCTCATTCTGATATTTTCTTTTCAGGTAGATAATAAAATTTTCCAGCCTAATGCTATTTGCCAAAAACTTTGTTTTGTAGATAAAGTACTTACCTAATAGCAGTATGTAGTTAAGTAGTTCATTATTTTCTTGTTTAGAAAAAATAACATTCTTTATGGTTAAATGAAGTATAACATTAGCTTGAATTCTTAACCAATTCTTCATAGCCAACCAAAATTCTTTCACCTTATTACAGTTGAAAAGCACATGTATTATTGTTTCAGTTTCCAGGCTGCAAAAAGTGCATCTGTCATTGTCTACTTTATTTATTTTGTGAAGAAAAGATTTTGTAACTAGTATATGGTTATTTACTTTAAACTGAAACTCTTGTAATTTTACTTCTTTGATATTTTTAATTGTATCATTATAACTATTCCATTCTTCCTGTGTAATATTTCCTAATATATTAACCCACTTTTGAGATGGTGGACTTGAATCCTGGTTTCCAACAATAATATTATATAATGTTCTACTACCTTTTTTGTCTTTACATAATAATTTAAGATAACAATTTCGAGCAACATTTTGTTTCCTGTTCTTACATACAAAATTATTTTGGTTGACTTTAGTTTTCCAGTACGTAGGCAACTTTCTTAAGATTGATTGATAGTCTAAAAAAGTCCCATGTATACCATAATTTTCTTTCAGTTCATCAAATTGATAAAAATTTCCATCTTCATTAAGTAAGTCTATAACATTTTTAATACCTTTATCATGCCATTCTTTAAAATATAAATTTTGTCCCCCATTCATATTTGAGTTAAACCATATTGGGCAATATAAAATATCTTCAAGTGTCTCGATTCTGACTGCTTTGCAAAAGTTATTCCAACTTATTAGTAAATCTTTCCAAAATGGGTTTATTAGCTCATTTGCCTTTATGCCTGCATAATTATTTCCTTTAGTAAAAAGACTATCCATATTTATGTATGAAAGACTGCTCCATGTGCAACTGGGTTGTGAAATTAGTCGCCTTAGCCATGTAACTTTTAATGCTGTAACAAAACTGTCTATTTGAATCATTCTTAAACCCCCTTGTGTTATATCTTTAATTATAATTTTTCTTTTTATCTTGTCAGGCCCAGAATTCCACAGGAATTTATAAAATAATTTATTTAGGCTTTGTACTAAATTTCCTGGTGGGTTGGGTAGAGCCAGAAATAAATGAACAAATTTTGATATGGCTAATGATTTAATAACAGTTATCTTTCCAGGCAATGTAATTTTTCTTCTTGACCAAGACTTGATAATATTTTCCACTTTTTTAAGGACATCAGTTGCATTTTGATCCCATATGTCAAAAACCTCTGGAGTAAAAGTCACTCCTAGGATTTTAAAAGGTTCTTGATTCCAGTCTAAATTATATTCCAAGCATAACTTACGATTTGATCTATTCATGGATCCAATCCATATTGCTCTTGTTTTTTCAACATTTATTTTTAAACCAGACATTGAATAAAATAAAATTAATTTATCTAAAGTTTTTTTTAGCGATATTTCTGATCCGTCTAAGAATATTTGAGTGTCATCAGCATATTGACTCAATTTGAATTCTTTATTTTCTATTATTATCCCTTTGATAAGATTGTCTTTTCTGATCATTTGGCTTAATACCTCTGCACATAGGAGAAAAATGTATGGGGAGATAGGGTCTCCTTGTCTACAGCCTCTTTGTAGTCCAAAAAACTCTGACATATGACCGTTTTGTAATATACGTTTTCTAATGTTTATTCATTTCTGAACAAATGGTTCTTGTTGTCTCTACAAAAATGATTGGAATTGAAGAAAGTATTTAAGTGTTTTTACCTTTGAATTAGGTAAATGCAGCAAAGCTTAAGATAAGATAAACTCCCTGGTGATGAATTGCGTCATACCTTCAGATCAGACACATACACACATACATAGAGAAAGGTAGCATCAATCACATCACATATCATGCTTTATTTTCTCTGAATATATATAGCATGTCACATGACATATGAAGCCTGTTTTCTTTCTCTCTCTGTCTCTCTCACACACACACACATGCATGCACGTACACACACATGCACACACACACACATGCGCACACATACACACACATGCACACACACATGCACACATGCATACACACATACACACACACACACACACACACATGAGAGAAAAGAAAGGAAGAAAGAAAAAAACAAATCAAGAAACACTCAGAAAGAAAGACACACACACACACACACACACACACACACACAGAGACAAACACACGAGAGAAAAGAAAGGCGGAAAGAAAGTAAGACACACACACAAAGAAAGAAAGAAAAATACCTTTATTTGCTATATGCTGATTTTACCCAGACTATACTAAAGATTTACCCTTAAAACTCCAAGCAATATTTTTGGCAGATGTTTTCAGGTTATATTTCTTCACTTTTAGGAGTTTGATTTCTTCAGGCAGATGATTCACATGAAATGTCAAGGTGTGTTTTCTCTGAAAAAAAAAAAAAGTCAATATTGGCGTCTGCTGCAGTTATGATTAGTTCCTTAAGGCTTAAGTTCGAGTTAGAATACTGGGCTATTCCGGTGCCCTGCAGGTTTTTACGACAGACAGATTTTTGCATTGCTAACAGAAGATACGATGTTGATTATACAAAATAGCTGTCCTGCAGGAATTGAAAAAAGAGAATTGATTTGTACAGTACAAATCCAATTGTCTGGATCTCATTAATCTGAATTACGGTAATTGTCCGAAAATTCTGTACTTTGGCTGAGCTTGTCTGATAAAATTGTATATGCAAACAGTGTAGATCCAGATGGGACTGAGCAGTCTGATCTGGATCTGCACTGTTCCTCATTGTAACAAGTATTTAATGAAACAAATGCTTTAAACATTACGAAAACATGCCTATTCAAATATATTAAAAATTTTACAACCAAAAAAGAAAATTTTCAGATAAAAAATTCTGATATTTTTTATATTCATGCTCAAAACGTAGATTGTGGGTACTCATTAGAACTGCCTCTGCCTCACAGAGGCAGTTCTAACGAGTACCCACAATCTATGTTTTTTTAGCAAAATAAGAAAAATAATGTATATCCCGGTAAACCACAGTTTTACTATATAAAAGTGGGGTTTAAGGGGGTCAGAATCATATAGGCGTGTTTTCGTGATGACAAACACAACTGAAATTAACTCTTAGCTTTCTGGGTAAAATAAATTTTCAGCAGACAACATATTGAAATATTTTTATTTTTTTTCCAGTGAAAAGGTTTTGACAATTCATGCAAAGTGGTTTCTGTTGAAGACAGTTTATATGAAATGTCAAATTCTGTTGTTGTTTGTTTTTTTTTTTTTCTGGGAAAAAAAATAAAATATCATCAGTTTGTCATCTGCTAAATTAGCCCATAGAGTAGAGAATTGTTTTTTGGAATTATAGGACATTGACCATACTCAGTAACTTAGATCAAAGATAAATCCAGATAAATGTATTTTTTTTTCTTATTTCTCCAAGAAAATGTAGAAAGAATTTCCATTCAAAGTTCTTTGGGTCAGGCATATTACGGTAAATTTCATAAAATTTCGAACACTTTATTCCATACTCTTTTGGCTTAAATTTTGCTTTTTATGCAGCAGTTTCTTTAAATATTTAGTGGAATGGCAAACAGTGTAGACCCTGATCAGACTGCTCCTTCAGGAGCAGTCTGATCAGGGTCTACACTGTTTGCATATGTCATTTTGTCAGACGCTTTAGTTTTCGAATTTTTAGGATATTTACCATAGTTTTATTCTGTTGTGTGTTCATTGTTTCTGAGTATCAGGAATTCATTACAAAAACGCCTATTCAGATATATAGAAAATTTCACCTCCAAAAACTGAAAATTTGCAGATAAAAAACTCTGATAATTTTTGTATTTCTGCTCAAAAACATAGATTGTGGGTACTCATTAGAACCACCTCAACAAGGCAGTTCTAACGATTACCTACACTCTATGTTTTTGAGCAAAAATAAGAAAAATAATGTATACCCCTGTAACTCCAGTGTTACTGTATAAAAGTGGGGTTAAAGGGGGTCAAAATTATATAGGCATATTTTCCTTATGTTCATGGAATACAGAAGACTGTTCACTACAAGACTGGTCTGGATCTACATTGTTTTTCATTCAATATAAGAAGCCAACTGATCTGGATCTACACTGTTAGTTACACAATATGTGAATTTGTATTTTGGCTAACAATTAAAAGTGGGTGTGGCATCTTCATTTATTCAGCATGGCAAGGGTTAAGACGGCTCTGCTTTTGCATTTTTTGCTCTTCCTAGTCCCTAGTCCTACTGAACCCAGATATCGCCTGCCTTTGCAAACAGTGTAGATCCAGATCAGTTGGCATCATCAGAAGCTGATTGGCCGAAAATTGGAAGTGGGCATGGCATCTTAATTTATTCAGCATGACAAGAGTTAAATAATCTACATGGTCACTTCTTATGTGAAAAAAAAAACAAAACAAACATGATAATGATTCATTGTTTTCTCCAGGGTGTTTCACATGATGTCTGTAAAATAGATTCTGGTAAATAGAGGGTAGGCCCAAAACCACACTTAGCATATCATGTCCTTTTCGGTAATGGTGACTGGAGAAAATAGCATGTGCATTGATACCCTATTTACTCAAAGTATTGGGACACCTTATAAATTTACCATACTTGTCCTAAAATTTGAAATAGTCCATTCTACTACCTCTTGATGTGTCTAAATTATTGTTATATGTATGGCAAACAGTATCAACCATGATTAGAGGCTGCATTCTGTGGTGTCTGCTCTTGGTCTGCACTGTTTGCAAAGGCCTGTGTGCTCCAAGACTTAGGGTTATTACGGTATATGCCAAATTATTATATAGCTATGAAAATTAAATGATTAAAATGTGGGATAAAAACTGAGGAGCTAGTGTGCTGATATCACATGATATCGGCACTCTTACTCGATATTGCACTCTTACTCGGATGCCTTCTCATATTACCGTTACATTACATTGCTTTTGATGACATCATAATGCAGTGATGTCGCTCCAAACCTTGTCACGCACATCGGTAGAATTCACATTTTTTTTGTTATCAAAACAGAGTTTTAAAGCTTAGAAATACTGGGAAATGAAATAAATATTTAAAGCTATATAATAAAAGGGTAATTACGCTGATATTGGTGAATATTGTCGCAAGCTCGCGTCCTTGGATATCCTAACTCGGGACAATATTCACCAATATCAGTGCAATAACCCTAGCATTCTAGGCAGGGTTAGGAACCAGTACTAAGTAATGTGGATAAAGTGTCTTGCTCAAGGACACAGCCATCACGCAAACATGCCTATATAATATTGACCCCCTTAAACCCCACTTTTATATAGTAAAACTGGGGTTACAGTGATATACATTATTTTTCTTACATCTGCTAAAAAAGATAGATTGTGGGTACTTGTTAGAACCACCTCGATAAGGTTGTTCTAAGGAGTACCCACAATCTATGTTTTGAGCAGAAATAAGAAAAATATCAGAGTTTTTTATCTGCAATTTTTCAGTTTTTGGAGGTGAAATTTTCTATATATTTGAATAGGCGTGTTTTCATAATGACTTGTAGGGATCGAATCTGCTATATGTATCCACTCATAGTAAGGGTACATGTAACAAAAAAAAAAAGATCAGCAAAGGACTTATCTCATGATCTTATTCAATGTTTTTTTTTTTTCTTCTGATTTTCTTTATAAAAGCAAGTTGATGCAGTTCAAATGGGTACGCACTACATATGTCTTTATAGATAAAAAGTACACTGGCTATAATCTGAAAACAATGGAATTGCTTGACTGTGCACTTATAGGGGTATGTGCAGTAATTAGGTCAAATACAGTATGTATGATGTGCAATGGGGAGGGCCTAAATTGACCTGCACATCTTCTTAGTCTGCTCAGATCCTTCTCTGTATTATCCATTGACTCTATAAGTGAACAAAGAAATCCCTGATCAGATGATGCAAGGGCCCTTTTCACACATTGAGCAGCATATGTACCTCTTCATAATTCACAGACATTTAACGCTTAAAATGCCAAGAAATCCTGCTTCTAAAATGTCGTCTGTTTATGTCGTCTGCTGAATATTCTTGCAAACTTTTCAAACCTATTTTTGCATACATGCAAACAGTATGGACCCTGATCAGACTGCTCCTAGAGGAGCAGTCTGATCTGGGTCCACACTGTTTGTAAAAAATGACTTTTAAAATCACAAGCAGACGACAAAGCAGATGACAGTTGTTGAGATTGGCAATTTAAGAGTTAATAGGTGAAAAAGTGTGAATAGTAGGTCTCAGATCTTGCATTGATGGTAGAATGTAGATGAGATAGAGATGATTGTATAAAAATTCTATGTACTTTTGTTTTGGGGATATTCAATTTTTTTTTTTTTTTTTTTTTTTTTTCGTCCTGAAAATCTGTGTTCTGGCATCTTTTCTTCCATCGTTGATATCCCAGCCAGTGTTAATAAAGTTACAGTTTATCATCTGCTGAAACTGCTTATGGTTACTGTTGATGGGATCCCTTACAGTGTAAATGGGATCCCTGACACTGTTAATGAGATACAAGATCCCAGTCAATGTTAATGAAATCTTAGAACATAGGTCATGGAGAAAAGAGTGTCATGATTCACTCATTATCCTAAGATTCACTCATTAACCTAAGATTCATTCCTTAGACTAAAATTCGCTCATTGGCATGAGATTCACTGAGTAGCCTAAGATTCATATGTTAAATTGAGATTCACTCATTAGCCTAAGATTCATACATTAGCCTAAGATTTACTCATTAATCAAAGGTTCAGATTCACTCATTATCCTAAGATTCACTCATTAACCTAAGATTCATTCCTTAGACTAAAATTCGCTCATTGGCATGAGATTCACTGAGTAGCCTAAGATTCATATGTTAAATTGAGATTCACTCATTAGCCTAAGATTCATACATTAGCCTAAGATTTACTCATTAATCAAAGGTTCAGATTCACTCATTATCCTAAGATTCACTCATTAACCTAAGATTCATTCCTTAGACTAAAATTCGCTCATTGGCATGAGATTCACTGAGTAGCCTAAGATTCATATGTTAAATTGAGATTCACTCATTAGCCTATGATTCATACATTAGCCTAAGATTTACTCATTAATCAAAGGTTCAGATTCACTCATTATCCTAAGATTCACTCATTAACCTAAGATTCATTCCTTAGACTAAAATTCGCTCATTGGCATGAGATTCACTGAGTAACCTAAGATTCATATGTTAAATTGAGATTCACTCATTAGCCTAAGATTCATACCTTAGCCTAAGATTTACTCATTAATCAAATTTTCAGATTCACTCATTATCCTAAGATTCACTCATTAACCTATGATTCACCCATTATCCAAAAATTCACTCATTAACCTAAGATTCACTCATTAACCTATGATTCACTCGTTATCCAAAGATTCACTCATTAACCTATGATTCACTCATTATCCAAAGATTCACCCATTGACCTAAGATTCACTCATTAACCTAAAATTCACTCAGTAACCTATGATTCACTCATTATCCAAAGATTCACTCATTAGCCAAAGATTCACTGATTAATCCAAGATTCAGATTTTCTGATTATACTAAGATTCATTCATTAACCTAAAATTGGTTTATTAGCAGATGATGATCATCATCATCATCGGATTTTTGATTAACGTGCAGGTACAGGGTCAACATCCACATCAGTGGGCCCCCTTCCAAGTAGCTGGCTTGCTTCACGCTTGGCAGATCTCACATCTTCAGATATGTCTATCATGAGGGTCAATAGCCGAGACCTTCCACTCTCTGCAATCCCTCTCTGTCAGCTGCTTCCACGGGCCTGCCAGGCCCATGTTATCCATCAACCTGTATGTCTTGACTGCACCATTGGAGCATTCCACATGTCCATACCAGCGGAGCCTTCTCTCCTTCAGAATAATGTCCAGATCCTCAACACCAAGCCGTGCAAGTAGCTTATTGGACCTGATGGTGACAATGTCTTGCGGATTGACATTGCAGATCTGTCTGATCATTGCCCTGTCATTCAGCTGCAGACGTTGGAGGTTTTCTTTTGTCAATGGCCAAGTCACATTGGCATGGAGCATTGCACTCCGTACACAAGAGCTGTACACGCGGTCACGTGTCTTGAAAGAGAGGTGGCTCGAAGAGAGAACTGGGAACCACCCATTAATCCAATATTCAGATTCATTCATTATCCTGAGATCACCTGTTAATCTAAGATTCACTCATTAGCCTAAGTTTCACTCATTAAGCCAAGATTTGTATTTACTCATTATCTTAAGGTTCGGTCTTTAACCCAAGATTCACAAATTGGCCTGCTGGCCTTGGTGGCTCAGATGAACTTCCGACTGGTGAACAGGAGGTTGCAGGTTTGATCCCCACCAGGTCAGGCAATATTCTTTTGTAAAGATTGATAAAGAAATATTTTCTTTGGTCATTCTCTCCCTTCCTCTGATTCAAGAAGGGCAGTTGTCAGTTTCTGGTGAAAGTATGTGCACAAAATCTGGTTAACCGCTTAGAGGACTAAACCTGCCCAGGAAAAGTGTGGTTAGGTAAACTGATCACCTAGCCATGACCCTAATGGGTTGTTGAGTGGGCCTTAAAGCTCAATCAGTCACACATTAGCCGAAGATTCTCTTATTAACCCAAGATTCACTCCTAAGATTCAGTCATTAAACCAAGATTCACTTATTAGCCTAAGATTCAACCATTAACCCAAGATTCGTTCATTATCCTAAAATTCAATCATTAACCTAAGATTCACTCATTAAGTTGAAATTTACTCATTAACCGAAGATTCACTCATTATCCTCAGATTCAATCATTAACCTAAGATTTGGATTCATTCGTTAGCCTAAGGGTCATTCTTTAGCCTAAGATTTAGATATTTTCATAAGCCTAAGAGTCTGTCGTTATCTTATGATTCATTCATTTGCCTAAGATTCAAATGCATGAATTAGCCTGAAATACACTCATTTGCTTAATTAACCCTTGTCCTGCTGAACCCGGATATACCCTGCCTTTGCAAACAGTGTAGATCCAGATCAGTTGGCTTCTGAAGAAGCCAACTGATCTGGATCTGCACTGTTTACCATTAAGTATTTGAATTTATAGAAACAGTCCGGATCAAGTAATCTGATTGGCTGAAAAATAGAAGGGGGCGTGGCATCTTAATTTATTCAGCAGGACAAGGGTTAAGTTTCAGGTTTACTCGTTAGCCTTAGATGCACTCCTCAGCCTAACTCGTTGAGCCTTATAATATACACTCATTAGCCTAAGATTCTAAGATTCATTCATTATCTTAAGATTCAATTATTACTATAAGATTTTAAGTTACTCACTGGCCTACGATTTGCTTGGGCAGATCTAGTAGGATCCCCTACATTGGCTTTCATTAACTTCAGTATCAATAATTTTTTTATGTCCAAAAATAATATCACAGCAATTTCTTGTGGTTTCTGTAATTTACAGAACTATAGGTATTTATTCATTAAATATTGAAAAGACAGTCAGCTGTAATAAAGAGTTAAGTTGTCAAATGAATTCGTTTTTGCAAGAGTATAGATTTTCCTGATACTTTAGAGAAAATATACCATAATCGACTGGCTGGCCTCGGTAGCTCAGTTAGATGTGCCGTCCGACTGGAGACCAGGAGGTCGCGGGTTCAACCCCCGCCAAGGTCGGCAACATTCTTTTGTGGAGATTGATCATGAAATATTTTCTATGGTCATTCTCTCCCTTCCGCTGATTCAAGAAGGGCAGTTGTCAGTTTCTGGCGAAAGAATGTGCACAATACTGGTTAACCGCTTAGAGGACTAAGCCTGCCCAGTAAACGTGTGATTAGGTAAACTGACCACGCTTGACATGACCCCACAGGGTTGACTGGGCTGTAAAACCTCAACACAAACAAAACCATAACTTACCTTGTGGTAAAATATGTGTCAACTTATACTAAGGGTACACATGAAATAGATCAGAGAAGGACTTATCAGATGATGCTTATACGATGTTTGTGTGTGTGTTTGTTATTCTGATTTTCTTTATAAAAACATATGTTGTGGGTACACATTTAAATTGCATTGACAAGTTGATGCAATTGCATCGACAAGTCGATGCAATTCAAATGGGTACCCACAACATATGCCTTTATAGAAAATAGACAAAAAGTACATTGGCTGTAATCTGACCGCTATGAAATTGCTTGACTGTGCCCGTATAGGGGTATGTGTGATAATTAGGTCGAATATGGTATGTATTTCATGTGATTTATACTACTTTTGTCCAGCACTTGGTAATTCCTAGGATTTTCTAAATTATGTTCTGTAAATTTGTCACTGAGAAATTCCTTAATAACAGTTATAAAGAGTCTGACATACTTTTGTCTTGCTACCAGTGGCGGCTTGCAGATGGTAGTTAAGTCATGATTTTCTTTTTCATAGCCCCACTTTTATCAGCCAAAAAGAATTGATATTTTTTCTGATTTCTGCATGAAAACATATGTTGTCGGGTCTGATAAGAAGCCCTAGCAACATTATTTATGAAGAAATAAGAAAAAAATATACCTCCCCTCTCCTCTCCTTATTTGGAGCTATTTCCCCCTCTCCCACCCACCCCCGCCCCGGCAAATAGGATAGACTCACTGGAATCGTTACTATGAAAAATCTGAATGGCTTATGCTTGTTCTTAATTTCAGAATGTCTAAACCCTTAAAACACCAGCCAAAATTGTAACTGATGACGTTCTAACATATCTTTCTATATTTTTTGAGAAAATAGACTTAATATTTCATGTAAGTTGTCTGCTTATGCACACAGACAATTCACATGAAATATCAAGCCTTTTTTTTTTAAATTGTTTAAGAAAGTAAGGCTTCACATAAGCAGATACTTTACATTAGATATCAAGCCTTATTTTTTTTTTTCTTAAAAATGTTGATGGTCCACATGAAATGTCAAACCTTATTTTCCAGACAACCTAAAAATATATTTTAACCCTTGTCCTGCTGAACCGGAATATACCCTGCCTTTGCAAACAGTGTAGATCCAGATCAGTTGGCTTCTGAAGATCTGGATCTGCAATGTTTGTCATTCTGTTTGTGAATTTATATTGCAACCTGGATCAAGTAATCTGATTGGCTGAAAAGGGGCATAGCATCTTAATTTATTCAGCTTGACAAGGGTGAAAAATGTCTTCTTTTGCTGTTGTAAGTCATGTGATTGGTACTTCTTCAGTAAAGTGACCACATACGATCTGCAAAATATGTCTGAAAATGCCATCAAAACACAAGGGAAAATCAAGGGACTGATGGCTCCTCTACCAGGCCTGATTTACAATATATGCCATAGTCCAAGGGTTAAGGGTTGAAATTTTGTTCTCTGTCTATTTCAGATCTCAGAGATCAACATAACAGAACATATTGAAGGGGACGCCACCAAATTTGCCTTGTGGACGGGCCGAGCTCCTATATCAGAGTACAAGATTATCCTGAAGGTGAGTTCTAATAGGCAGGGATACTGTGTTTACTACTACCCCCTTCCCCCCCTCCCACCTCCCCCCCACCCCACCCCGCCAAAAAAAAAAAACCAACAAAAAACGTACAGTAAAACATCAATGAATCAAACACCGATAGGTCATTGACCATGGCTGAATCAAACCTGTTTTTGAGACCTTAGGAAATTCTTCTGATAGCTCAAGAAAACAAATATTTAGAAATATTTTAAGAAAATTTTCTTCTTTTGTCATGAAATGTATGTTGTGTGTACTCATTAGAATTGCCTCTTCAAGGCAATTCTAATGAGTACTCTCAACATACCATCATTTTATAGAAGATCAGAAAGACATACCTAAATTATGCCCATTTGCCTCCTGACATGGCACTGTGATTAACCCTCAGTAGCTTGAATTACTCATGTCAAGAACAAATTTCAATGATCCTAAAGATGTTTGAGGCATTGAAATTTTACTGCATTAGGACACATGAACTCCAAACCATAATTGTCATAAAATCTAAACAAATCAGTTTAACCACCTGTTGATTTGACTTAATCCTTGTCCTGCTGAACCCAGATTTACCCTGCCTTTGCAAACAGTGTAGATCCAGACCAGTTGGCTTCTTAGAAGCCAACTGATCTGGATCTGCACTGTTTGTCATTAAATATGTGATTTTCTATCAAAAACCCAGATCAAGTAATCTGATTGGCTGGAAATTAGAAGTGGGCATGGCTTCTTAATTTATGCAGCATGATAAGGGTTAAGACTGCTGGATGAGAGACAACTAGTATAGACGCTGCTCAGGTGCACATTCTGTGGCATCTGATCAGAGTCTCCACTGTTTGCTATGGTCTGTGTATCCAAATGCTTATGCCGGCCTCGGTGGCTCAGTTGGATGCGCCGTCCGACTGGAGACCAGGAGGTTGTGGGTTCAACCCCCGCCGAGGTCGGCAACATTCTTTCGTGGAGATTGATCATGAAATATTTTCTACGGTCATTCTCTCCCTTCCGCTGATTCAAGAAGGGCAGTTGTCAGTTTCTGGCGAAAGATGTGCACAATACTGGTTAACCGCTTAGAGGACTAAGCCTGCCCAGTAAACATGTGGCTAGGTAAATTGACCACGCTCGACATGACCCCATTGGGTTGACTGGGCCGTAAAACCTCAACACAAACAAAACCCCACTTCTATACAGTAAAACTGGGGTTTACAAGGGTATACATTTATTTTATTATTTCTGCTCAAAAACATAGATTGTGGGTACTTGTCAGAACCGCCTCAGTGAGGCGGATCTAACCTGTACCCACAATTTATGCTTTTGAGCAGAAATATGAAAACTACCAGAATTTTTCATTTGAAAGTTTTCATTTTCATAATGTGTAATTGGGTTAGATATTAGGACCCCTTAATTCCTTACCATACTTATCCTAAAACTAGATCGTCCATTTTACTACCTGTTAGTGTGACTGAAAACTGCTTGGTGAGTGGAAAACAGTGTAGACATTGATCAGATGCCATTTTCTGTAGTCTCTTACCTAGGCCTATCTGTCCAAATTCTTTCAGTTAATAAGGTAATGATGATTTAGCTTTCGGTCACTACGTTACTGGACTTTGTATTTTTAGCTCACCTGAGCATAAGCTCAGGGTGAGCTATTGTCATCACCCTATGTCCGTCGTCCGTAGTCGTCCTTCGTCCGTCGTTCATCGTCAACAATTAGTTTGTTAACACTCTAGAGGTCACAGTTTTGACCCAATCTTGATGAAACTTGGTCAGAATATTTGCCTCTATGAAATCTAGGTCAAGTTCGATACTGGGTTACTTGGGGTCAAAAACTAGGTCACCAGGTCAAATCAAAGGAAAAACTTGTTAACACTCTAGAGGTCATAGTTTTGACCCAATCTTGATGAAATTTGCTCAAAATGTTTGCCTCTATTAAATCTAGTTCAAGTTTGAAACTGGGTCACTTGGGGTCAAAAACTAGGTCACCGGGCCAGATCAGCAGAAAATCTTTTTAACACTCTAGCGGTCACATTTTTGAAGCAATCATCATGAATCTTGCTCAAAATGTTTGTCTTGATGATTTCTAGGTCAATTTCGAAACTGGGTCACTTGGAGTCAAAAACTAGGTCACCAGGCCAAATCAGCAGAAAACCTTGTTAACACCCTAGCAGTCACATTTTTGAAGCAATCATCATGAATCTTGCTCAATATGTTTGTCTTGATGATTTCTAGGTCAGGTTTGAAACTGGGTCACTTGGAGTCAAAAACTAGGTCACCGGACCAAACCAGCAGAAAACCTTGTTAACACTTTAGTGGTCACATTTTTGAAGCAATCATCATGAATCTTGCTCAAAATGTTTGTCTTGATGATTTCTAGGTCAAGTTCGAAACTGGGTCACTTGGAGTCAAGAACTAGGTCACTGGGCCAAATCAGTAGAAAACCTTGTTAACACTCTAGCGGTTACATTTTTGAAGCAATCATCATGAATCAGGCTCAAAATGTTTGTCTTGATGATTTCTAGGTCAAGTTAGAAACTGGAACACCTGGGGTCAAAAACTAGGTCACCTGGCCAAATCAGCATAAAATCTTGTTATCACTCTAGCGGTCACATTTTTTAAGCAATCATCATGAATCTTGCTCAATATGTTTGTCTTGATGATTTCTAGGTCAAGTTCGAAACTGGGTCACTTGGAGTCAAAAACTAGGTCACCAGGCCAAATCAACAGAAAACCTTATTAACACCCTAGCAGTCACATTTTTGAAGCAGTCATCATGAACCTTGCTCAGTATGTTTGTCTTGATGATTTCTAGGTCAGGTTCGAAACTGGGTCACTTGGAGTCAAAAACTAGGTCACCGGGCCAAACCAGCAGAAAACCCTGTTAACTCTCTAGTGGTCACATTTTTGAAGCAATCATCATGAATCTTGCTCAAAATGTTTGTCTTGATGATTTCTAGGTCAAGTTCGAAACTGGGTCACTTGGAGTCAAGAACTAGGTCACCAGGCCAAATCAGTAGAAAACCTTGTTAACACTCTAGCGGTCACATTTTTGAAGCAATCATCATGAATCATGCTCAAAATGTTTGTCTTGATGATTTCTAGGTCAAGTTTGAAACTTGGTCATGTGGGGTCAAAAACTAGGTCACAGGGCCAAATCAGCAGAAAACCTTGTTAACACTCTAGCGGTTACATTTTTGAAGCAATCATCATGAATCAGGCTCAAAATGTTTGTCTTAATGATTTCTAGGTCAAGTTCGAAACTGGAACACCTGGGGTCAAAAACTAGGTCACCTACCGGCACAGTGGCTCAGTGGTAGAGTGTCCGCTTTGTGACGGGAGGTTGCGGGTTCGATCCCCGGCCAAGTCATACCAAAGACTTTAAAAATGGTACTAGCTGCTCTTTCGCTTGGCGCTCAGCATTAAGAAAGTAGAGCTAGAACTGGTCAGCTCAGTGTCAGTATAATGTGACTGGGTGGAATATCATGTCAAAGTGTCTGGGGCGTGATATTTCAGTGAGGCAGCACTCTAAAAGTGAGCATTGAGCTCCCTGCCACATCCAGACACCGTCGCGATATGACTGAAAAGGGTTGAAAGCGACGTTAAGCCGAAATCAAACAAAAACTAGGTCACCTGGCCAAATCAGCATAAAATATTGTTATCACTCTAGCGATCACATTTTTGAAGCAATCATCATGAATCTTGCTCAAAATGTTTGTCTTGATGAGTTCTAGGTCAAGTTAGAAACTGGGTCACTTGGAATCAAAAACTAGGTCACCGGGCCAAATCAGCAGAAAACTTTGTTAACACCCTAGCAGTCACATTTTTTAAGCAATCATCATGAATCTGGCTCAAAATGTTTGTCTTGATGATTTCTAGGTCAGGTTCGAAACTGGGTCACCTGGAGTAAAAAACTAGGTCACCTGGCCAGATCAGCAGAAAACTTTGTTAACACTCTAGCCGTCACATTTTTCAAGTAATCATCATGAATCTTGCTCAACATGTTTGTCTTGATGATTTCTAGGTCAGGTTCGAAACTGGGTCACTTGGGGTCAAAAACTAGGTCACCAGGCCAGATCAGCAGAAAACCTTGTTAACACTCTACCGGTCACATTTTTGAAGCAATCTTCATGAATCTTGCTCAAAATGTTTGTCTTGATGATTTCTAGGTCAAGTTTGAAACTGGGTCACATGGGGTCAAAATTAGGTGACCTGGCCAAATCAGCAGAAAACTGTTAACACTCCAGTGGTCACATTTTTGAAATAATCATCATAAATATTGCTCAAAATGTTTGTCTTGATGATTTCTAGGTCTAGTTTAAAACTGGGTCACTTGATATCAAAAACTAGTTCACCTTGCCAAATCAAAGGAAAACCTTGTTGATGCTGTAGAGGCCACATTTTTGATCATCAGGAATCTTGCTCAAAATGTTTGTCTTGATGATTTCAAGGTGATGTATAGTTTTCTGTCCAGTGACTCACTTAAGTTTTTCCATTTAGGTCAGTTTCTCAGTAATCATTGGTCCTACAGAGTGATATTTGGTACTTGTGAAGTGTTTGTGTTTAGGTCAGTTTCTCAGTAACTATTGCTTCTACAGCCAGTGATACTTAGTACATGCATACATCTTAGCATGGCCTCTTGAGTGCAGTCATCCATATTTGACCTTGACCTTTATTTCACAGTCCATTAGACATGCTACATTGTCTTACTTGTTAATATAATCATTTTGAACTTTGATCAGAATGTTTGGCTTGATCAGTTCTAGATCAGGCTCTCAAAGTGCTATGTTGCTCAGGTGAGCGTTACAGGGCCATCATGGCCCTCTTGTTTAATATAATGTTTACAACATCTGAAACAGAATGAATTTATTTTAATCTTACTCTCCTAATCAGACCCCACCTCCACTCCCCACATAGACAAAACTTTTAAAAACTTGTTTTTTAAGCATTTTGCAAAAAACATTCAATGCCTGCAATATGTCTGAATATGTATGCATGATTTGACTAGTTCAATTTTATTATAACTAGATATCTTACTTCTTTTTTTCACAGTTTCAATTATTATCATAAACAGAAATTGTCTTGATAAATGGCTTCTTCTGCAAGTATATAAATGCATACCCATAAACTAACGCTTTAATTCAGTCAAACTTCAACTAATGGACAGTCACCTGTCCACAAGAGCCACCTCTCCATAATAGCCACTGTCCTCATTTCCAAAAGTGTGGTTTTGTACTTTTGTTCCCAAGGGTGTCTGTGTGAGGAAGGTTTCTATGTGTTTACAACAGATTCTCTTTATAATTTAATGCTTAGCATTCTGGGCCCGGTTGTTCAAAGCTAACGATGTCGTTAGTTAACGATTTGTTAAAATTTACATCGAGTGATACGCAAATACACTGAAATTTTTTGCTGAAAAAATGTGAGTAGCTTTTGCAGTGCAAAAGCTACTCACATTTTTTCAGCAAAAAATATCAGAATATTGTATATTGAATCTGCTAAAACAGTTAACGAAATGACCCTTAACAAGCTCGTTAAGTTAACGATGCTTTGAACAACTGGGCCCTGGGTAAAATTTTCAGCAAACAACATATTGAAATATTCTTCTTATTTTTCCCAGAAAACAGGGTTTGACATACATGCAAATGGTCTCCTGGTCTCCTTTGGAGACCATTTACATGAAATGTCAAATCCTGTTTTCTGGGAAACAAATAAAAACAAATGTCATCAATGAATCATCAACTGAATATTCTTATGGAATGGTAACAGTTAATTCAAGTGTAGAAAAATTCAACAATTTGTTTATCTTTCTAAATACAAGACTTCAAGAATTCTGATAATTTAAATGCTCTGTTTCATTCTGAAAGCTAATTTCCATGAATTTAGACAGCCAGAAAAATGTTTATTTTTTATTGTGATGCTTATCAGAGTGTTTAGATCCTGCTGCAGACGTTGTTTGAACCAAACTGCCTGTCACCTGTCATTCCTTAACTTTTTTCCAGCTGTATTGTATAAAAAATTAAATGCTACAAATTGCTTCTGCTTCGGAGCTTTTGATCCTGGATTTCTTACAAGATTGCAGGTGCGCCATGCAAAGACTCAGATCAGCCTGCACATCTGCTGAATCTGATCTGAGCCGTGGCTGTCAACTTGAAGCTGCTTTGGGTCATTGGCTACCCACTGAGTGCCATGTGAAGCAAAGACAGATCACACTGCATGGATGCACAGGCTGATCTTAGTCTCTGCTGAGCGCATATGCAGTCTTGTAGGAAATACTATTCTCAGGCATTCTTGTTCTTATCTTATTGTAGTCGGGAGATGCCTAAAAGGGTAATTGGCAAACAGTGCAGACCCAGATCAGACGCCACAGAATGCGGCATCTGATCAGGGTCTTCACTGTTTGCAGATAGTTCAGCCATTTTTCTCTAGAAATATCTATATCTCATAGCCTCACCTATCTAAAACTGAAACTGGGCTCTTCCAGTATATAGTATGGGGGAGTTCATTCAGCCTACAATGGGTTAATTACCACTCATTTGTACACTTTTCTGAACTGTTTTTATTGATTCTGATTTTGCCAAATACCATTCAGTATTAGGATTCATAAGGCTTGTTAAGGAAGAATAGTTGATAATAATTCTGGGACAATTTTCTCAGCTTCTCCTTAACCCTTATCATGCTGAATAAATTAAGAAGCCACGCCCAGTTCTAGTTTTCAGCCAATCAGATTACTTGTTGCAGATTGTTCATATAAATTCACATACTTAATGGCAAACAGTGCAGATCCAGATCATTTGGCTTCTAAGAAGCCAAATGATCTGGAGCTACACTGTTTGCAAAAGCAGGGTATATCTGGGTTCAGCAGGACAAGGATTAATATTTTCGGGTCCTTTGTGACTATTAGGTTCATATATTGTATGTGAAAATTCTAGCTCCAGATAAAAAAGGGGTATCCAGATAATATTTGTTTCTTATTCTCCATAAAAACATATTTTATGGGTACTCATTACAAGCAGTGCTAATGAGTCCTAATATTAAACCTTAAAGCACCAAACAAAATTTGTAGACTATGACATTCTAAAATATTTTTTTATTATTACACAGAAATGTCAAGATTTGGTTTCTCTGAAAAAAAAAAAATAAATAAAAAATAAAAAAAAAAATAAAAATTATGATCTGCTGTGATTGGCACTTTTAAGGATTAATGTAATTATTGAAAACTCCTGTCATGCACTGCTGTATCATCACGGAAACATGCCTATATAATTTTGACCCCCTCAAACCCCACTTTTATATAGTACAACTGGGGTTTACAGGGGTATACATTAGTTTTCTTATTTCTGCTCAAAACATAGATTGTGGGTACTCATTAGAACCGCCTCGGCGAGGCGGTTCTAACGAGTACCCACAATCTATATTTTGGGCAGAAATTTGAAAAAAAATTCAGAGTTTTTTATCTGAAAATTTTCAGTTTTTGATGGTGAAATTGTCTATATATTTGAATAGGCGTGTTTTCGTAATGGTATTCTGACAGACAGACCTGAGCAATAGTGTAGACCCAGATGAGAAGCCTGTTTGCCAAACATCCAGTAATTCTTTGGCTCTGAATACTTAAGGTAAATACAGAATTTGTAATCTTAAATTCTGTGTATATTTCCAGGCTCAAACGTTGGAATTCAAGCAGGTCTGGATGAAGAAACTAAGCGAGTTGAGATTTATTTGTATTCTTAAATTCTCTGTATATTTGCAGAATTAAACATTGGAAATCAAGCAGGTCTTGGTGAAGAAACTGAGTGAGTTGATATAGATTTGTATTTTTAAATTCTGTGTATATTTACAGGCTCAAACATTGGAAATCAAGCAGGTCTGGGTGAAGAAACTGAGAGAGTTAATACAAGAGAGAATGATGTACATGCACGAAGCGTTCAAAGATAAACAACCAGTCATGTTCAAACCACCACCGAAAATAACTGTTCCAAACCGAGTTAGCAGGTAGGTTAAGAGGACTCAAGACTTTTTGTCATCCAAATATTGTTAGTGTCTTTCTTAGTCCTTGACATAAACTCATAAAGCAGTTATGTTCAAACCACCTCCGAAAATGACTGTTCCAGAGTTAGTAGGTATGTACGGAGTACTTGTGTCTTTTTATCAACCAAATGTTGTTTTTCTTAGTTCCTTACTTTAACCCTTATCTTGTTGTCTGTGACTATTTATGATTTCTTGGGGTAGGCCTACTCGAATGGATCTCAGGATCTCTGGAAACAAGGCTCATTCCTTAGTTCTAGGTTTTCCAATAGGGAAGATTCCTTAGTTCTAGGTTTTCCGATAGGGAAGATTCCTTAGTTCTAAGTTTTCCATTAGGGAATATTGCTTAGTTCTAAGTTTTCCAATAGGGAATATTCCTTAGCTTGAGGTTTTCCAATAGGGAATATTCCTTAGTTCTAGGTTTTCCAATAGAAAATATTTCTTAGTTCTAGGTTTTCCAATAGGAAAAATTCCTTATTTCTAGGTTTTCCAATAGGGAAGATTCCTTATTTCTTGGTTTACAAATAGTGAAGGTTCCTTAGTTCAAGGTTTTCCAATAGGGAAGATTCCTTAGTTCCAGCTTTTTTACATAGGAAAGATTCCTTTGTTCTAGGTTTCCCAGTAGGGAATATTCATTTGTTGTAGGTTTTCCAATAGGGAATATTCCTTAGTTCTAAGTTTTCCAATAGAGAATATTCCTTAGTTCTAGGTTTTCCATTAGGGAATATTCCTTAGATCTAAGTTTTCCAATAGGGAATATTCCTTAGTTCTAGGTTTTCCAATAGGGAATACTCCTTAGATCTATGTTTTCCAACAGGGAATATTCCTTAAATCTAGGTTTTTCAATAAAATATTCTTTAGTTCTAGGTTTTCCAATAGGAAATATTTCTTAGTTCTAGGTTTTCCAATAGGAAAAATTCCTTATTTCTAGGTTTTCCAATAGAGAAGATTCCTTATTTCTTGGTTTTCAAATAGGGAAAGTTCCTTAGTTCTAGGTTTTCCAATAGGGAAGATTCCTTATTTCTTGGTTTTCAAATAGGGAAGGTTCCTTATTTCTAGGTTTTCCAATAAGGAAGATTCCTTAGTTCTAGGTTTTCCAATAGGGAAGATTCTTTATTTGTAGGTTTTCCAATAGGGAAGATTCCTTTGTTCTAGGTTTTCACATAGGAAAGATTCCTTAGTTCTAGGTTTTCCAATAGGGAGTATTCCTTAGTCTTAGGTTTTCAAATAGGGAAGATTCCTTTATTCAAGGTTTTTCAATAGGGAATATTCCTTAGTTCTAGGTTTTCCAATAGAGAATATTCCTTAGTGATAGGTTTTTCAATAGGGAATATTGAGCCGGCCTCGGTGGCTCAGTTGGATGCGCCGTCCGACTGGAGACCAGGAGGTCGCGGGTTCAACCCCCGCCGAGGTCGGCAACATTCTTTCGTGGAGATTGATCATGAAATATTTTCTACGGTCATTCTCTCCCTTCCGCTGATTCAAGAAGGGCAGTTGTCAGTTTCTGGCGAAAGAATGTGCACAATACTGGTTAACCGCATAGAGGACTAAGCCTGCCCAGTAAACGTGTGGTTAGGTAAACTGACCGCGCTCGACATGACCCCATTGGGTTGACTGGGCCGTAAAACCTCAACACAAAAAAAAAAAAATAAAAAAAAAAAAAAAAAAAAATAGGGAATATTCCTTAGTTATAGGTGTTTCAATAGTGAAAATTCCTTAGTTCTAGATTTTCCAGTAGGGAAGATTTCTTATTCCTAGGTTTTCCAATAGGAAAAATTTCTTAGTTCTAAGTTTTCTTATAGGGAAGGGGATTTGCTTTAACCCTTGTCAGTGAAATAATTCTCTAAAATGACAGTCAGATTTTACCAGAGTTTTTTTTACAGTCTCACCCTTACCTGATCATATAGGATCCAGTGCCAACCATATGAAGTCTATCCCTGATCATATAGGATTCAGTGCCAACCATATGAATATTATATAAATAACTGGAGAAACCTAAGCACACATTATGGCTATTATGTTGAATATGGTATGTTTTTTTATGAAAAAAGAAGAAAAGTACAGACCGCCAGTGTTTGTCTGCATGTCTCACCAGGATTGGCTTGCACACTGATAAGTGGTCTCATGTCAAACCTTCATGAAAACAAATGCTACAGACATACAACAAATACTGTGTCAAGAATTGTAAAGAAACTATGTGGTTGCAGAGCTCCAGATTAGGTTTTTTTTTTTCAACCAAACATTGATATTTTTCACATTTCTCCATGAGAACATACCTTGTGGGTACTCATTAGAAGTGCCTCATTGAGGCGCTTCTAATGAGTACCCACAAGATATGTTTTCGTGGCAAAATAAGAGAAGTATTTTCCTGATAGCCCCCTTATCGGGAGTGATGTGGATGAAAGCATGTTCATTGATCATTATCTTCTACTGGGCATGAGAATTTTATTTTAGTTTGCAGAACTGTAATTGTCCAATTTTACATGCAGTAAATCTTCAATGACTCGAACACCGGTGGCTCATTTATCATGGCTGATTTGAACTCATTTTTGAGTCTGTAGGAAATTCTTCTGATAGCTCAAGAAAACAAATATTTATGGATATTTTATGGAAGTTTTCTTATTTTATCATTAAAATCTATGTAGTTTGTATTCATTGCTTGTCAAGGCAATTCTAATGAGTACACAGCATACATTAGTTTATAGCAGATTGAAAGGATGTCCATAAATTAACCCCTTTTACCTTCTGACCTGGCACCATGATTAACCAAACTGCCAATCACAACAATTGTCGTCTGCTTTGTCATCTACTTGTGATATTAAAAGTCATTTTTGCAAACATTATGGACCCAGATCAGACTGCTCCTCTAGGAGCAGTCTGATCAGGGTCCACACGGTTTGCCTGTTTGCAAAATGTTTGAAAAGTTTGCAAGAATATTCAGCAGATGGCATAAACAGACGACATTTTCAGATGCAGGTTTTCTTGGTATTTTAAGGGTTAACCCTCAGTGGCTTGAACTACCCATGTCTAGAACAAATTTTAATGGTCCCAAAGATGTTTGAGCCAATAACTTAAACTGTAGCTGAATTTGACTGTCAGCTGATGACTCATTCTAAGTTGAGCTGCCCACAAACAAAGTATTTGAGGACTCATTATGAAAACATGCCTATTCAATTATATAGAAAATTTCACCTCAAAAAAACTGAAAATTTTCAGATAAAAAATTCTGATATTTTTCATATTTCTGCTCAAAACATAGATTGTGGGTACTCGTTAGAACTGCCTCGCCGAAGCGGTTCTAACGAGTACCCACAATCTATGTTTTTAACAGAAATAAGAAAACTAATGTATACCCCTGTAAACCCCAGAATTACTACATTAAAGTGGGGTTTAAGGGGGTCAAAATTATATAAGCATGTTTTCGTGGTGATATTATAATTTTTTTTTCATTTTGTCCATTTTGACTGGTACAGTTGATCAACTGGAAGAGCATTGTGACCGAGAGGTTGAGGGTTTTAAAAAGTTTGTGGGTGTTCTTTCACTTCACACTCTGCATAATGAAAGTTGCGCTAGGAATCGGAACTGTTCAGCCCGAGAGGTTGAGGGTTTTTTAAAAGTTTGTGGCTGTTCTTTCACTTCACACTCTGCATAATGAAAGTTGCGCTAGGATTCGGAACTGGTCAGCCCAATGTCAGTATAATGTGACTGGGTGGAATATTGTCCTATCTGTGGCATGGTATTTCAGTGAGGCTACACTCTCACAGTGAGCATTGAGTTTCCTGCTACATCTAGATACTGTCATGATATGAATGAAAGATTGTTGAAAGCAACCTAAAACTCCAGTTAATGAAACAAACCATACATAACATTTGTGTGAAAATTTAGTATTAACTCTAGTCCTGCTGAACCCCAATATGCCCTGCCTTTGTAAACAGTGTAGATCCAGATCAGTTGGCTTCTGCCATTTAGTGTGTGAATCAAGCCTGGATCAAGCAAATTGATTGGCTGGCAGTTAGAAATGGGCATGGTATCTTGATTTATTCAGCATGAAAAGGGTTTTCATTATGAAAACAAGCCTATTCAAATATATTGAAAATTTTACCTCCAAAAAAACTGAAAATTTTCAGATAAAAATCACTGATATATGTCATATTTCTGCTCAAAACATAGATTGTGGGACTCGTTAGAACCGCCTCGGTGAGGCGGTTCTAACGAGTACCCACAATCTATGTTTTGAGCAGAAATAAGAAAAATAATGTATACCCCTGTAAACCCCAGTTTTATTATATATAAGTGGGGTTTAAGGGGGTCAAAATTATATAGGCATGTTTTCGTGATGGTTTTCTTGCAAATACTTCTGATAGACCTTGCTTGATCTTGTTTATATTTAGTTAGTATTACTACTTTTGGATAGATAGTCAAGGTCATAGACATAGACATAGACTTAGAAAATTTTGTTAACAGTTTCATTATCATTTTGTAGTGTTGTTTTTTGTTTGTTGTTTTTTTTTTTTCTTCTTTTCTTCTGTATTTCTGATAATATTTATTTGAAGTTGTTAGTATTTTGTTAGTATTACTGCTAGATGTAGATCAGTTGACATAATCTTGTTGCTAGTAGCAACCAAAAGTCAAGGTCACAAACTTCAAAAGTTTGAATTTTGCTCAGTATGTTCTCTAGATCTTACTTATAATTAAAAACACATATTGTGAAAAAGAAAATAAAAAAGTAAATATGTGCAAGAGCTTTGAAGTTTATACTATAAATAAGATCTATATATTTTTACATTTTCCAGGGATTTTGAAGGTGACCTTGAAGACACTGATATGGAGAGAAGAGGATCACTGAGTTCAATGGCTTCAACAGCAACCACTGGCACATCAGACAGTAGTAGCAGTGGTGGTGGCAGCAAGGTAGGCGCTTACATACACACACTAAATAAAGCTCTAGATAAGAGTGGTACCCATATAAATATGTATGTCTGGGCGGAGGGATGGGTATTAAATGTGGCTGTAGATTATGAACAGTTTCAATGTACAGTGAACCCTCGTTACAACGACAGCATTTGTCCCAACCATTAAAATGAATTTGCTGTTGTACAGAATACTTAATGAGCAGATTAATATGTGAGAAAGGTCTTGTTTTGTTCTTATATTCTCATAGAACATATGTTTTGGATATTTGTTAGAATTGTGAGGCAATTCTAACAAATATCCAAAACATGTTTCTTTAAAGTATTAAATGCAATATTCTTACATAATATGTCACTAATGGTTACCTTTTAAGCGAAGGTTTTGTAGCAGTCAAATTGTCATTATAACGATTTTGTCGTTGTATCGAGTGTCGGTATGAAGAGCGTTGTCTGTATTTGAATTGGATTCATTTCATTAGCCACATAAAATTTTCTGTTACATGGCAAAAATTTCTTTTGTGTGGCTATTTTCTAGCCACGTAAATGTGCTAAAATAGTGATGGTAGCCACATAAATGTTCATTCATTAGACATCCATCCGCATTAGTATCAGTATATTTTTCCCAAACTAGGTGTGTGCATTGATATTGTGGAGATCAAGTTTTGGATTGCTAATGGGCAAATTTCGTCATTATAGTAGCAGGGTATTATTGTTTCACATTGTTGTTCTTATTTCACATTTAGAATATGTCAGAAGACTTGTTAAGGAGGAGTATTTGGTGATAATTCTGGGATAATTTTCTCCATTTCACCATAAAAACATATGTTGTGGGTACTCATTAGGTTGAAAACAACAACAGTGACAACATCAACAATAAAAAAAATGAAATAAAAAACAACAACACTTATCTAGAGTTATACTCACTAGATCTTGGTTTCATGAAGTTTTGCATGAAAAATTAAGAATTTATCTAAATGGAAAGGACATATCCTGGTGGAAAGCTTTTAGAATCCAAGATCAGATTATTAGAAGTAGTACTGCCTTAATTCTATTAACTCTTAGCACTCTAAATTTTCAGCAGACGGCATATTGAAATATTTTTTTATTTTTCCCAGAAAACAGATTTGAGATTTCATGCCAATTGAAGACAATTTGCATGAAATGTCAAATCCTATTTTCTGGAGAAAATAAGAAAAAAAATTGTTGTCTGCTGAATTAGTCCAGAGAGTGGTAAAGGTTAATTCTATTAACCCTAGTCCTGCTGAATAAATTATGATGTCACACCTACTTCTGAGTTTCAACCAATCAGATTACTTGATCCAAATTGTTGCTATAAATTCACATACTTAATGGCAAACAGTGCAGATCCAGAAGCCAACTGATCTGGATCTACACTTTTTGCAAAGGCAGGGCATATCCGGGTTCAGCAGGACTAGGGTTAAGTGTGTTTTAAATGCAGAAAATCTATTTTCATGGGCATGCATGAAACATAATTCATGTGAATTAACCTATTTATGCAGTGTGGACACTTCTACCATAACTCTTTGGACAATTCCATTTTCTATAGAAGGGATGCCTGATTAGTTTTAGTATTACTGTGTTTTATAGAAATTCCTGTATTTAAAGGCTCCATATTCCTCAAAAATAGACATTTTATCATCCAAGAAAGGTTTAATAAATTTATATATGGCAATAATACAATCATAAAATGTGGCACCTGACAGCCTGTTTGTTTGTGTTGAGGTTTTACGGCCCAGTCAACCCAATGGGGTCATGTCGATCGCGGTCAGTTTACCTAACCACACGTTTACTGGGCAGGCTTAGTCCTCTAAGCTGTTAAAAGCCTGTAAAATTTCAGTTAGTCTCTCATTCTTGAAATGAAATGATTTTTTATAGCATCTCTGAATTAATGTTGCTAACATTAATTCAGAGATATGATAAAAAAAATCATTTCATTTTTGATCCAGTTCAAAAAGGAGAGACTTACTGAATTTTTATGAGCTGTCAGATGCCACATTTTATGATCGTATTAATACTATATATCGAGGGTTGAGCGCAAGACTATGGTAACTCAAACGTATTTTTGAAACCCTTGTTTAGGGGCAACTTGGACCCCTTTGTAAGCAATGCAAATTTAGGTGCCATTGCTCATACGAGCAATGGCACCTAAATTTTCATTGTTTACAGAAAGAAATGTTGTAATCTTCATAACGCCTTCATGGTGAGGAGATTAGGTTTGGGGAAAAACAACCATCTGACTTACGCCAGTCTTGTGCTCAACCCTCGATATGGATTTATTCAACCTTTTTTTTTTTGCAAAAAAATGTCATTTGTTTTTAGGAATATGGAGCCTTTAATGCAAGCAGTGAAGACCCTGATTAGCAGCCACTACTATACTATAATCTGATCTGGGTCAACACTGTTTGCAAATGTCCCTTTTATGGGACACCAGGCATAAATGGGTTAAAAGACATTTGTGAAAATACATACGTGCCATATCTCACACTGTGAGGTAAAATCTCACAGAATTTGGCCCATCTGAAAGGCAATTTCTATTCAAATCTCACAGAATTTTCAGACCATTTTACAATTGATTTTATGAAGAAATAAACATAAATTACATACTATTGTGGTTTTCACAAGCTTCTTACATGAAAAAAAACAACAACAAAAACTTAATAGACTGTTTTGAGGGAGCTTCACTGTGAACTGTAAACTTTGAAATTAATTTGATTGATTTTCCTGAACTATAAGTGACTATTTCCTCATTTAAACATTACTGATCAAGTAAGTATTTGAGTTTTCACAAATTGAAGGGACAAGGATTTGTTCGGTAGTTAGTAAGAAATTGAGTTTTGAGCTTGCACAAATCAAATGGACAAGGACTTGTTTAAAGGTCAGGATTTCTATATATTTTAACTTTTTCTTTGTAGAGAAATGCAGAAAAGTTACCCTTTTGTTTTTTAGAGAAAGTAAAGTTACTGTTTTAACTCTAAATCTTTGGACGCCTCGTCACTGTACTTATTCTAAACATTACGAAAACAAGCCTATTCAAATATATTGAAAATTTTACAACCAAAAACGGAAAATTTTCAGATAAAAAATTCTGATTTTTTTTTTTCATATTCCTGCTCAAAACATAGATTTTGGGTACTTGTTAGAACTTCCTTGGTGAGGCATTTCAAATGAGTACCCACAATCTATGTTTTTGAGTAGAAATAAGAAAAATAATATATACCCCTGTAAACCCCAGTTTTACTATATAAAAGTGGGGTTTAAGGGGTCAACATTATATAGTCATGTTTTTGTGATGCATATTTTCAAAATATATACATTTGTATTACTGTAATGACCCTAAGTATTGGGACAGATAGGCCTTTACAAAGAGTGTAGATGCAGATCAGATGCTGCAGAATGTGGCATCTGATCAGGGTCTACACTGTATACCATACATACAGCAATATTTTAGACACACCAATAGGTAATAGAATGGACTATTTCAAATTTTAGGACAAATATGGTAAGTAGATAAGGTGTCTCAATACTTAGGGTAAATACCGATAGATACTTAATAGAATTATCTCAGCAAGGTGGTTCTAATGAGTATATACATGGTATGTTTTGTTACAAATATAGCAAAAACAGTTGTTTTTTTTTTAATAATCCTTTATCAGGATTAACCCACAACAGTAGCAAGTGACAGTCTAAATTATTATTTTTTGTTGTTATACAAAGAAATAAGGCTTTATATTCCACATAAGTGGACAATTCACACGAAATGTCAGGCCTTATTTTCTCTGAAATATTGTAATAAACTACTACAATTTTGACTGCTGCTTTAAAGGTTGATGTTAGTTGTTTCACAGACACGGTATAATGGGACTGGCAACTACGAGAAGAAATTTACCTCTTATCAAAACTATGGTTCTCCATCCAGCTAAACTCATCTTAACCCTGGTCCTGCCAAATGTGGATATACCCTGCCTTTTGAAACAGTGTAGATCCAGATCAGTTGGCTTCTGAAGAAGCCAACTGATCTGGATCTGCACTCTTTGCCATTAAGAAGTGAATTTATAGCAACAGTCCGGATCAAGTAATCTGATTGGCTGAAAATTAGAAGTGGGCGTGGCATTGGCTGAAAATTAGAAGTGGGCGTGGCATCTTTATTTATTCAGCAGGACAAGGGTCAGTCTTTAGTACTCTCTGGGCATATTCAACTGATACTTTCTTTTTTTTTTTTCTTATTTTTCCTAGATAATAAAGTTTACATTTCATGCATATTGTCTTCATAGGAGACAATACAATTTTACCAAGCATTAATAATATTGGATTTTGCGCGTATCTGGTTTTAAATGTCTGAAATAAGAACCCCTCCCCCTCACCTTGCTTTGTTTAGTAACAATTATAGATAATGAAATCAAATGTAGAAAATGAAATCATGTTGCATTCACTCTCAGTTTCTCAATTTGTCTAAAAATAGTTGCTAAACAAAGACAAACAGAAGCTTTAAAAAAAAAAAAAAAAAAAAAAAAAAAAAAGCAGTTTGAAGATTAATTCCTCAATTTATCTAAACATAGTTGCTAAACAAAGACAAACTGAAGCTTAAAAAAAAAATGCAGTCTGAAGATTAATTCCTTGTGAGTGTTACTTGTCTACCAGTTGACCTGATGAGTGTTGGCCATGGTGGAAGTCATTTACATATTGAAACATTAATTGTATAACATTAATTCACACGGAATGACACAGTGGAGTTAGAACAATATTGAAGTAATTAATCAGTGGCAAATCATCAGAAAATATACTTTCGGACTTGTCTGCCCAGCAAAGATTTAGATCAGCCTGTGCAAATGCCAGTCCAATTTGCATTTTTGATGGGTGCACATGTCAGAATAAACTTGTACGGAATTCATAACAAAAGCAGAGCTCTTCCTTGACGGCATAAATATATTATACCGTATTTGACCTAATTACTGCACATACTCATATAAGCACAGTCAAGCAATTCCGTAGTCTTCAGATTACAGCCAGTATACTTTTTGTCTACTTCTTTATAAAGGCATATGTTGTGGGTACCCAATTCAAATGAGTACTCACAACATATGCTTTTATAAAGAAAATCAGAAGAAAAAAAAAAAGAAAACACAATAACATCACATAAGCATCATTTGATGTCCTTCACTGATCTTTGTTTAAGTGTACCCTTAATATAGGTGGATACGTATTTTGCCACAAGTTTCCCAGTAATTTTGAAAAACCTAAGCACATGGTGCGGTAATTAGGTCGATTACGGTATGTTTTCTTTCATTACAACTCACATCCTTGGCAATATCCATCGGTTTACAGCAGATATAGGAGATAGATAGCCGCAGACATTGATCAGCTCCAAAAGTAATTCCAAAATCCTGAAAGAAATGCCATACACCAATAGTATAATTTTGTTCTTTTAGCTGTTTGGTGGTCACATGAGACAGATTGGATTGTATGCGTTTGTAAAGAAAGTAAAACAATGCCCCTCATGAAGTCCTTTGCTGATCTTACTTTAAAGTATGCCCTTATTAGGTGGATATTTTACCGCAAGTGGTTCCAATAAATTTTGAAAAACCTAAGCGCCCAGTGCGGTATTTAGGTCAAATATACAGTGAACCCAATACAACGACAGCATTTGTTCCAAAAGATGTTGCCATTAAAATGAATTAGCTGTTGTACAGAATCCTTAATGGACAGAATGATATGTAAGAACGACCTTGTTTTATTCTTATTTTCTCATAGAACATATGTTTTGGATATTTGTTAGAATTGCCTCACTTAGGCAATTCTAACAAATATCCAAAACATATGTTGCTTGAAGTTTTAATATAATATTCAAGCATATTTTCTCATTAAATGTCTCCTTTTGAGCGAAGGTGTCGTGACGTTCAAATTGTCATTATAACGAATTTCATCGTTCTATCGAGTGTCGGTATAAAGAGGGTTGACTGTAGTATGGTTGAATACAGTGTGGTTGCTGTTATTTTTTACAAGGGAGACACACCAAGCCCCTTCTGAAAAGGAGTCTACTCTGAAAAAGAGCATTCTTTCCTTTTAGAGTAGCCCATATTTCAGAAGGGAAGCAATAAACTTCAACACAGGTGCCTCCCCTGATCCTATAATGCAGACATGGTTTTACCATTCCTCTGAGGTCAGGTAAAAGTCATTCAAATTCAGCGGCAATGACTTGACATGACCAAAATATTGTTGACTGGGTCTTTTTATCTCAGCTCCTTTTAATTCAGGATGATTTTTATGAAACTGAAAATGTAAGAAAATTATCAAAGGAGGCTAAAATTATAGGTACAGTTTTTTGAGGTGATGGATGCCATTTGGAGGAAATTCAAGAAAATGTCCTACTTCAACTTTCTATAAAAGCAAAATATGGATTAAATAATGACAGATAGTCTAACAGCAACATGCTGTCTGTTGTTTATGAAAGTAGTTTTATTTTTTGAACATTCTTAACCCTTGCCATGCTGAATAAATTAAGGTGCCACACCTCTTCTAATTTTGAGCCAATCAGATGACTTGATCCAGATTGTTGATACAAATTCACAAACTGAATGGCAAACAGAACAGATCCAGATCAGTTGGCTTCTTTAGAAGCCAACTGATCTGGATCTAAACTGTTTGCAAAGGCAGGGCATATCTGGGTTCAGCAGGACCTGGGTTAAAAGTAAAGCTAAAATGGTAAAAAAAAAAAAACAAAAAAAACCCCAAAAAACAGTCATCTAAAGATCATAGGCTTTTCAAATATTTTCTTTCTAGTTTAGTTCAGTAGTGTGGTCTTTTGACACAGACAGCATGTAATTTGATCATATTAGACAGTTGCTGGTATTTTATTATGTGTCTGTGCATATGTTTGTACCATTGTTTCTAGTGTTTGCTCTAGTTTTAGGGTAGGTACAATTAACAGAGGAAGAAACTTTAACATTTCAGGAATTTACTTCCTTTTGAGACACCAGTCATTATTGTTGTGTTCTTTTCAGCAGTGACTAGTATATATTTCTAAGCAAAGTTTTTCAAGCCATTTTTCAAAGAAAAATGGGAACTATCACCTATAGCATGTTAATCAGTCCCCCACCAGCCCACTGATGGAGGCCGGGGCTGTACATTTGCACTCTGTTGTAGGCTTACCAAGTTGGTGTGTGTGTGTGTGTGTGTGTGTGTGTGTGTGTGTGTGTGTGTGTGTGTGTGTGTGTGTGTGTGTGTGTGTGTGTGTGTTTCCATTGAAGATTGATGTTCCAAAGATCAGTCATTGTGGCCCATATTTTGACTGCTGACCTACTTTATACAAAAACCTGAAGTGATTTGCATGTTTCTGGTGCTATATGGCTGTGCAAATTGGATATATAGGTACAGCTACAGAAAATGGTCTGTTCATACCAAAAGTAGGTCACTGTGGCCTATATTTTGACCTGGACTTACTTTATAGAAAGTAAGAAAGGAAACCTTTATAGAAAAAAAAACAACAACAAAAAAAACAGTCTTTTGTGGAAGGTTAACCACTGTTTTTAGTAGAAAGTTAACCCCTTTTTTGTGGAAGGTTAACCCCCACTTTTGTAGAAGGTTAACCCCCATTTTTGTAAAGATTAACCCCTGTTTTTGTAGAAGTTTAACCCTTGTCATGCTGAATAAATTAAGATGCCACGCCTACTTCTAATTTCCAGCCAATCAGATTATTTGATCCGGGGTTTTGATAGAAATTCACATATTTAATGACAAACAATGCAGATCCAGATCAGTTGGCTTCTTCAGAAGCCAACTGATTGGGATCTGCACTGTTTGCTAAGACAGGGCATGTCGTGTTCAGCAAGAGAAGGGTTAACACCCATTTTTGTAGAAGAAGGGAGGCAACTTTCTGTTGTCTCCTTTTGCAAAATGGCCCTTTTTTTTTGCTCACCTGAGCCAAAAGCTCAGGATGAGGTATTGTGATTACTTGCCATCCATCTGTCTGTTCGTCCGTCCACACCTTTGAACGACTTGTCCTCTGAAACCCCTGGGCCAATTTTCTTCAAACTTCATGTGGAGCCTTCTGTTAAAGGGGGATTGGAAATTTGTACAAATGGTCACGGTCCGTCAATCAAGATGGCCATTGGCCGCCATGCCCATATATAGTAAAAACACTTATAAATCTTCCCCAGAATCAAGAAAGCTTCAAGGCTGAATCTTGGTAAATAGCATCATGGACTCAAGATCTACCAAGTTTATTCAAATGATGACTCTAGGTTAACCTTTGACCTTTGACCATTTTACAGCAAGGTCAAATTTGCTTCCTCATGCATTTGTATGGGGGAAATGTTGAAAAGTCGTTTTTTCAAAATGTATTAAAGACTAATAGCTGAAACTTACAATGAGTGATTAAAGTAGGGGGTTATCTGCCCTTGCTCCTGGGATATATACCTGTATAAAATTGTATAATTTTTAAATGTCCTCTTCTATGAAACCAAATTTCACATGGAGCCTTCTGTCAATAGGGTATTGCCAATTTCTTCAAATGGTTCTGGGATATTGAACAAGATGGCTGCCATGGCCATATATGGTAAAAACACTTAAAAATCTTCTCCAGAATGAAGAAAGCATTGGGGCTGAATCTTGGTATATAAGATCAAGGATTCAAGGTCTGCCAAGTTTGTTTAACCCTTAAAGAGCCAAGAAAAACTGCATCTGAAAATGTCGTCTGTTTATGTCGTCTGCTGAATAGTCTTGCAAACTTCTCAAAGCTATTTTTTGCATACTGGCAAACAGTGTGGACCCAGATCAGACTGCTCCTAAAGGACCAGTCTGATCTGGGTCCACACTGTTTGCAGAAATGACTTTTAAAATCACAAGCAGAAGACAAAGCAGACGACAATTGTTGTGATTGGCGCTTTAAGGGTTAAATGATGACTGTAATTTGGGTTTTGATCTTTTTACGGCAAGGTCATATTTGCATCCCCATGCATTTGTATGGAGATAATGTTGAAAAGTCATTTTCTCAAAATGTATTCAAGGCAAATGGCTGAAACTTACAATGTGTAATTATAGTTATAATCAAAATTTTGTCCCCTGAGGGTTGTCTGCCCTTGCCCCTGGGCTATGTACATGTATAGGATTGTGTAAATTTTAAATGTCTTCTTCTCTGAAACAGTTTGAGCAATTTTCACCAGATTTCACATGGGGCTTTCTGTTGAAAGGATATTGTCAATTTGTTCAAATGGTTCCGCGCCATTGAACAAAATGGCCGCAATGTCCATATATGGTAAAAACTCTTAAAAAATCTTCTCCAGAACCAAGAAAGCTTATGGGCTGAATCTTGGTATATAGCATCACTGTCTCAAGCTCTACCAAGTTTGTACAAATGATGATTATAGGTTGACCTTTGACCTTTTTATGGCAAAGTCAGATTTGCATCCTATAGATTTGTATGGGGGAAAAGTTGAAAAATCATTTTTTTTTTTCAATATGTAATTAAGACTGATGGCTGAAACTTACAATGTTTGATTAAAGTAGTAAAACTTTTTAGTTAGGATCAAAATTTTGCATCCTTTCCCTGTTTCCTCCCCCCCCCCCCCCCCCCCCCCCAACCCAAAAAAACAAAAACACCACCACCACCACCAGGGGTTATTTGTCCTTGTCCTGGCTATATACAGGTATAAAATCATGAAATCTTTATATAGTAAAAAGACTTTAAAATCTTCTTCTCCAGTACTAAGAAAGCTTTGAGGCTGAATCTTGGTATACAGCATTGGGGGACTCAAGGTCTACCAAGTTTGTTAAAATGATGAGACTAGGGTGACCTTTGATCTTTTTATGGTATGGTCAAATTTGTGTACAAGTTGCTGTGGCAATTCTGGAAGAATGTCGCATGGCATTTGCAAATATGCAATATTTGTTTTTATCAGGTGAGCGAATTGTGGCCCATGGGCCTCTTGTTTTTCATCTGTATCCATTCACCTTAAGATGAACAGCAAAGGCCCAGGCAAGACTGCGCAAGTGTGCAGATGGCCTGGAACTTTGCTATTCACTTGCTGAAAAATGTTGGTTTTCGCTAGACTGTGTCCTGGATTGATTTCATCTGGCTTCTGAGCTATTTCTGGAAGTAAAATAAGTCCAGTCTAGCCTGTTAAGTAGCATTTTATGCAAATCAACCCAAATGTACTATAAATGGACCTAATGTATAATCAACCCAATGTTAAGCAAATGGACCTCATATGTAAATCAACCCAATTTACTATTATTAGACCATATGTACCAACACTGAAGGCTTGTATTGCAGTGGAAAGAAGTAAAATTGTCTCTGTTATTGTGAAATTGTGTTAACCATCATAGGTCTAGATAAGAGGGGTATCCGGTAAATATTTTACTTATTTCTCCACTAAAACATATGTTGTGGGTACTCATTAGAAGTGCCTCAGTGAGGCGCTTCTAATGAGTACCCACAACATATGTTTTTGTGGAGAAGTAAGAAAAATATCAATACTTTTGGATTGAAAAAAGTGCCTTAACTAGTGCTATGACCATTAAAGCGCCAATCACAGCTGCAGCAGACGACAATCACAACTGTAGCAGATGACAGTTTTAAACATGTCTTTTCTTTTTTAAAGAGAATAAATCTGGACATTTCATGTGAATTATCTGCCAAGCAGACAACTCACATGAAATGTCAAGATTTATATCTTTAAAAACAAATATATATATAGAATCTCGTCTGCTACAACTATGGCTTGGCATTGTATGGATTAATGGTGTCATTACCATCTACTGTTACATTAACAGATCGCCTAAAAAATTAGCACTTTGGAAATATGTCATTCAGTGTTGATACATCTTTTTCTTTTTACACAAAAAAACATACTGGGATCTCTTTATCAGAAGCTCTGTAGATTGGTTCTAAGGAGATCCTAAAATTATGTCATTGCAATTACCTTGTTGAGACAATTCCAATGTTTACACACAATATAATGTCTTCATGGAAAAATAAAAAAACAGGGCCCAGTTGTTCAAAACTAACCATGTCGTTAGTTAACGATTCGTTAAAATTTACATTAAGTGATACGCAGATATGCTGAAATTTTTTGCACTGCAAAAGCTACTCACATTTTTTTAGCAAAAAATATCAGAATATTGTATATTGAATCCGCTAAAACAGTTAACGAAATGACCCTTAATGAGCTTGTTAAGCTAACAACGCTTTGAACAACTGGGCTCAGAATGTTATAGTGGCACCTAAATAGTATAAATGACGTTGTGTCGGCGGCGGCGGCAACATCAAAATGTAGAGAACTGCAAGTTTCATGTTTTTTTCTTGAAAAAAGCCATTTGACGAAATATTGAAATTGAGTAAATGTGAAAAAATGTGGTTAATTCATTCCCTTTGGAATATATTTTAAAAGAATTAAAAAAAAAATATTAATGTAAACTAACAATTTATAAAGAGTGCCAAGCATAATTGAAGCACGTAACAGTCTAATTTCTTAACCCTTGTCCTGCTGAATAAATTAAGATGCCACACCCACTTCTAATTTTCAGCCAATCAGATTACTTGATCCGGAATTTTGCTATAATTTCACATTCTTAATGGCAAATTGTGCAGATCCAGATCAGTTGGCTTCTTCAGAAGCCAACTGATCTGGATCTACACTGTTTGCAAAGGCAGGGTATATCCGGGTTCAGCAGGACAAGGGTTAAAGTATTATTCATAGAAAATTAGGCTTGCCTTTTATATCATAACTGATAAGCCACTTTTTTTCAACCAAGAAGTATTGATATATTTCCTTATTTCTCCACTAAAGCATATGTTGTTGGTATTCATCAGAAGCGCCTCTCTCTGCGGCACTTCAGATGAATACCCACAACATATGTTTTTATGATGAAAATTATTGATCTGTATACTCCTTGTCTGGAATTACCGTATTTGACCTAATTATTGCACATGCCCCTATAAGTGCACAGCCAAGCAATTCTATAGTTTTCAGGTTACAGCCAGGGCATATGTTGTGGGTACCCATTTGAATTGCATAGACTTGTCCATGCAATTCAAATGAGTACCCACAACATATGCTTTTTTAAAGAAAATCAAAAAAAAAAAAAAAAAAAAATATACAAAAACATCGCACAAGCATCATTTGATAAGTCCTTCGCTGATCTTTTTTTTTTTTTAAGTGTACTCTTAGTATAGGTAGGTACATGTTTTTTTACCACAAGTTTTCCCAGTATTTTTGAAAACCTAAGCGCACAGTGCGGTAATTAGGTCGAATGCGGTATGTTTTATGCTCAGTGCAGTTAAAAGTTTCAGATAAGCTGATTCAGCAGTTTTTGTCATCTGAGCTGAAGCTTATATTCCGAGATAGTGCAGAAAAGTTATTCACATTATGTTCACCTGCCCTAAGTTGTTGGAGAGAAACAGAAAGATGAGCGAAGCCACACCTTGTGAAAATATGCCGTTGAGAAAAATGAATACAGCAAACATCATGAAAATATGCCTATATAATTTTGACCCCCCTTAAACCCCACTTTTATATAGTAAAACTGGGGTTTACAGGGGTATACATTATTTTTCTTATTTCTGCTCAAAAACAAAGATCGTGGGTACTTGTTAGAACTGCCTCGGTGAGGCGGTTCTAATGAGTATTTGCAATCTATTTTTTGAGCAGAAATATGAAAAATATCAGAATTTTTTATCTGAAAATTTTCAATTTTTTTGTAGTAAAATTTTCAGTATATTTGAATAGGCATGTTTTCATAATCCTACACAGACTGATCAGGGTCTTGTTGATGAGTTTAGATTTTAATGATATGTCAACCCATCAGGTCATTTGTGTCAAAATCAGGGTCTTTGCTGTTGGTTTGACTCTTTTGCTGTCACAGGCAACAACAGGAGGATTTTGCAAACAGCCTAGATCCAGATGGGACGGCTGATAATGAGCCGTCTCATCAGGATCTAAGCTGTATGACATTCAGTAGTTTAATTTTAGATGCAAACTTTCCAAATAGGATTTGTTAAAAGAAACCAAGCAGATGATAAACGACAAATGTACTCAGAAATCGGTGCTGAAAGATTTAAAGAATCATTGGATGCAGTATATTCACGTAACTTACTTACCTGTATCTTCACAGTTTGCATACTGTATTTATTCTAATAGAATCCCCTATTCTAATAAATGCCCCTCCCACTCTTCGAGGAGAAAAACAGTGTAATGTTAATCAAATGCAATGAAAATTGGCTTTAAACATGAAAATATCTTATTTTTGGCCAATTTTTTTTTCTAAAAAAATTCATTTTATTAGTAATCAATTGCAGTGCCCCTGGGGCTTACATTAGAATAAATACGGTATGAGCCTGAGACACCTTTTAGCATAGTACGGCTCATGATGTTACTGAAAACCGACATAATATCAGAGAATTTGTTAAGAAGGAGTATTCTGCTTTGTGAGTAAGTCATCTGGCATAAGTCAAATTTGTGCTTTGAGGATCTAAAGCATATGACATAAGTTCAGTTTCTGCTTTGAGGACCTAAAGCATATGACATAAGTTCAGTTTCTGCTTTGAGGATCTAAAGCATATGACAGAAGTCCAGTTTCTGCTTTGAGGATCTAAAGCATATGGCAAAAGGCCATTTTCTGCTTTGAGGATCTACAGTATATGGCAGATGTCCATCTTTTGCTTTCAGGATCTAAAGCATATAGCAAAAGGACATTTTCACTTTGAGCATCCAAGACATATGATATAACTCCATATTCTGTTTTGGGGAGCTAAAGCATATGGTATAAATCCATTCTCTGCTTTGAGGATCAAAAGCAGATAACATAAATCCATTTTCTGCTTTGAGTATCTAGAGTATATGACATGTCCATTTTCAGCTTGAGGAGCTTAAAATTATGGCAATAGTCCATTTTCAGCTTTGAGGAACTAAAGCATATGGCAAAAGTCCATTTTCTGCTTTTTGGATCAAAAGCAGATGACGTAAGCCCCTTTTGTGAGTTGAGGATCTAAGACCTTTGATAAAAAGCCATCTTCTGCTTTGAGGATTAGAATCCTATGGCATGTCCATTTTCAGCTTTGTGGCTCTAAACTATATGGCATGTCCTTTTTCTGCTTTGAGAATCTAAGGCATATGACAAAACGCCATTTTCTGCTTTGAGGGTCTTAGCCATATGACTTAAGGCCCTTTTCTGCTTTGAGGGTCTAAGCCATATGACATAAGGCCATTTTCTGCTTTGAGGGTCTAAAGCATATGACATGAAGCCATTTTATGCTTTAAGGATCTAAAGCATATGGCATAAATTTATTTTCTGCTTTGAGGATCTAAGGCATATGTCATAAGCAGGGCTCTGGAAATTTTGAAATCTGAATCGGTCCAGCCGATGATGATGACGTCATCAATGAGCCCATTTCCAAAAAAAAAAAATATGTGTATATCACCTGTCATGAAAACTAATGACAATTGGCAGTCCTATAACTCCTTTTAAATAATACACCTCAACTCCGTTATATGACGGAAGTCCGGGTACAACGAGCAAGATCAAAGCTGGCGTCATCAATAAATACAGTCAGGTATGTAAAAAGAAAGAAAAAAAACAAAACAAAAAAAAAACGATTTTGTTGTTATTTCCACCTCCGCAGGGTTTTCCTAAACTATTTATAAACAACTGATTCCCGTCTTGTATAAGCGCGAAGACAGCGGGAAACAGGAGAGACGGAACGAAACGACTTTCATGGACCTAATTAGGTCTAATAAAAAAGGCCTGCGCCACGGGCGGTTTTGCAGTTTTCAGTGTTTCAAGATTTGATCAGACTGCTTAAATTTTAAGCACTGACCAATCTTGCCTAGCGCAAGTGGTGCATTACTTATTTTTACTGTGAAATCTACCTTGAATTATACTCGCGTGTTACGGCAATCAAAAAAAAAAAAAAAAAAAGCAATCAATAATACCCAGATCAGACGCCGTTGTATGCGACATCTGATCAGGACGTACGCGGTTTGGGAATTCATTTATCGAATCTGGGACCGACAAACCGTGTTGATCAAAACAAAAAAGAAGAGGAAGAAAACGGGTGCGTTCAAGCGGTGCATTCTTTTATCACTCTCAGTAAAGCGATCTTTGATCTTTTGGACACGCCGACTGCACCTGGATGTTTTGCAGTCTCAGTGTATTCACACGTGTCACACAAACGGATTAATTATCAGACTACCGTTACTGATGATTCGTGTTAATCGCTTGTTTACCGCACAAAGGTCAGTGAAGTGTTGATTTTTTGACAATGTTTGGATAATGACGTAATTAATTTGTGCTGCGGGTAGGTTGCCGTTATTCAGCTGTCTCTCCAATATACATGTCAAATGACTGTTTAGAGCCTTTTAACTACCATAATATCGCATTTAAAAGGTGCGCGGACGTTGTCAGTTTGGAAAGACTTGACCGTTTGTGGTTTTAGACATCATTGATTTGTGAAAATTGGTTGGTTTGGGAAAAATGGGGTTCAAGGCACAAACCTGTTGGACCGATTTATTAGCATTTTTGGGTGTTTGAAATCGGTCCAGAATTCTTAATTTCGGTCCAGACTGGCTATTTTTCCGGTTTTCCCGAGCCCTGGTCATAAGACTATTTTCTGCCTTGAGGAACTAAGGCATAAGGCATAAGTCCTTTTTCTGCTTTGAGGATCTAAGACATATGGCTTTTACTGCTTTGAGGATCTAAGACATATAGACATATGGCATTTTCTGCTTTGCGGGTATAAGGCATACAACATCAGGCCATTTTCTGCTTCTAGAATCTAAGTCAATTGGCATAAGTCCGTTTTCTGCTTTGAAGGTCTTGCATGATAAAATTAGATATAAACAGCTATTGACCAAAAAATTTGTGCCTCTTATATTTCAATTTATTGCTAATAATCAAGAATTATCTGTCAAGATTATGAACTTAAATGTGTCCTGTTTAAATGGATTCTTGGCAATTAATATGTATATGGTAAAATCATCATACCCTATTTATATAAGATAAACATGCCTGAAAAAAACAGTGTTGACACAGGCCCTTGAAGTTTGGTCCATCAAACGTACTGAAAATGTCCAAATATAAGTATGATGTTTGTATGATCACACTGGCATATAACCCATTGTAGTCAGGAGACCCATAAAAAGGTAATTGGCAAACAGTGCAGACCCAGATCAGACGTCGCAGAACGCAGCTTCTGATCAGGGTCTCCACTGTTTGCAAATAGTTTAGCCATTTTTCTCAAGGAATATGTAAATCTCATAGCCAGATATACCTTAAATTGAAATTGGACTCTTCCAATATATAGTGTGGGAGAGTCTATTCAGTCTACAAAGGGAAAAATAAGAACCGTAACAGCTCTAGAGGAACCGCCTTGGAATGTTCAGTAGAGGAACTTCTTAGGGGTGGGGGAATGGATGCTGAAACCAGTTTTACTCAAATGAAATTTAGCATGGACTTTCATCATGCCTCGCAATAAGGTGTGTGACAATTTGCATGAAATGTCTAATTCTGATTGTTGGGAAAAATAAGAAAAATATTTCAAACTACCGTTTGTGGAAATTTTATCCAGTTTGCTAAGTGTTAAAAGAAAGAAGAAAAATATCTGCTACTCTACAGAATAACAATTTATAATTATAGTCTGATTCAGCTGACAATGATAAGTCTGCGTTTATCTCCATTTTTTAAAACCAAAGCTTCCAGGCTAATGAGACGTTATATTTATACATTGTATCTGCCATAATACACCCAGTCCACTGTCATTGACCTATTCTGACCTTGACCTGTTTTTCATGCTTGGCTAAACAATGCTTAATCTATGCCTTTAGGTCAGTTTTTTTAACACCACCAGCAGTCGCTACTCAGCCATTTGGTGAATTACTTGCTCTTAGAAAACAGGATTTGACATTTCATGCAAATTGAGACAATTTGCATGAAGTGTCAAATCCTGTGCTCTGGGAAATAAAAAAAGAAAACTATCAATTTGTCTTCTGCTGAATTAGTCCAGAGATAGGTAAAGTATAAAAAAAAGATCTGTGGGCTTTAGAAAATTTGCAGAAATGCATGTAGGAAGGAAAAATCAATGGAAGTCTCTGTGGTATTAATGGCATTATTTGTAAACTGCCTAGTAAATTAATAACTCTGAAATATTGTGAAATTTTTTCTGAGGTCGCAGGGTTAATTAACATGTAATACAGCCAAGTAAAGATATTTTCTTTATTCTAAATATTCGGGGCCCAGTTGTTCAAAACTAACAATGTTGTTAGTTAACGATTCGTTAAAATTTACATCGAGTGATATGCCAAAACTGTGAGTGGCTTTTGCAGTGCAAAAGCTAGTCACATTTTTTTTCAGCCAAAAATATCAGAATATTGTGTATTGAATCCACTAGAATAGTTAACGAAATGACCCATAATGAGCTTGTTAAGCTAACAACGCTTTGAACAACTGGGCCCAGATGTCTTAACTCCTTACCATACTTGTACTAGAATTTCATCACGAAAATATACCTATATAATTTTGACCCCCTTAAACCTCATTTTTATATAGTAAAACTGGGGTTTACAGGGGTATACATTATTTTTCTTATTTCTGCTCAAAAACATAGATTGTGGGTACTCGTTAGAACTGTCTCACTGAAGCAGTTCTACGAGTACCCACAATCTATTTTTTGAGCAGAAATATGAAAAAATATCAGAATTTTTACCTGAAAACTTTCAGTTTTTGGTGGTGAAACTTTCAATATTTCTGAATAGGCGTGTTTTCGTAATGGCATGAAATATGTTCTACGGTCATTCTGTCCCTTACGCTGATTCAAAAAGGACAATTGCCTTTTTCTAGGGAAACAATGTTCACAAGTACTGGATAACCACTTTAAGAACTAAGTTTGCCCAGGTAAAGTGTGGCTAGGTAAACTGACAGGCTCGACATGCCCTTAATAGTGTTGAAGGGTTGTTAAACTCCAAACCAATCAACTAGAATTTGAATTTGCATTTTAATACCTTTAGATGTGTCTAAAAACTGCTGGATGAGTGGCAAACAGTGTAGACCCAGAATGCAGCATCTGATCTGGGTCTACACTGTTTGCCCAGGCATATCTGTCCAAATACAATACCCTGTATTTATTCTAATATAAGCCCTGTCTAATGAACACCTCCTACTTTTCTAGGAGAAAGTGTTAACAAACACATACAAAATTAAATTTAGACCATCAAAATATCTAGTTTTGGGCCAAAATTTTGACTCAGTACTGTCATTTTAGCAGTAATGAATTCCAATGCCCCCAGGGCATATATTAGAATAACTACGGTACTTAGAATAAATATAGTAATGGAAAAGATTTGTCTTACTGATAGAATAGTTTCTGCTTCTCAGACATTTGCATGTTAGCAGCATAACCTGCTTAATTAACCCTGAATTAATATGCCACGCCCACTTCTAATTTTCAGCCAATCAGATTACTTGATCCAAATTATTGATACAAATTCAAATACTGAATGACAAACAGTGCAGATACAGAAGCCAACTGATCTGGATCTACACTGTTTGCAAAGGCAGGGCATATTCGGGTCAGCAGGACTAGGGTTAAAATATATGCAGCCAATATTTTTGGTCTTCATGATATTCCATGATATATCAGTATGACATCCTGCCAAAGAAATCCATTGATACGATACATTTGACCTCCTGATGGAAAGGTCTTGTTTTGTCTGTTTCCGCTACTTAATCTTTGGCCTGTTACGGTATTTATCTTTTGTTCTAACATACAGTCCTGAGCAGTTTGTGCAGACTCAGATCAGATGCTGCAGTACAGGTTATTTGTACAGGTCTACACTTTTTGCCACAAAGCCAGCATTTTTAACGCACTGACATGCAGAAAAACAGATTTATTCAAATTTCAGGAATTATGTGAAATTGAGCAGACTTCAAATTGATGACGTTTTTCTTATTTTTTCCAGAAAACAGGATTTGACATTTCATGCAAATTGTTTCCAGTGGAGACAATTTGCATGAAATCCTGTTTTCTGGGAAAAATAAAAAAAAAAAACCTTACAGTATGTTGTCTGCTGAAAATTTTACCCAGAGTGCTAAGAGTTATAAGGTATATATTGTAAATATATTGTTGCGAATAATAACTCTTTTCCTGCTCGTGGCGACATTTGTGGTCTGTTCATAACCTTTGCAGTCAGTTCGGACCCAGCGGATCCAAACTGTTTGACACACTGATCGTAATCCTAAAGGTATTTTTGGAAAAGTTAATTTTTAAAAAAAAATCCAACAGACAACAAAAAAGGATGCAAAATTACCCAGCATGCAAAGAGTAAAATGATAGCATAAAACATTGTATACCAATAACTGTATTTATTATATAGCAATAAATATTGAATGATTAAAAGTATGTGATAAAATCCGAGAAGCCATCATGAAAACATGCCTATATATGTTTGACCCCCTTAAACCCCACTGTTACATAGTAAAACTGGGGTTCACAGGGGTATACATTATTTTTCTTAATTCTGCTCAAAACATAGATTGTGGGTACTCGTTAGAACCGCCTCGAGTACCCACAATCTATGTTATGAGCAGAAATATGAAAATATCAGAGTTGTTTGTCTGAAAATTTTCAGTTTTTTTGGTGATTAAATTTTCAATAAATTTTAATAGGCGTGTTTTCGTAATGAATATCGGTATGCTTACTTGATATTGCACGCTTATTTGGATGCCGTCAATGTTACCATTATATGACATATGAAATCGCACTAGTGCAAAAATGATATCACTTATGTAATATCAATTTCGCACCGTTGTTAGAATTTTATTACGAAAACACGCCTATTCAAATATATAGAAAATTTCACCTCCAAAAACTGAAAATTTTTTAGATAAAAAACTGATTTTTTTTTCATATTTCTGCTCAAAACATAGATTGTGGGTACTTGTTAGAACCGCCTCGCCGAGGCGGTTCTAACGAGTACCCACAATCTATGTTTTGAGCAGAAATAAGAAAAATAATGTATACCCCTGTAAACCCCATTTTTACTATATAAAAGTGGGGTTTAAGGGGGTCAAAATAATATAGGTATGTTTTCGTGATGTCTTTCAGGCAAAGAATTTTCATACAATTTTGTCTATAAAGCATTTAATCGAGCTATATAATAAAAGGGTTATTGCACTCATGTGAATTGTCTTCTGTCAAAACATATTTGTCTCCTTCACATGAATGGGCAAACCATTTTCTAAAGGAAAATGTAAAAAAAAAAAAATAGAAAAATGGTATTTGAAAGGGACACTCTTGCAGTTCAAAGTAAAAAAAGAAAATCCAAATTAGTGATAACTGAAAATTTAAAGAATTTGATTGATTGAGAATCTGAAGAATTTATTTGGTTGAACTCCTGAAGAATTTGATTGGTTGATTTGCATATTACCCCAGAGACAATATAGAATGCAATGGGGAAGAAGGCCTTTCCATTTTAAGTGGATTGTATAAACTATAAAGATTTCATGCCCCATTTTACAGGAAGGAAAGAAGGGAGAAATATAATTGTGGCAGAGTTATCTCCCCTGAAAGCGTATCCATTCCCTTAACCCTTATCTTGCTGAAAAAAATTAAGATGCCACACCGACTTCTAATTTCCAGCCAATCAGATTACTTGATACAGGTTGTTGATACAAATTCACATACTTAATGGCAAACAGTGCAGATCCAGATCAGTTGGCTTCTTCAGAAACCAGCTGATCTGGATCTACACTATTTGCAAAGACGGGTTAACAATTATCTTCTGATCTTCTGAATTTCTCTTTATTTCTTTGCACCTTGATGCAAATTGTTCCTGCATTAATTGGCAGCTTTACAACAATATATTATTGCTGACAACTTCTTAGAGCTTTGCTGAATTTAAGTATATGGTATTTATAAATATTTTTATTTATAAATATTTTTGCAATTTTACTGAAAATAAGGCTTGGCATTTCATTCAATTGTCTCCAGAGACAATTTGAATGAAATGTCAGGCCTTATTTTTGGTTAAATTTTCAGGAAAATATTTTTCTAAATGTCATATCTGCTAATTTTGCCAGGAGGTTACCAAAGGGTGAGAATGTCAAACTCTAGGAAGATGTCGATTACTGTTGCATGCCTTGTAAGAAACAATAAATGATTAGCATTATTACGCTAATGATAAATTCAGCAGATAAAAAGGAGGTAATATTTTTTGTACGTTTTTAGCTTACCTGTACAAAAGTCACTCTGGAGTCGGCATCCATGACTTCATTAATGTCAGTGTCAAAACTTTTGGTTAAAGCTTAGCACTCTGGGTAAAATTTTTAGCATACAATATATTGGAATGTTTTTTCTTATTTTAGCGGGCCCCCGTAGCCTAGTGGATAAGAGAGTTGACTCTTAATCCATTAGGTTTCTCACCGCTGTGGTTCGAGCCTAGCTCGGGTCATATGTGGGAAAGCCAAGTTCTGCTTACGGATGGTCAGGTGGTTTTTCTCCGGGTACTCCGGTTTTCGCCCACCTTCGATGAACGATCGGCTCGATATAAGTGAAATATTCTTGAAAGGGCCGTAAAACCCAAATCAAAAAAAAAAAAAAAAAAAAAAATCAATTTTTCTTATTTTTCCCAGAAAACAGGATTGGACATTGGAGGCAGTTTGCATGAAATGTCAAATCCTGTTTTTTTTTTGTTTTTTTTGAGTGGTAAAGATTAAAGATTTTAGAGATTTGCATCTCCTTAATCCATTTATGCATAGTGTCCCTTAAAAGGGACATTGACATACAGTGTAAACCCAGAATCATGCAGAACACATTTGCATTAAATCCAAGAGTTTGTATAAAACAAAGTAAATAATTAAAACTAGACACCCTGCTATTGGAAATAGACTAGTCTGGGTTAACCACTGAATTGATTTTGTTGTCCTTGCACTTTTCGAAGAAAAAGCGGGGATATTGTGATACCCCCCGTCTATCTGACCGTCCGTCTGTAATGTCATGTCATTGCTCCTAGACCATTTAAGCTAGAATCTGGAAACTTTCACAGGGGAAAGCCCTGTGGATGAGGATTGGAAAAACACATTCAGAACTTTGATGTAACCCTTGGGGGCAGGGCAATGGGGTGTGGCCCCGAAGGGTCTAAATCCATTTTGTACAAATCAAAGGTAATGAAGAATAGAATACAGTGGTGCAAACATTTTGCCCCGGGGGTGGGAGGGGGGGGGGGGGCATATCTGGGTCAAAAAGTAGGATTTTGGGTCCTTTTTTATGATTGTCGAACAACTCCTTCTGGAGCCATCGACTTTGGACTGAGGTCCTGGTATATAAGGATTAAAGAGTACCAGTCCCACCCTACTCATTGTCCTTGAATTCAAGGTCATGAAGTTAGAAATTTTATGAAATTTTTTAAGTTAAAATATTCTGAAAAGCTATATATCTTTTGAACACTTTTAATTGATACTTCCACCAATGTTAAGTACTTGTCTAAAATTCTATACAGTGCTTCCCTAGACCAACTCATTGACCTTGGGTTCAAGGTCAGAGCTTTATAAACTTTATTTTTCTGGTTAAAGTTTTCTAAGCTGCTATATGGCTTGATTGTATTCAGTTGATTGAGAACCATTGAGAACCCAGAACATATATTTTCATGGAAGAATATTAATCTTGATATTCCTCTTATCTCAAGCTCTGATGTTTAAATATTCTGACAAGATCTTAGTAACCTGAGCCAGTATAATCAATCCAGATATTTTTGGAACAGTTTAATCAGGGTCTACAATGTTTCAGCCTTAGCTTCTTTGACAGTCAAGAAGTTTGTTGAAAGTATACTTTTAGGATTGGTAAAACTTCAGTGAAGAGTTATATAAATGTCCCAAAACTTTGTTCACCAAATTTGTTGACAAAATGGTATATGCAAACAGTGCCGACCAGATTAGACTGCTTCTGAAGGAGCAGTGTGATCAGCATCTCCACTGTTTGCCATTCCACAGAGTATTTTTAAGAACAAACTGCATAAAAAACAAAATTTAGGCCAAAAAAGTATGGAATAAAGTGTTTGAATTTTTAGGACATTTACGGAAATGTCTATCATTCTATATAGAGTGAGAGAGAATCGAAAATGGTTCTGAGATGGACCTGCATCAATACGTACCATCAAACAAATAAAGAAAATAATGTCAAAATAAAGGCTTGATGTACATGATGGGGCAATTTGAAGGAGTCCTCACATCTAAGGGTTTGATGCAAAAGCAGTGAAAATGCAATATGAACACATTTCTGTTCAGAGCTTTACAAAAATTAAAAACAAAGTACATTACATTACAGACAACCCTCTTTATACTGACACTCGATACGACAACAAAATTCCTTATACACCTCAACCTCTTTATAACACGATTGTTGGGGTCCATAGCATAAACCGTGTTACTTAAACAACCGTGTTATATACAAACAAAAATGTATAGATTATATTGAAAAATGACCATTTATGGTCATTTTTCAATATAATCTATACATTTTTGGGATCCATCTTTGAACAGTGTTATATCCAAAACCGTGTTATAATGAACTGTGTTATAAAGAGGTTGAAGTGTAATGACAATTTGAATGCCACGAAATCTTCCCTTAAAGGCTCCATATTCCTCAAAAGTAGACATTTTTTATCCAAGAAAGGTTTAATAAACTGATATGTAGTATTAATAAGATCATAAAATGTGGCATCTGACAGCCTGTGAAATTTAAGTAAGTCTCTCGTTTTTGAACTGGGTCAAAAATGAAATGATTTTTTTATAGTATCTCTGAATTAATATTGGCAACATTAATTCAGAGATGTGATAAAAAATCATTTCATTTCAAGAACAAGACATTAAGTGAAATTTTACAGGCTGTCAGGTGCCACATTTTATGATTGTATTAATACCGTATATCAATTTGTTAAACCTTTTTTTTTGATAATAAAATGTCTATTTTTGAGGGATATGGAGCCTTTAAGAGTCACAGTTAATGAGAAATTATGCAAGAATACTGCATTAAACTTCAAGCAACAAACTTTTTGCAAACGCACTGTTTTGGATATTTGTTTGAATTGCCTCAGTGAGAATTGCCTCAGTGACTCAATTCTAACAAACATCCAAAACATAACATTCTGTGAGGAAATAAGAATAAAATGAGGCCTTTCTTAAATATTCTGTCCATTAAGGATTCTTTACAACAGCAAATTCATTTTAATGGCAACATCTTTGGGAACAAATGTTGTTGTTGTAACCAGCGTTCACTGTATATGGTTTTCAAATTCTGCTCTAAATCAATTTAATTTAATTCATATTAAACCTGGAAACAATCAATCAATGGAACCTAGTTTTCCTCATTACTTTATTTTCCCCATGTGTCTGGACAGACATGTCTGAGCAAACAGTGTAGTCCTAGATCAGGGTCTACACTGTTTGTCACTCGTCCAGCAGTTTTTAACCCTTAAAATGCCAAGAAAACCTGCATCTGAAAATGTCGTCTGTTTATGTCATCTGCTGAATATTCTAGCAAACTTTTCAAACCTTTGTTTTGCATACAGACAAACAGTGTGGATTCTGATCAGACTCAAGAGGAGCACACTGATCTGGGTCCACACTGTTTGCAAAAAATGACTTTTAAATTAATTGCAAGCAGATGACAAAGTAGACGACAATTTAAGGAATAAAAGCATCAACAAATAGTAAAATAGACTTGTTCAAATTTTAGGACAAGTATGGTAAGGAGTTAAGATGTCAGAATAGTTAGGATAAATTGGGTAACACACTTTTCAGATAACCGTTTTAATCTCTAATGCATTGGGGCAATCAGCCTGTCTGACAGAGATTTTTCATTACGCAAACACGCCTATTCAAATATATTGAAAATTTTAGAACCAAAAAAGGAAACTTTTCAGATAAAAACTTCTGATATTTTTCTTATTTCTGCTCAAAACATAGATTGTGGGTACTCGTTAGAACCGCCTCAGCGAGGCAGTTCTAACGAGTACCCACAATCTATGTTTTTGAGCAGAAATAAGAAAAATAATGTATACCCCTGTAAACCCCAATATAAAAGTGGGGTTTAAGGGGGTCAGAATTATATAGGTATGTTTTCGTGATGTTTTTTTTATTTCCTGGCATATTTTATGCGTTTGGATTGTAAAAGGATCTTAAGACGAAATAGGAAGCATCATATTTTTTCTTATAAAATGCATAACTGACTAAATTATTGTAAAACATGGGGTGAATATCCTTGCTCCTGCCCTACTCTGATGTTCCTGATTTGTCAATTTTCCTGATATGTCAAGGTATATGATTTAAATATTCCTGGAGTTCAGGTTTAACGACGTGTCAACCCATGAGGGTCATTTGCATCTGATATTCCTAGAGACAAATGGCTAATCTATTTGCAAAAAGGGAACCCTCTGATCAGATGACACATTCTGCGGTGTCAGATCTGGGTCTGCACTGTTTGCCAGTTACCCTTTTGGGGGGGGTTCCATTCTAAAATGACTTTAACCCTTAAACTGCCAATCACAAAAATTGTCGTCTGCTTTGTCATCTCCTTGTGATTTTTAAAGTCATTTTTTCAAATAGTGTGGACCCAGATCAGACTGTTCCTATGGAGCAGTCTGATCAGAGTCCACACTGTTTGCCTGTATGCAAAAATAGGTTTGAAAAGTCTGCAAGAATATTCAGCAGACGACATAAACAGACAACATTTTCAGCTGCAGGTTTTCTTAGCATTTTAAGGGTTCACACTGTTTGCATGTATGCAAAAATAGGTTTGAAAAGTCTGCAAGAATATTCAGCAGACGACATAAACAGGCGACATTTTCAGATGCAGGTTTTCTTGGCATTTTAAGGGTGTATGGACCAGGCCATGCAAAAATGTGTCTGGAGCATATGAAAACAGTGGTCACACATCACGAAAACATACCTATATAATTTTGACCCCCTTAAACCCCACTTTTATATAGTAAAACTGGGGTTTACAAGGGTATACATTATTTTACTTATTTCTGCTCAAAACATAGTTTGTGGGTACTCATTAGAACTGCCTCTGAGGCAGTTCTAACGAGTACCCACAATCTTGTTTTGCTTAAAACATAGATTGTGGGTACTCATTAGAACTACCTCTGTTGAGGTGGTTTTAACAAGTACCCACAAACTATGTTTTGAGCAGAAATGTGGGTACTCATTAGAACTGCCTCTGTGAGGCAGTTCTAATGAGTACCCACAATCTATGTTTTGAGCAGAAATGTGAAATATATCGGAATTTTTATTTGAAAATTTTCATTTTTTGGCAGTGAAATTTTCAATATATTTGAATAGGCGTGTTTTCGTAATGGCTCCTTTTCCTTATTTCTCCATTAAAACACATGTTGTGGGTACTCATTAGAAGCGCCTTGCTGAGGCGCTTCTAATGAGAACCCACAATATATGTTTTTTGTGAAGAAATAAAAAAAAAATATCAATGCTATTAGGTTGGGAATAAAAAAAAACGTACTTGCCTAAAGCTATATGGCCTCGTGGCTGGCATTTGGATGCGCTGTCCGACTGGAGACCAGCAGGTCGCAGGTTCAACCCCCGCAGAGGTCGGCAACATTCTTTTGTGGAGATTGATCATGAAATATTTTCTAGGGTCAGTCTCTCCCTTCCGCTGATTCAAGAAGGGCAGTTGTCAGTTTCTGGCAAAAGAATGTGCACAATACTGGTTAACCATTTAGAGGACTAAGCCAGCCCAGTAAACGTGTGGGTAGGTAAACTGACCGCGCTCGACATGACACTATTGGGTTCACTGGGCCGTAAAACCTCAACACAAACAAACAAAATCTAAAGCTATGGGTGAAGGTCAAGGTCAGCTATTAAAGTCGTAGTCTGATCGTGGCCTTTGCTATCCTTTGTTGTATTCATGAATATTCAAAGATTGTGACAGTAGAAAATGAAGGCTTTTATTAGACTGCAGGGAAATGGGGGTTAAACTGTGCCTTAGTTGTCAACATCTGCTGCAGACATATTTTTGCCTGGCTTGGCACAGTTATGTAGTGCAGCACTTTGTAAAGAAATGAACATGGTTTTGATTTACATACCTGAGAACTGGGATTAGCTATATTGTATTTCCGCTAAATATTCTGACAGATTGATCTTGGCAAATAGTGTAGACCCAGCTCAAACTGCTCCTAAGGAGCAGTTTGATCATAGTCTACACTGTTTACCATTCCATCTCAAAAATTATAGACAGCACCTAAGGGAAAGCCAAAAAATGGTTGTTTAAGTGGTAAATTTACATTGGCCTTTAAATACAGGTGATTGCTTATTACAGATGGTCTTTAAGACAGGTTTGCCAGTATTACCAGGTAGGTAAATTAATGTTCACATTAGTAAGGAGTTGAAGTGTCCAAATATTTATAGAAATACGGTATAGGTTTGAATATAACGGTTGCCAGATTACCTGGATTATAGAGACTTCTGAAACTCATGAAAAGTGTTAGAAACCTTAGGAAAATAATTCAAAACACATAGATAAATACTTACATTGGCTCTTTAGCATTATCATTTGGAAAGTTTTCTCTGATATAAAGCTTGAGAAAGTTATGAAAACAAATTCAGATTCTCTACTGAAGTAGGCGGCTATAAACAATAATGTAAAAAACTTTATAAAGCATTGCTCATAATTACATCAGATTTTTTGGGGAAAAAAATGATGGCAAGATGTAGTTCAGGAGAAAATGCGCATGATCATGTATGCCCACATTTATTTTGAAGTATATGAGTGGCCAAACAGTTAGCATGCCTGACTCTGGCTTTAAGTCCCACTAGAGGCAGACTTTGTCTCATGTCTCTACGGTGCTTCATTGCATAGTCTTTCATTATATCACTCTTTCGTTTTCTCGATGACGTAACGTTTAGTACTATGGGTAAAATATTCAGCAGACAACATTTTGAAGTATTTTTCATATTTTCCCAGAAAACAGGATATGACATTTCATGCAATGGAGACAATTAGCATAAAATGCATAAAAATCCTGTTTTCTGAGAAAAAAAAATCTGAGAAAAATGACATATATCACTAATTAGTGGTCTGCTGAATTAGCCCAGAGTATGTGGTAAAGGTTAGATAATGCAAGAGGAGACATACTGTGCCAAATTATCATCATATACTTACCCATTCTCATCACGAAAACATGCCTATATAATTTTGACCCTCTTAAACCCCACTTTTATATAGTAAAACTGGGGTTTACAGGGGTATACATTATTTTACTTATTTCTGCTCAAAACATATATTGTGGGTACTCATTAGAACCGCCTTGCCAAGGCGGTTCTAACGAGTACCCACAATCTATGTTTTGAGCAGAAATATGAAAAATATCAGAGTTTTTATCTGAAAATTTTCAGTTTTGGGAGGTGAAATTTTCTATATATTTGAATAGGCGTGTTTTCGTAATGTAACTCAATATTTGGACAGTGTAATTGACACCTATACAGTTCTGGAACTGACTCCTCCATCAGGCAGATATAATCACGCCCACGTGAATTTCCTTAGACAAACTTTGTATTTATATACCTGTGCTTACCTGTAAAAAGCACGTGTCGATTTGTTTGTCTGACTAAAAATTGACAATTACCTTATTAGCTATTTTGAATGGTCAGTTGCGGTTGTCAGTTAAATGGTCAAGTGACTTGACAGAGGAGTCAATTAACCCATCTCTTGCTGAACATGACATTCCCTGTCTTAGCAAACAGTGTAGATCAAGATCAGTTGGCTTCTTAAGAAGCAGTTGGCTTCTAAAGAAGCCAACTGATCTGGATCTGCACTGTTTGCCATTCAGTATTTGAATTTGTATGAACAACATGGATCAAGTAATCCGATTGGCTGAAAATTAGAAGCGGGCTTGGCATCTTAATTTATTCAGCATGACAAGAGTTAACCCATTGTAGACTGAATAGACTCACCCACACTATATACTGGAAGAGTTCAATTTCAAGTTCAATCTCCCCGGCTCTATTTCAGCCATGATTGGATTTGTTGGAGGAATCTTTAACTTTTAGAGACAGATAAAAAAAAAAAAAAAAATCAGAAGATTTATTTCTGTATCTCGCAGCTGGTTTCCTCAGACTGATTGAAACATCCTTTCTGTCCTCAATCTAATACATCCTCCCACAGGCCTATCTTTGAAACATAACTTGTATACAATGAATATATGGGCCGGATCAAGCAAAAAAGTGCCTTTGAACATGTGCAAAAGATCGTTAGATCATTCTGCACATGTACAAAGTATCATCCCTGCCTTTACTCTCTGTTAACCCTTGTCCTGCTGAACCTGGATATAGCCTGCCTTTGCAAACAGTGTAGAAGCCAACTGATCTGGATCCGCACTGTTTGTCATTAAGTATGTGAATTTGTATCAAAATCCAGAATCAAGTAATATGATTGGCTGAAAATTAGAAGTGGGAGTGGCATCTTGATTAATTCAGCAGGACAATGGTAATACATTATGTAAACAAGCCTACTCAAATATATTGAAAATTTCACCACCAAAAACTGAAAGTTTTCAGATAAAAATTCTGATATTTTTCATATTTCTGCTCAAAACATAGATTGTGGGTACTCATTAGAACGGCCTCACTGAGGACTGCCTCACTGAGGCAGTTCTAACGAGTACCCACAATCTGTGATTTTGAGCAGAAATAAGAAAAATAATGTGTACCCCTGTAAACCCCAGTCTTACTATATAAAAGTGGGGTTTAAGGGGGTCAAAATTATATAGATATGTTTTTGCGATGTACATTCAGTAGTATTCAATGATAATGCTAGTGAACAGAGAAGGCCGTGATCAAACTACCCGGATGTGCAGTTCGAACTGAGTCTTCACTGTCCGCAGATGTCTGATTTACACACGTTTTCTTATGGCACAGCCCTTATAAGCTGAAACACGAGAATTTGTAGCTAATTTGACATGTGTCTAACAAAGACTTAAATCAGCCTGCAAATCCATGCAGTCAGAGTCAGGGGCATACATTATTTTTCATATTTTGCTAAAAACATAGATTGTGGGTACTCGTTAGAGGCCGAGGCAGTTCGAACGAGTACCCACATTATCTATGTTTTGAGAAGAAATTATTATGAAAAATATCAGAATTTTTTATCTGAACATTTTCCTTTTTTGGTTGTAAAATTTCCAATATATTTGAATATTAGTGTTTTCATAATGATACTTCAGTATCCATTGATTCTGTTAGTAGGCAGTATATGTCTGATAAGACTGCATCGTATGTGTAGGCTGATCGGGCCTTTGCTATCCAAATATATGCGGAAGGCACTTTTTCTCATCACACGGCTCACATAAACTATGTGAATATTGGTACATACTATTGCAAATTGCTTTTAGCAATATATAAGGACAGCTTTGACTGTTATGTAACATCTAAAGACAAAATCAATGCCAGTTACAGACACACAGGGATTATCACTGAGCATGCTGGGTAAATATTTCAGCAGACGACATTTTAACCCTTAAAGCGCCAGTCACAACTATTGTCGTCTGCTTTGTCATCTGCTTGTGATTTTAAAAGTCATTTTTGCAAACAGTGTGGACCCAGATCAGGAGCAGTCTGATCTGGGTCCACACTGTTTGCCTGTATGCAAAAATAGGTTTGAAAAGTTTGCAAGAATATTCAGCAGACAACATAAACAGACGACATTTTCAGATGCAGTTTTTCTTGGTGCTTTAAGGGTTAAAATATTTTTCTTATCTGTCCCTGAAAATAGACTTTGACATTTCATGCTAATTGTCTCCCAAGGATGCATGAAATGTCACAGCCTTATTTGTGGAAAAAAAAAAGAAAAATGTTGTCGATTTGTCGCCTGCTGAATTTGCTCAGAAGACATTAACCCTTAAAATGCCACGAAAACCTACATCTGAAAATGTCTGTTTATGTCTTCTGCTGAATATTCTTGCAAACTTTTCAAACCTATTTTTGCATACAAGTAAACAGTGTGGACCCTGATCAGACTACTCCTAGAGGAGCAGTCTGATCTGGGTCAACAATGTTTGCAAAAATGACTTTTAAAATCACAAGCACATGACAAAGCAGACAACAATTGTTGGGCAGTTTAAGGGTTATGGTTAAGGAAGCTACAGCAGGAAGGATAGAAAAATGTATCTCATGAGATTAACAGAGAACTCAAAGACCAGACACAAAATTCACAGATGTAACGAAATATTAACCTTTAGCATGCTGTATTTAACCATTACTACTCTCTTGGCAAATTCAGCTGATGACAAATTGATGATGTTTTTCTCAGTTGTGCTAGAAAAATAGGCTTTGACATTTCATGCCAATTATCTCCTAGAATTATTTTGTCTCGAGACTGCTAAACCTCGAGTCATATAAGGCTTCAGTGTGTCAAATAAAATATTCAGATTCTGAGACTGCTAAACCTTGAGTCATATAAGGCTTCAGTGTGTCAAATAAATATTCAGATTCTTGACCCTGTTATCCCTTAAAATTCCAGTCACTGCTGCAGCAAACATTTTAAACAAGGCCAGTCCCTAGACACGACAGCTTGCCTGAACTTGTGCTTGTCTGTCAGATCTTAAAAACTTTGACATAAAACTTATAAAATTTCTAAATCAATAACCTGTGAGGTCAATTTTGCTTCCTTATGCATTTGTATGGGAAAAATATTCAGAATTTCAAATGACTTCTCCTCTGGAGCCTCTGGGCCAATTTTGCTCAAATTTCATATGGAGCCTCCTTAGGTTGGGGGAATGAAAGATTGCTAAAATGGTCGAGGTTCGTTGACCAAGATGGCCGCCATGCCCATATATGGTAAAAACCTTTAAAAATCTTCTCCTCCAGAACTGAGGATGCCTTGGGGCTGAATCTTTGCTTAAATCATCGGGGACAGGGGGTCTACCAAAGTTGCTAAAATAATGGTCTTACATTGACATTTGACGGCAAGGTCAAGTTTGCTTCCCTATGCATTTTTATGGGAAAAAACATTTAAAAATCTTATTCTCCAAAACCGAGGATGCCTTATGGCTGAATCTTTGCATATATCATTGGGAACGGGCGGTCTACCAAAGTTGCTAAAATAATTGTCATACATTGACATTTGACCTTTTTATGGCGAGATCAAGTTTGCTTCTGTATGCATTTGTATGGGCCCTGTACATTTGTATGGAAAAAATGCTGATAATTTCAAATGATTTTTCCTCTGAAGCCTCTTGGCCAGTGTTGCTCAAATTTCATGCGGATCCTCCTTGGGCAAGAGAATGAAAGATTGCTAAAATGGGCATGGTCCATTGACCAAAATGGCTGCCAAGCCCATGTATGGTAAAAACCTTTAAAAATCTTCTTATCCAAAACCAAATAAGCCCTGGGCCCTAATCTTTGCACAAATTATGGGGGACGGGAGATCTACCAAAATTGCTAAAATGATGATTCTGTGTTGAAATTTGCTTCCCCATGCATTTGTATGGGCCATATACATTTATATTGAAAGTATCAAAGTGACTTGTAGATCAACGGTAGTTAAAATTGTTCTGATTGGAAATCTAAGATGGCCGTCATCTTGTTTATATTTATTATATTTCCCTGCCACTGTGCTGTTTACATGTATAAAATCATGATTCTTCAGAAACCACATAGCCAATTTCCACCAAATTTCGCATTGATCCTACTGTTGAAATGTGATTGATAGTTTATTCAAATGATTATGCTCCATTGACTGTCAGGCCCATATATTCTTCTTCAAAACTAAGAACTGCTCAAATGATGATCTTTTCATTGGTTGCGATGATGGGATTGGAAAAATGTTGCATAACATCTGCATATCTGCAGTGGTTATGTCACTCAGGTGAGCGAGTCGTGGCCCATGGGCCTCTTGTTTTTCTGGTTTTTACTTGAAAACATTTGTTGTAAGTACTCATTAGAATGACCTTGCCACAGCACTAATTATAAAAAAATTCAGCATCAAATAATTATTTTGGAAAACATATGTTAACATGCAGAAATAAAAAAAATCCAAGTACACCACAACCTCTTTATAACACTATTGTTGACGGGCCCCCGTAGCCTAGTGGATAAGAGAGTTGACTCTTAATCCATTAGGTTTCTCACCGCTGTGATTCGAGCCTGGCTCGGGTCATATGTGGGAAAGCCAAGTTCTGCTTACGGATGGTCAGGTGGTTTTTCTCTGGGTTCTCCGGTTTTCGCCCACCTTTGATGAACGATCGGCTCGATATAAGTGAAATATTCTTGAAAGGGCCGTAAAACCCAACTCAAAAAAAAAAAAAGAAAAAAGAAAAAACACTATTGTTGGGGTCCATAGCATAAACTGTGTTAGTTAAACAACCGTGTTATATTGAAACAAAAAGGTATAGATTTATATTGAAAAATGACCATTTATGGTCATTTTTCATTATAACCAATACATTTTTTGGATCCATCTTTGAACCGTATTATATCCAAAACCGTGTTATAACGAACCGTGTTATAAAGAGGTTGTAGTGTACTTTTTTGGTTGAAAAAGCACTTATTGTAGAGCTAAATCACAAGTTGTCTTAAAAAAAAAAAATGAAAAAAAAGAAATAAAAGAATCATTTAAATTGCTGTTTGCTATTTTTAGCTCACCTGAGTCAAAGGTTAGGAAGAACTTGCCATATGTCATCTGTCTATCCATCTGTCAGTACACACCTTAAACCCTTATCCTGCTGTTCAAGACAACCCCTACCTTTGCAAACAGTGTAGATCCAGATCAGATGGCTTCTGAAGAAGCCATCTGATCAGGATCTACACTGTTTGTCTTTCAGTTTGTGAATTTGAACACATTAATTAAGACTGACCCCATGTCCATATATGCTCTTTCCCCTGGGCTATATAAATGTATATCATTGTGGAATCATTAAAGGTCTTCTCTGAAAGTTTTTACCAGATCTCAGATGGTCCTTCTGTAGAAGGGGTATTGACAATTGGTTCAAATAGTTTTGCCTCACCAAGGCACTTCTAATGAGTACCCACAACATGTTTCCGTGGAGAAATAAGAAAAATACCATGTGGATACCCCCTCTTGTCTGTAGCTATGATCATATGCTCTGAAACTGCAGAAAGACCAATAGTGCTTAGCAGTCTGGGTAAAAATTTCAAAAGACAACATTTTGAAATATTTTCCTTAGTTTCCCCAGAAAATAGGATTTGACATTTCATGCAAATTGTCTCTAGTGGAGTTTTGCAGTGTGGTGAAATTTGACACTGTTGGAGCAGCTACAGTGTTAATTGAACCAAATGTTAATTTTCCCCAAAGTAGGTCATGGTGACCAAGTTTTGTGAGAGGTCTTCTGGGTGGTTCTAAGATTAGAAAGTTGTCACTTACTTGAGGTCATTGGTTCTAATTTGTCACCTACTTGAGGTCATTGGTTCTCTCCTGATAGGCTGAACAACAGAGCCAAAAGTGGTTCTGATTGGCCCTGGCTCATGTATAGCCAAAACCTGTTCAGATTGGCCCTGGCCAAGTTATAGCCAAAATCTGTGCTAAAAATGTTGTTAAACCCCAAATCACTCTTCTCTCCCTAATGGGATAAAATGCAGGAAAACATGAAGTGTAAAGCCTTATTTTCTCTGAAAACTAAAAATAAATATTTGAAAGGGTCGTCTGCTGTGATTAGTGCTTTAAAGATTAATGTCAATGACACATTTCTTCCACCATGCCATTTCATTAGCCGTTACCACTCTCTGGGCAGGTTCAGCAGACAACAAATTCGTGATATTTTCTTATTTTTCCTAAAAAATAGATTTTGACATAGCTTACAAATTATCTCCTCAAGAGACAAGTTGCATGAAATGTCAAAATCTATTTTCTTGAAAAAAGAAAAGAAAAATACTTCAAAATGTCATCTGCTGAAATTTTTTCCAGCATGCTAAACTTTAATTATTACAATAACCTACTGTTCCCATTTCATTTGGGAAAAAAAGAAAAAAGAAACTGTTTCAATTGCAATTTAAATATTTTATGGCTTATAAGTTTCAACAACAAACCCATTTGTAAGTTAGATGTATATCTGTGACCTTGCCATGGTTTACGTAAAAGCTCAGGCCATTGCCGATTAGGTATAAATTTACCAGGTAAGTGAATGATTTTACAAAAATATCAAAGGCCTTAAAGCATTTGATACAATACTCCACAAATGTTACATGTACTAAAATATTTATGTATATCCATGGGCGAAGACTGCGATCTAAGAGATGAGGAGATACAAGGAAGTGAATCCCTTGTTGATCCACAATGTATCATTTACCTTATGCTTATAGTCTGCAACTAATATTAAACCTGAGACTAGCTGGAGTATTGAATAGAATAGAATGATATTTATTTGTAAACCTACATATACAGGTGTTCTTCATTCACAGCCACTCTTTCTGCACACCACACTTAACCCATTGTAGTCAGGAGACCCGTAAAAGGGTAATTGGCAAACAGTGCAGACCCAGATCAGATGCCGCAGAATGCGGCATCTGATCAGGGTCTCCACTTTTTGCAAATAGTTTAGCCATTTTTCTTTAGGAATATGTAAATCTCATAGCCAGGTGTACCTAGAATGGAAATTGGACTCTTCCAATATATAGTGTGGGAGAGTCTATTCTGTATACAGTGATGGGTGTCGGGTGGTGCGAAGGTGTCGCTTATCTTACGTAACTGGGGCGTCCAACTGATATTGGCTTACAGTTGGACAAGGCCTGCTATCCTTGTAACAGGTAAGGGTAGAGGGAGAATGTTTTTATTTCTTCTGTTTCTTGACTTTCATTCCTTTTCCTCTTTCTTCCCTGTCCTTTTCATCTCTTCTACTGTCTCTTCTATCTCTTTTCTCCCTTTCTCTGGGAGACGACACAAAGTGACCCACAAGGGTTGACGTGTCGTTAAACCCCAACACACTCTGTATACAGTGGGTTAAGCAGATATACTGAAAGGTTACCATTGCAGCACTTTATCAAAGGTTATGGATCATACATTTCATTTTCAAGAGGATGGGTGTATTGATACTGCTAAGCACAATTTATAACATTCTCGGGACAGCTTCAACATTAACCCATTGTATACTGAATAGACTCGCCCACACAATATATTGGAAGAGTCCAATTTCAATTTTAGGTATGTCCGGCTATGAGATCTACATATTCCTAGAGAAAAATGTCTATACTATTTGCAAACAGTGGAGACCCTGATCAGATGCTGGGTTCTGCCGTCCCTGATCTGGGTCTGCACTATTTGCCAATTCCCCTTTTACGGGTATCGGACTACAATGGGTTAATTGTGTGCTAAGCGTAGACCAAGCTTGTGTGCTAAGCATAGACCAAGCATGTTGTGAAAGCTAATACTTGTTTTACCCTAAATATTTATTAGGACAGACAGACATGAACAAACTGTGTAGATCCAGATTAGATGCCACATAATGTCTGATCACATGCAGTCTGCACTATTTGCTACTTATTATCAGTTATCCTGTCCTCTCATATACAATTCAAAAAGAATTCAAAACAACAATTTGGACAGATATGGTAAATGTCCTAAAATTTCATACTTTTTGGACAGGTTTTTTTTTTTTTTTTTTTTTTCAAAACATCCATCCTTCAAATAGGGCTGTTTTGGCGGGCGGGCAGGCATCGTGGGTCGTCTCAGTTTTTCCAAGTTATATGATACCTTTATTCTTCAGTGGATTGCTTCCATATTTGGTAGGGATGAAGAGGAAGACCAGTTGGTGTTACACATGCAAGAGATACAACTCTCACTTTCTTCCTTATTTAAAAAACCTGTCCATAATGCCATTAGGTGTTTTTCTTGTTTTGCCTAAGTTTTGCTTTTTATGCAATTGATTATTAAGATACACAGTGGAAAGTCAAACAGTGTAGACCCTGATCAGACTGCTTATGCAGGAGCAGTATGATCTAGGTCTACATCGTTTGCTTATGCCACTTTGTCAGAAACTTTGTACAAAATTTTAGAACATTTTATGTAGGTGATGGAGCTGTATAAAAGTATTTTTTTAAAGAAGAAATGAAAAAAAAAATACGGGGATCTCCTATAAAAGTGAGGGTGGGTAAGAAGTGTGGGAAAATTTCAAAGAAAAAGTTTGCATGTGACATGATTATTCCAGAAGAGTTTAACCCTTGTCATGCTGAATAAATTAAAATGCCAAGCCCACTTCAAATTTTCAGCCAATCAGATTACTTGATAGAGATTGTTGATATAAATTCACAGACTTAATGATAAACAGTGCAGATCTAGGTCAGTTGGCTATTTCAGAAGCCAGCTGATCTGGATCTACACTGTTCGCAAAGGCAGGGCATATCTGGGCTCAGCAGGACTATGGTTAATGAAGTATTTGACATTATTTTCTTCTGTCTGTTCCCCTGCTTCACCACCAGTCGGGCAACATTTGCCAGATAAAATTATAAATTTTGGGAACTGGTATGATACCTTACCATGCTGTGTGCAGATTCAACAGACAACAATGTGAAATATTTTTTCTTATTTTTCCTTGAAAATAAGTTTTTGACACTTCATGCAAATTTTCTCCTTTCGGAAAATTTTTTTCTTAATTTTTCCTTAAAAAAAAAAAGATCTGACATTTCATGCTTATTGTCTCTTACAGATACATTTTGCATGCAATGTTAAGTCCTATTTTCTATGAAAAATATTTAGAAAGTATTTCAAATTGTTGTTTGCTGAAATTTGGTTTAAACCATATTTTTTTTATATAAATCCATACAGAAATAAAACAGAACAAACGTGACAAAAAGGGATCCAGAAGAACGTCAACTGACTAACTTGAATCTGAAATTTTTACCCAGCAACTGAAAAGTTAATACTACTGAGCTGGGAACAAGCATGTTATCTTCTGCATTAATAATAATTACTGTCATTTTCCCCCTCTTATATTCTGGTACTTTCCCAATTACATCATGGCTGCCTGAGGTAGGCTCCATAATAACATTAATTATCATTACTGTCCCAATTTACTAAATTTTCTTACAAAACACCAGCAAGAAGTTCAAATGCTTAGCACTCTTGGTAAAATTTTCAGCAGACGACATATTGAAATATTTTTCTTATTTTTCCTAGAAAACCAGATTTGACATTTCATGAAAATTGTTTCTAATGGAGACACTTTGAACAAAATGTCAAATCCTGTTTTATTGGAAAAAAGAAAAATATCATCAATTTGTCGTCTGCTGAATTTGCTTATACATTGGTAAAGGTTAATCTGTGTATCTGCATATTCAGATTAAGAGTCTTCACTTTTTCATCAGAAAAACTCTTTAGCTTCTTGGCTATCCAAAGATCACCCAGGGAACTGGATCAGACTGCATGATACGCAAGCCAATCAGAGTTGTTACTGGGCTCATGACAGAATGTACATTATTTCACATTGCGGCCAATGCACCGGATAAGTGGCGGTATTGGACAAATATTTTTCTTATTTCTACACGAAAACATTTGTTGTGGGTACTCATTAGAAGTGCCTCAGTGAGGCACTTCTAATGAGTACCCACAACATATGTTTTCATGCAGATATCAACACTTTTTTGGATTTAAAAAAAGTGTCTTTTCTGGAGCTGTGGAGTGCTGCATTCATCTGAAGTCATGGTTATAAACATCAGATGTTTATGGAAGCTTGCCTGGCTTCTGTCCGACAGAACCGTGGCTCTTTGCTGTTGTTGAAATCTTGCCTTTATGGGCGTAGACGAACGACTGTTTGTTGCCAACAATTGTCAGTTCATTCGTATTACTTTCAGATCTCATTTGAGCTATGAGGACTGTGCCTTGTGAAAACCTGCATTAAGAGCATTTTTCAGAAAAAAGTCACAGGAAAAAAGTCATAAAAAAAAGTCACGGAAAAAAAATCACAGAAAAAAAAGTCACGGAAAAGAAGTCACAGAAAAAAATCACAGCAAAAGGGTCACAGGTCCAAAAAGTAGAAATCTGTATTATTTATTTATGTGCACCAATGCCAATTAACCCTTGTCCTGCTGAATAAATTAAGATGCCATGCCCACTTCTAATTTTCAGCCAATCAGATTACTTGATCTGGATTGTTGCTATAAATTCACATACTTAATGGCAAACAGTGCAGATCCAGATCAGTTGGCTTCTGAAGAAGCCAACTGATCTGGATCTACACTGTTTGCAAAGGCAGGGTTTATCCAAGGGTTAAAGTAGGGAGTTTGTATATATACACCTCTCACTTAAAGAGGGTCCTGATACATATAGCTAACCTAGAAATGTTAAAAAGAGCGCCCTTTGTCACTTAAAGATGATGTCCTGTCAATTAGTTTGGTGTTCATTTATTTGCAAGTGAGTTTTGTTTTCAAAATAAAAATGTGAAAAGTCATAATTTTGTCTTTTTTTTTTTTTTTTTTTTTTGGCAAAATTATACGCTATTACCGGTAAATCATTATCTCACGTAACAGCCATAAAGAAGCAAGAGCATAACAAATTCAAAATATTTTGTGCACCTTGTGACTTTTTTTGGTGACTTTTTTTTCCTACCCAGATCTGTGACTTTTTTCCATGACATTTTTTCCTGTGATTTCTTTTCGTACATTTGCGGACATTGAAGATCCAGATCAGCCTGCGCACCCATGCAGTCTGTCCAGGGCAGTTGCATATATAACATGGTGCATACCGTATTCAACCTAATTACCGCTCATGCCCCTATAAGCGCACAGTCAAGCAATTCCATAGTCTTCGGATTACAGCCAGTGTACTTTTTGTCTACATCTGTATAAAGGCATATATTGTGGGTACCCATTTGAATTGCATCGACTTGTCGATGCAATTCAAATGATTACCCACAACCTATGCTTTTATAAAGAAAATCAGAAAAACAAAACCCCTAAAAACCATTCTATAAGCTTCATTAGATTAGTCCTTTGCTGATCTTTTTTTAAGTGTATCCTTAGTGTAGATGGATAAATATTTTACAAGTTTTCCCCGTAATTTTGAAAAACTTAAGCACATGGTGCAGTAATTAGGTTGAATATGGTAATTATAGCATGTTTTCAGATTAACATGGTTTAAAGATGGACTCCAAAAATGTGACCAATAAAAACTTTATAGATTATATAGAAAAATGACCTTTATGTCTCTTATTTTCTTCAAATAGAATACAATATTTTTGCAAGTATTTGAACAGACAAGCCTGAGCAAACAGTGTAGACCTAGATCAGATGCAGCATAAAACAGCATCTGATCAGAATCTACACTATTTGCCACTCATCCAGCAATATTTTAAACACATCTAAGGTAGTAGAATGGACCTTTTTAACCCTTCTCCTGCTGAACACGACGTGCCCTGTCTTAGCAAACAGTGTAGATCCAGATCAGTTGGCTTCTGAAGAAGCCAACTGATCTGGATCTGCACTGTTTGTTATTAAATATGTGAATTTGTATCAAAAACCCAGATCAAGTAATCTGATTGGCTGGAAATTAGAAGTGGGCATGGCATCTTAATTTATTCAGCAGGACAAGGGTTAAATTTTAGGATGAGGATGGTAAGGAGAGTGATTAGGACTCATTGAGGCGCTTCTAATGAATACTACGAAATATGTTTTTGTGGAGAAATATTAAAAATATCAATAACTTTTGGTTGAAACATTATGAAAACAAGCCTGTTCAAATAAATTGAAAATTTTACCACCAAAAATGAAAATTTTCAGATGAAAATTCTGATATTTTTTCATATTTCTGCTCAAAACATAGATTGTGGGTACTCATTAGAATCACCTTGGCCAGGCAGTTCTAACAGGTACCCACAGTCTATGTTTTGAGCAGAAATAAGAAAAATAATTTATACCCCTCTGATATTTTTTTCATATTTCTGCTCAAAACATAGATTGTGGATAGCAGAAATATGAAAAATAATTTATACCCTTGTAAACCCCAGTTTTACTATATAAAAGTAGGGTTTAAGGGGGTCAACATTATATAGGCATGTTTTCGTGATGAAAAAGCGTCTTTAATATGTGGAGTTATGTAAGGTGATCAGATACTTAGGGTTAATACGTTAGAAGCAGTGTTACCGGTGTATCACAGTTTGATTGGCATAACATTTCAGTTGATCAGTTTTGTCTGCAGTCCGGGCAATTTCCCTAAGTCGAGGGTTGAGCGCAAGACTATGGTAACTCAAACATATTTTTGAAACCCTTGTTTAGGGGCAACTTGGACCCCTTTGTAAACAATGCAAATTTAGGTGCCATTGCTCATACGAGCAATGGCACCTAAATTTTCATTGTTTACAGAAAGAAATGTTGTAATCTTCATAATGCCTTCATGGTGAGGAGATTAGGTTTGGGGAAAAACAACCATCTGACTTACGCTAGTCTTGCGCTCAACCCTCGAAGTGTATTCAGCAGTCGGAATGAAAAAACATTTGTCACCTTCTGGAACAGTCCATAGAATACTTATCAACTTGTATTTATAAAATATTTACCTATCCAGTATAGATCAAAATATAACCTCGCCCATTGACCTGAGGCTTCGGGTTTTTCAGCTCTTTAGAAATAGAAGACTGAAGCCAGAGTCACAGTGCACCGGACAAGGTTATATATATACCTATAGCAGTTATGTTTAGAATTTACCCTAACTTTCTGTATGCTGGGTATCCTAAGAGACAATTTGCAATCCTATTTCTTAGGAAAATTAAGAAAAATAAGAAAAATATTTCAAAATGTTGTCTGCTGAAATTTTTACTCAGCATGTAAAGTGTTATCGTCATATATGAACACCTTTTAAATATCAACCCAAATCACTGATTCAGAAGCAGCTTAAATCTAATTTGGTAGAAATGTGGCCTAGGGAATGGGAATTCAAGTTTGTGTGTTCATGGTGGGTTACCTTATTTGATTGGTTGCCAAGACAACTGAAAATTCTCTAAACTTTATTGCAAAAATGTAGAAAGGACTACTCCTGAAGCAGTGAAACAATTTGAACTATTGGTAAGCTTGGTATTAAAAGGTTCATTGGGTGATCCTCTAGGAAGTTTACTTTTTTTTTTTTATACCCATCTTTTTGTTTGGTTTGGTTGCAATGCCAGCCATTAGTCTAAAATAGAGAATCTTGAAACAACATCTCCATAAGCTGTAGATAAATTTCATAAAATAATGTAAACATGGTCTTAGCTTGGCAATATATAACATCCCACTAACCGCTTAAGTGAATATATTATTGCTGTTTCACTCAGGTGAGCGATGTGAGGTCTTTGTTTAATAACATCTCACAAGCTGGTGAGTTTTTAGCTCACATTCGCTATAGTAATCACTTTGTCCATCCGGTTGTCAATCTGTCTGTCTGTCCATCCATCCGTCCATTAACACTTTCAAATTACAAAAAAATCCTCAAAAGCAGCTGAAGCAATGTGTCCCTAATTAGGTTGGAATGTTGCTTGGATAGCGGGGTTTGGAAATAGCTTAAATTATGGTGATCTGCCTTTTTGCTTGGTTGCTATGGCAACTGAAAAGTCACATAGACTTATAATGGGAAAATGGTTTAATTACATTTTCTCGCTATAGCATGTAAAGTGATATGCACCATATTTGGAAGTTATGATCATTTGATGATTGTCTCCCCAGTTTTTGTGTTTTATGACCGGTGGCCATTTTGTTTGGTTATCATGGAAAAATTAGTAAGGAGGAAATTCGTGAAGCACCAGCAGGGAAAGAAGACCCTTTTACACACCAGGAGGAAATGAAGAACCTGTTGCTCGCTAGCGGGAAAAGAAGACTCTGGTGCACTCTAGCAGGGAAAGAAAATCCCATAGAGTTTGTCTCTTGTCTCTATTAAGAGGTGTGGCATAGGTGGGACTGGCAACATTCTTCTCCCACTTATTGAATAAAGATGAGAGCTTGGCAAGTCGCTGCGCTCTGGCAAAAATAAATACCATATTTGACCTAATTACCGCACCGTGCGCTTAGGTTTTTCAAAATTACTGGGAAAACTTGTGGTAAAATATGTATCCACCTATACTAAGGGTACACTTAAACAAAGATCAGTGATGGACTTATCAAATGATGATTATGTGATGTTACTGTGTTTTCATTTTCCTGATTTTCTTTATAAAAGCATATGTTGTGGGTACTCATTTGAATTGCATCAACAAGTTGATGCAATTCAAATGGGTACCCACAACATATGCCTTTATAAAGAAGTGGATAAAAAGTACACTGGCTGTAATCTGAAGACTACGGAATTGTTTGACTGTGCACTTATAGGAGTATGTGCGGTAATTAGATTGAATACAGTAGATTATAAAAAGAATGACCCTTGATAGCAGAAGTGTCTAGAACTTACCGCTTAGTTGCAATCATAATTTTATTCTGCATGGGTTATCTTCTCCTACCTCTGTGCTGTATACATGTATAAAATTATGATATTGTGAAACAACTTCTTTTCAGAAACCTCTTGGTCAATTTCCATCAAATTTCATGTGGCTCCTACTGTTGAAATGGGATTGAGAGTTTGTTCAGATGGACATGCTCCATTGACTGTCATGCCCATATATGGTAAAAAGATAATAATGAAAAAAAAACATTCGCTTCTTCAAAACCAAGAGCTGCTCAAATGATGAGCCTTTCATTAGTTGCATTGACAGGATTGGAAGGATGTTGTATAATATCTGCATATCTGCAGTGGCTATTTCACTCAGGTGAGCAAGCTGTGGCCGGTGAACCTCTTGTTTAAGCATACCTTGTTTACTGTAAATATTTGGACAGATAATATTGAGCATTGTTGGCCCAAATCTGATTACTTCTAAAGGAGTTGATCAGGGTATGCATTGTTTACCATTCATCCAGCACTTTACAGATGTGTCATTAATTATTCAAATGGACTTACTTGACTGTACAGATTTTAGGATATGACTTTACAGATTTTGAGATATTATCTTACAGAGTTTGAGATATCACTGTACAGATTTTGAGATGTTACCATTCAGATTTTGAGATATCATCATACAGATTTTGAGATGTTACGGTACAGATTTTGAGATATTACTGTACAGATTTTGAGATATTACTGTACAGATTATGATATTATATATTGTACAGATTTTGAGATATTACCATACACATTTTGGATATTGCCATACAGCTTTTGAGATATTACCGTACAGATTTTGAGATATTATTGTACAGATTTTGAAATATTACTGCACAGATTTTGAGATTTTACCTAACAGATTTTGAGATATTACTGTACAGATTTTGAGATATTACCATACAGATTTTGAGATATTCCAATACAGATTTTGAGATATTTCTGTACAGATTTTTAGATATTGTTGTACAGATTTTGATATATTACCATACAGATATTGAGATATTACCATTTAGATCCTAAATATTTAGATACCTTTAAAGGAAAGTGCTAATCACAATGGCAGCAGATTACTTTTTTTTCCAGGGAAAATAAGGCTTGACATTTCATGTGAATTGTCTTATTTTCTTGAAGAAATAATAATAAAACAAATGTAGAATGTTGTTTGCTATAACTTTGCTTAGCATTTTACAAAATTCAAAATGTTATCAGCTACAATTTTGCTCTACACTTTAAGGGTTAATGGTTTTGCCAAGCAGAATGGCCAAGTCTCATTTTCTCAGAAAAAATATTAATAATAAAAAAAATTAGGATGTCATCTGCTACCGTTTTCTTAGTTCCTTACAGTACTTGGTAGTTGTCTATGACCATGGGCATAGACAGTCTAAGGTTGATATTGCTCTTGAAGAACTGTAGGAAAGATCATGGATTGGTCCAACGCTATTTTCTGTGGACTGCTTAACATTTTGTTCTTGTGTGCTAAGAGTAGACCAAGCTTTTTGTGAAAGCTAATACTTGTATTAAGATAGTAATCGCATCAATTTGATTACTTGTTGATGTGTCTAAAAACTGCTGAATGAGTGGCAAACAATGTAGATCTTGATCAGATGCCGTAGAATGTGGTATCTGATCTGGGTCTATGCTCGGGCATTCTGTGCCAGTGCTTTGGATAAATACAGTAAAGTTTGGTAAGAAATTAACCCATTTAAGCCTAGCGTCCCATAAAAGGGACATTTACAGTGTAGACTCAGATCAGATGCCGCAGAATGCGGCATCTGATCAGTCTACACTGTTAGCATTAAATTCAGAAATTTTTACAAAACATGATCATAATAAAATTAACCAGACACCCCTTATATAGGAAATGGACCTGTCCAAAGAGATGAGGTAGAAGAATCCACTCGGCATAAATGTGTCAATGTGTCTGAATATTTGGGATTATTATAACCTTGAAAACTGGACTTTTTGTGATTCTTATACTTTTACGATCTCTTATATCGATAAGTGCATTATTATCTATACTTACAGTCATACTCTCCAGTGATTGACAGAAGCATCTACAAGCTGACTGTAGATAATAGAACTCGGCTCTCCTCACATTGTGGTAGTTGCAAGTTGATCAGCTGTGTGATCAAATATTATTGGATAAACTGCCGAGTGTTGTGCTGGGGTCAGAGAATTAGTTGGATTAAATTTGTTTATTAGTAGCTGGATATTTGTTCATACTGTATTTGAGATTTTTAAATCTGAATTTGAATTTGAGATTTCATTTTTTTTTTGGTTTTAATGTACAAAAATCTTGGATATTGTGGCATTTTTGGTGCAGTGATTATGTGTTAAAATTGGGATAAAATCTTGGATTTGTATCTTTCAGAGTGGTGTGATTTTGTCTGAAAATTTTAATGAAACGTATTTTCTTGGTGGTGGAAGTCCAGTTGTATTTGTAATTAATTAATGCTTAGCACTCTGGGTAAAATTTTCAGCAGACAACATAGTGAAATATTTTTCTTATGTTTCCAGAAAACAGGTTTGACATTCCATGCAAATTGTTTCGCATGAAATGTCAAATTCTGTTTCTAGGAAATGTAAGAAAAATGTCATCAATTTGTCATCTGCTGAACAAGCCCAGAGGAATGTAAAGTTAATATAAGTTAGATAGTTTAACTCTTAAAGCGCTAAACAAAATTGTAGCAGACGACAGTCTATTTTTTTAAAAATAAAATCATTTTTCAGAGAAAATAAGACATGGCATTTCATGTGAATTTTCTGCTAGGCAGACAATCCACATGAAATGCCAAGTCTGATTTTCTCTGAAAAATAGCAGACTATTTATAATTTTCTCTGAAAAATAATAATATTAAAAAATAATCAGCATGTCATCTGCTGCAGTTGTGATAAGTGCTAGTTTGGTTTAGTTCTAGTTCATTTTATAGTAAAAACATGGCTTAGTTTAGGTAGTTGTATTGAATAATATAATGGTAAGTAGTTTTTGACTTATATAGTGTGCCCAGATGCATTTTTTCTATAGAACTTTTAGATAACACTTTGCTGGCTGGGTAAAACCAGGAGGTCGCGGGTTCAACCCCCCTTCGAGGTCGGCAACATTCTTTCGTGGAGATTGATCATGAAATATTTTCTACGGTCATTCTCTCCCTTCCACTGATTCAAGAAGGGCAGTTGTCAGTTTCTGGCAAAAGAATGTGCACAATACTGGTTAACCGCTTAGAGGACTAAGCCTGCCCAGTAAATGTGTGGTTAGGTAAACTAACCGCGCTCGACATGACCCCATTGGGTTGACTGGGCCGTAAAACCTCAACACAAACAAAAATTTCAGCAGACAACATTTTGAATTTTTTTTTTTTTTTTCTAGGAAATAGGATTTGACATTTTATGCAAATTGTCTCCTTAGGAGAGTTTGCATAAAATGTCAGATCCTATTTTATATAAAAAAAAAAAATAACAAAAGTATTTCAAAATGTTGTTTGCTGAATTTGCCCATAGCATGGTATTAAAGTGATAAAATAGCCTTTTTGTTTTTCAACATGTCATATAATTATTAAAGTTGCTATATTCAATATTCACAACAGTAATTGTGTAAATGTTTACTTAAAGAGCTAATCACAAATGCAGCAAACGCCATTCTGATTTTTTTTTTTTAGAAAAGAAGGCTTGACATTTCATGTGAGTCATCTGCTGGGCAGCCAATTCACATGAAACGCCAAGTCTTATTTTCTCTGAAAAATAATTTTGAAAAAATTAGAAAGTTATCTGCAACAATTTTGCTCAGCACTTTAAGAGGTAATACTTTTTCCTGTAGCTTAAACAATATGTTCTTTAATTTGAGAGTTTGATAATAATCAGCCTTTCTTTCATAATCAAGAGAAGTTTGGTTTTATTTGTGACTTAATAAATTTCAAATCCACCAGGACATCTGTGGCTGTCCTTACAAGTTATGTGCATTTTTTATTTTACAGCCGAAATGTTGGTACTTATATTTTTATTGTTTCCACAAAAGCATATTCAGTTAAATTGCCACACTACAAAACCATACCTTGTAGGCATACTCAGTTAAATTCTTGCAGTAAAAAAACTTACTATGACCTCATGCATACTCAGTTAAATTGCCACAGTACAAAACCATACCTTCAGCATACCCAGTTAAATTGCCCCACTACAAAACCATACTTTGTATGTACTTAGTGATAAGGTTAAATTGCCACACTACAAAATCATACCCTGTACATAGTTAAATTTGCACTGTTGTGCACACTCAGTTATAATTTTCCACATTATAAAACCATACCTTATGCAACATCAGTAAAATTGCCACACTACAAAACCATACCTTTTACATACTCAGTTAAATTGCCACAGTTCAAAACTATACATTGTGCATACTCAGTTAACTTGCCACAGTTCAAAACCATACATTGTGCATACTGTTAATTTGCCACAGGTCAGAACCATACATTTTGCTCACTCAGTTAATTTGCCACAGTTCAAAACCATACCTTATACAACATCAGTTAAATTGCCACACTACAAAACTATACCTTTTACATACTCAGTTAAATTGCCACAGTTCAAAACCATACATTGTGCATACTCAGATAATTTGCCACAGTTCAAAACCATACATTGTGCATACTCAGTTAATTTGCCACAGTACAAAACCATACATTGTGCATACTCAGTTAATTTGCCACAGTTCAAAACCATACATTGTGCATACTCAGTTAAATTACCACATTACAAAACCATACATTGTGCATACTCAGTTAATTTGCCACAGTACAAAACCATACATGGTGCATACTCAGTTAATTTGCCACAGTACAAAACCATACATTGTGCATACTCAGTTAATTTGCCACAGTTCAAAACCATACATTGTGCATACTCAGTTAATGTGCCACAGTTTAAAACCATACATTGTGCATATTCAGTTAATTTGCTAATTACAAAACCATACCTTATGCATACTCAGTTAAATTGCCACATTACAAAACTATACTTTGTGCTTACTCATTTAAATTGCCACACAACAAAACCATACCTTCTGATTACTCAGATAATTTGCCACAGTACAAAGCCATACTTTGTGCATGCTCAGTTGATTTGCCACAGTACAAAACCATAATTTGTGCGTACTCAGTTAGTTTACCATAGTATGAAAACAGAACCTAACTGCCACTTTTTTGTACTTTTAATTCTTTACTTTTGTTTGACTCACCAGCACACAAAAGTACAGGGCCCAGTTGTTCAAAGCATCATTAATTTAACGATCTTGTTAAGGGTCATTTCGTTTACTGTTTTAGCAGATTCGATATACAATATTCTGATATTTTTTGCTGAAAAAAAATGAGTAGTTTTTGCACTGCAAAAGCTATTCACATTTTTTCAGCAAAAAATTTCAGCACATTTGTGTATCACTCGATGTAAATTTTAATGAATTGTTAACTAACGAGGTCCTTAGCTTTGAACAACTGGGCCCAGAAGTATAGCGGTCTGGCCACAGCGTCTGGGTTCCTGTCCATAATGTCTTGGATTAAAATTTTTAGAGACTCGTGTCTCATTAACCACTGAATTGATTTGATTGACAATTAGACAGATGTAAGGTGGTGCTCTAAAGTTTTATACAGTACAAACCTACCCCACCCCTCTCAGTGATCTTGAAGTCAAAGTAACTGACTTAGAATTTTGTACGTGAAACTTTTTGGTCAATGCTTTTAGAGCTTCATGTCTGCTTAAAAATGACTTACTAAGCGAACTTACAGACATATGGAGCAAATAGTGTAGACCATTATCAAGTCTCCTTCTAAATCTTGCTTTTTAGAAGTAGTTTGATCAGAGTAAACTCTATTTAACATTCATGCAGCCATGGAATAATTTAATTTTTTTGTAAAACATTGATGTGGTTTGCCACATTTTCAGTTTGTTATTTTGATCCTTTAGTTAGCTATAAAAATGATGGAGTTGAAAGATTGACATGCGGAATTCAATTGCAAGCAGATGAGATTTCAAACTTATTTCTTATTTTTCATTGCTCAGGACGTGACATTTCATGCAAATTACAGTTGGCATGAAATTTTGGCCCTATTTTTGATGATAAAGCAAGAAAAAGATGCTAGTTTGCTGTCTGCTGATTTCTAGATCAGCTGCGCTCTAAGGGATAATTTTCTTAACAAGGCTATTCATTTGATACAGTAATAACCCTAAGTATTGGGGCAAACAGGCCTGGGCGAACAGTGTAGACCCAGATGAGATGCCACAGAATGCAGTGTCTGATCTGGGTCTACTCTGTTTGCCACTCATTCAGCCATTTTTATACACAACGTCAGGTATTAACCCTTGTCCTGCTGAATAAATTGAGATGCCATGCCCACTTCTAATTTTCAGCCAATCAAATTACTTGATCTGGATTATTGCTATAAACTCACATACTTAATGGCAAACAGTGCAGATCCAGATCAGTTGGCTTCTTCAGAAGCCAACTGATCTGGATCTACACTGTTTGAAAGGCAGGGTATATCCAGGTTCAGCAGGGCAAGGTTTAAAGACTTGCTCAAGTTATATGGAAGATGCGGTAAAAGATGATAAAACAAGAAAACGATGCTAGTATGCCGCCTGAATTTGTGATCAGCAGCGCACTGAGGGATAAGTTTCCAATCAAGGCTTCCATATTTACCCTAAGGATTGGGACACATTAACTCTTTACCATACGTGTTCTAAAATTTGAAAAAAAGTCTATTTTACTGCTGAATGAGTGACAAACAGTGTAGACCTTGATCAGATGCCACATTCTGCAGCATCTTATCTGGGTCTACACGGTTTGCTCAGGCCTGTCTGTTCCAATATATAAATTTATTATGGTATTTAATAGATCTTTGCTTATTGAGATTGCTTGTTTTATTTGATTTGGTTAATTTCTCAGACATTTTGAGAGGGCTTTTATTGGTTTTCGGTTTTAAGATGATTAAAAGCTTAATTAATTTGATTGTTTCTCAAATATCTGGATATTTTCAGACATTTACTCATGATTCATTACTATGTTGTCCGCAGTCCATTACGAAAACAAGCCTATTCAAATATATTGGAAATTTTACCACCAAAAAAATGAAAATTTTCAGATAAAAAATTCTGATATTGTTCATATTTCTGCTAAAAACATAGATTGTGGGTACTCGTTAGAACCGCCTCGCCGAGGCGGTTCTAACGAGTACCCACAATCTATGTTTTCAGCAGAAATAAGAAAAATAATGTATACCCCTGTAAACCCCAGTTTTACTATATAAAAGTGGGGTTTAAGGGGGTCAAAATTATATAGGTATGTTTTCGTGATGCATATGCAAACTGGACATATCATATTTACCCGAAATATTCGGACAGATAGGCCTCGGTGAACTGTGTAGACCCAGATCAGTCATCTTATCAGCGTCTACACTGTTGAACTCATATGGCAGTAGCGTAATAACCATTAGTATTGGGATAGATAGGCTTTTGCAAACAGTGTAGACCCTGATCAGATGCCGCAGTATGCGGCATCTGATCAGGGTCTATACTGTTTGCTATACATACAACAATATTTTACGAACATCAAGAGGTAATAAAATGGACTATTTTAAATTTTTGGACAAGTATGGTAAGTAGATAAGGTATCGCAATACTTAGAATAAATAAGGTACACGTACAACATCATTTGTATTTAGACAATCAACAGACAGTTGTGAGTGGCAAAAATCCGCAGGACAGCATAGCTTGCCTACATCCCACCTTACCTCTAAAAACTTTAACCAAACACTTAAACATGATTTTTTTTCTAAGTCTGTGACCTTGACCTTAGGGTCACTCATGTGGGTCAGGATGGTACAGCATAGAACTTCAGACCAGTACCTTAAACTTCAGGGCAAGTATTATGAACTACCTCCATTCATTTGTCAGGAGATATAGTCTTTTAACCCTTAAAGCCCCAAGCAAAATCTGCAGCAGACGACAATCTAAAATTTTCATTTTTTATTTTTCAGAAAAAACTAGTCTTGATATTTTATGTGAATCGTCTGCTTGCAGACGATTCACATGAAATATCAAGACTTGTTTTCATCTGAAAATAAAAAAAATAAATCAAAAGTTGTCGTCTGCTTTAGTTGTGATTGGCGCTTTAAGGGTTAAAATCTTTAACCAAAAACTTTAACTGATGCTAACACCAATTCCATGGTGGCTGCTATAACTCCACCTGTACTTTTTGTTTAGGCGAGATAAAAATATCCCATTTTGACGAAGTAACCCCGGCCGAGGTCGGCAACATTCTTTCCTGGAGATTGATCATGAAATATTTTCTACGGTCATTCTCTCTCTTCCGCTGATTCAAGAAGGGCAGTTGTCAGTTTCTGGTGAAAGAATGCGCACAATACTGGTTAACCGCTTAGAGGACTAAGCCTGCCCAGTAAACGTGTGGTTAGGTAAACTGACCACGCTTGACATGACCTCATTGGGTTGACTGGGCCGTAAAACCTCAACACAAACAAACAAACATAAGGAAGTAGAATGCTTGCACAATTACAATCAAGTATCAGAAAGATTTCCTTTCTCATTAAAAAGTAGTTAAACAGTTGTAGGCAATTTATATTTTGAAAATCATAACCCTTGTCCTGAAGAACCTGGATATACCCTGCCTTTGGAAACAGCGTAAATCCAAATCAGTTGGCTTCTAAATCTGAAGAAGCCAACTGATCTGGATCTGCACTGTTTGTCATTTAGTATGGTAATTTGTATCAACAACCTAGGTCAAGTTATTTGATTGGCTTAAAATTAGAAGTGGGCAGAGCATCATAATTTATTCAGCATGGCAAGGGTAACCTCCTCTATTGCCTCCTGGCTTAGTGCCCTATAAGCAGAAGTAACTGAGTATAAAGTTTATTGCAATGTGTACCGGCACAGTGGCTCAGTGGTAGAGCGTCCGCTTTGTGACCGGGAGGTTGCGGGTTCGATCCCCGGCCGGGTCATACCAAAGACTTTAAAAATGGTACTAGCTGCTCTTTCGCTTGGCGCTCAGCATTAAGAAAGTAGAGCTAGAACTGGTCAGCTCAGTGTCAGTATAATGTGACTGGGTGGAATATCATGTCAAAGTGTCTGGGGCGTGATATTTCAGTGAGGCAGCACTCTAAAAGTGAGCATTGAGCTCCCTGCCACATCCAGACACCGTCGCGATATGACTGAAAAAGGTTGAAAGCGACGTTAAGCCCAAATCAAACAAATTATTGCAATGTGACTACCGTATTCGACCTACTGTCCTTTTGACATCTCTCAGAAAGACGTTTTTTGCTTGGCGTTTTATCTTAAATGAAAATATTTTGTTCTGATTGACTATATCTTATCAGAAACCACTTGTCTTTTCTGTTTCTGTGTTTTGTTCTCAAATATGTACCCTAAAATTAAATTTATCGCCAAAAATTGGTCTGACCTATGCAATTTCTATGGTAAAGTGATTTTTTTGAATTTTTGTATTAGTAAATATTTTTTACTTTTCTTTGCTGAATTTAAATTATTGATGTTTCACAACAATATTGTGAAAATTTCAGAAATATTGAACAAGCAGAACTTGTTGAAAATCTGCCTACCTACCCTACAAATTACCCTACAAATTTCTGCATATTTTTCATTCATTTTTACTATGGGAAAAAGTGAAAATATTGGATTTTTTAAAACCACTGACTAGAATAAAACTTTTTGCGCATAGGTAGTTACGACAAATGGTTTTGCATTAAATCATGATAAAAGTTTGCAAATTTACCTCTTCTGTTTAAAGCACCGAGCAAAAAGCGACTTTCTGAAAGATGTCGAAAGCATAGTAATAACCGCACATACTCCTATAAGCGCACAGTCAAGCAATTTCCGAGACTTTAGATTACAGCCCGTCTACTTTTAACCACTTCTTTATAAAATCATATGTTGTGGGTACTCATTTGAATTGCCTCGACTTGTCGAGGCAATTCAAAAGAGTACCCACAACATGATTTTATAAAGAAAATCAAAAGCATATCGCATAAGCATCATTAAATAAGCAGTTCTCTGCTGATCTTTCTTCAACATGTACCTTTATTAGGTATATTTCACTACACGTTTTTTCCCAATTTTGAAAAAGCTAAGGGCACAGTGCGGTAATTAGGTCGAATACGGTAAATGAATTTTTTGGCGCTAGCCTATAATGGAATATTTTTTTTGTCGGTCTCATCCAATTATAATGCCACAAAACAAGGTCTTGTCCCATCATGTCATGGCACATCACAACCTGGGGATTTAATTGCAACACTCAAAAGAAGCATCCGGGTGGCCAAGTGGTTAGCACCCGACTTCAGATCACAAAGAGGTCCCATGTTTGAATAATATGGAAGTCGGCTCATGACTGTAAGCAGACAATTAACTTGAAATGTCATGCCTTTTTGTCTCTGAAAAAAAAAATGCAACATAAATAAATAAATAAATAAATAAATAAATAAATAAATAAAATCAAATGTTGTCTGCTGCTGTTATGATTAAATTATTATTAAATCAATCAATCTATCAGTCAATCAATCAATCAATCAATCAATCAAAAAAAGTCACCTGCAGTTATGATTAGTGATTTAAGGATTAAGTTTTAAGGTATATGCTAGTTAAAGTCACATAACATGTTTGATAACCCTTTTAACCCTGAGATTCTGAAATAGACCCTTCCATTTCTACATTTGGACACATCCATTGCTCCATTGCTCCCAAAAGAGTGATAGTTGTAAATCAAGAGCAGAATGGCAGACATTGCAGATCCTGATGAGACTGCTGGTTATGAGCCATCTCATCTGGATGTACACTGTTTGCAAAAGTATCAGTCTACTGGGCTGAAAGTATTAGGCAAATTTAATGCCTTTAAATAGTGCCTTATTTATTTAGTTCAGGAAATGTGATGGGTGGTATTTTGCTGTAATAGTGGTAATTGTAAATAGCAATTCCAACAGTTTGGATAGCTTTCAAAACATGTTTTTGAATCCTGTCTTATCTATAAAGAATTCTTATTATGTAATTGAATATTATTGTTAATGGAATTTATGACATGTTGCAGATATTATAATTCATAAGCACTTAAGAGGGTTGCCGGGGTATCCACATAATATTTTTCTTATTTCTCTGTGAGACTTATGTTGTGGGTACTCGGTGAGGCGCTTCTATTGAGTACCCATAATATAAGTTTTTGTAGAGAAATAAGAAAAATCATCACGAAAACATGCCTATATAATTTTGACCCCTTTAAACCCCACATTTATATAGTAAAACTGGGGTTTACAGGGGTATACATTATTTTTCTTATTTCTGCTCAAAACATAGATTGTGGGTACTCATTAGAACTGCCTCGCTGAGGCAGTTCTAACGAGTACCCACAATCTAGCTGAGGCAGTTCTAACGAGTACCCACAATCTATGTTTTGAGCAGAAATAAGAAAAATATCAGAGATTTTTATCTGAAAATTTTCAGTTTTTGGAGGTGAAATTTTCAATATATTTGAATAGGCATGTTTTCGTAATGATTAGTACTTTTAGGATGATTAAATGCCTTATTTACATCTGAAGCTGTGCATAAGTATTCTCTCCCAGGCAAAAGGATATTACATTGTGGCTCTTTCAGCCTGTTATTGTGCCCTGCCCTCCCCTCCCCCCCCCCTCCCCAAGCCCAACCCCGCCCAATTGAGGCAGTTCTAATTTTTACCCGCAACATGGACATTAAGAAATAATAAAATACATTTCTTTTTTTGGACGGGTTTTTCAAAAAAATTTGTCCTTTAAAATAGTGATGTCCAGGTGGGCAGGCATCGGGCATCGTCCCAGGTTAACCTTTTGATTAAACTTTTTCAAAGTTGTGTGTTACAGTTATTCTTCAGTGGATAGCTTTCGTATTTGATAGGGATGAAGAGAGGGACCAGTAGGTGTTAGGTGTTTCACATGCAAGAGAGACGACTCTCACTTTCTTCATTATTTAAAAAACCCATCCATAATGCCATTAAGCGTTTTTCTTGTTTTTTTTTAAAAAATCCTGAACTGGACATCAGTGTCTGATCAGACTACACTCTGTTAGCCACTTTAACACTTACTGATTCAGCAGACGACAAACTGTTATTTTTCTAATTTTTCCAATAAAATAGGATCTGACACTTCATGCAAATTGTCTCCTTAGGAGACAATTTGCATGAAGTGTCAGATCCTGTTTTATAGAAAAAATAAGAAAAATGTTCAAAATGTTGTCTGCTGAAATTTTTACCCAGCATGCAGTGTTAAACTTATCAACAGGTCGTTAAATGGACTTGTGAAGTTTTAAGGGGAATTACGCTAAGGAGTTATTATGTCCCTTTTTTTTAGGATAATCATGGTATCTAATGCTGTGATTTCTGGGTTTATGCATAATTGAATTGTACTTGTTGATGAAAATGATACATATAAAATCGTCGAAAGAACGTTGTTTAGATGCCTTGATAATTATGTCAGAATATGATTTATGGAAAATTATTGAATAGTCTGCAAGAGAGCGAATTTAATATGCATTATGAGAGTTTTGCAGACTCAATGAATTACTATAGCTTTTCATTAATCTTGCCAAGTTTTCATATATTTCTATGTATGAACTATGTCATTTCGTTGGTTATTGGAATATGAGTCACTAAAAATTTTGATTCAAAACCATTCAAAAACTTACTGCGGATACGAACCCTGACGCTGATGTAAGAGTGCTGTAGCTCTTTTTTTGTACAGATGAGCTGAAAAGGGATCAAAATTAGGAGACAGTTTGCTTGAAATGTCGAATCCTAGTTTCTGGAAAAAAAAACAGAAGAATATTTCAAAATGCCGTCTGCTGAAATTATTACCCAGCATGCTGAGCATTATATATAATGGGATTCTGACTGCCTTGGAGGAAATTGAAAGTAAAATAATTGTTTCTAAATCCAATTTATATAAATATGCATGCCTTCTGTGCATATCTGTCATGCATATTTATATAATCTGATTTAGAAGCAAAGATGATGTAAATTTCATTTTATATTTACATGCATTTACAAAGAAATTGCATTAAATATCTACATGAGTTTACAAAGAAACATGACTCTCCATTTTGCAGGGTGAGAGAAGCACATCACGAGAACATGCCTATATAATATTGACCCCCTTAAACCTCACTTTTATATAGTAAAACTGGGGTTTACGGGGGTATATATTATTTTTCTTATTTCTGCTCAAAACATAGATTGTGGGTGCTTGTTAGAACTGCCTCGCCAAGGCAGTTCTAACGAGTACCCACAATCTATTTTTTGGGCAGAAATATGAAAAATATGAGAGATTTTATCTGAAAATTTTCATTTTTTTTTTAGATTAAATTTCCTATATATTTGAATAGGCATGTTTTCGTAATGAAAATTTATCCTACTGAACCTGGATTTGCCTTGCCTTGCAAACAGTGCAGATCCAGATCAGTTGGCTTCTGAAAAAAAAGTGTATGTCAAGATCAATTTGCTTCTGAAGAAGCCAGCTGATCTGGATCTACATTATTTGTCATTATGTGTGTGAATTTGTATCAGCAACCTGGATCAAGTAAACTGATTGGCTGAAAATTAGAAGTGGGTGTGGCATCTTTTTTATTTAGCATGGCAAGGGTTAATATTTGGACAGACATCACTGAGTAACAGTGTAGATCTAGATCACAAAAATAATCAAATGAGCATTTGAACATTGATAGAGGGCAGTGAGAAGAAGTATGTAATTTTTCCTTTGATTAATTTAGGGAGATTCATATTTTTAGCTCACCTGAGCTCTGCTCAGGATGAGCTATTGTGATCACTTTTCGTCCGTCGTCCGTCCGTGCGTCCGTGCGTCCGTGCGTCCGTCCGTCCGTCCGTCCGTCCGTCCGTCCGTCCGTTAACATTTTCAAACGACTTCTCCTCTGAAACCGCTGAGCCAATTTTGCTCAAATTTCATACGGAGCCTCCTTAGGGTGGGGGAACGAAAAATTGCTAAAATGGTCACGGTCCATTGACCAAGATGGCCGCCACGCCCATATATGGTAAAAACCTTTAAAAATCTTCTCCTACAGAACCAAGAATGCCTTGGGGCTGAACCTTTGCAGGAATCATCGGGGACGGGAGGTCTACCAAAATTGCTAAAAGAATTGTCGTACGTTGACCTTTGACCTTTTTACGGCAAGGTCAAGTTTGCTTCCCTATGCATTTGTATGGGAAAAACTTTAAAAATCTTCTTCTCCAAAACCAAGCATGCCTTATGGCTGAATCTTTGCATATATCTTCGGGAACAGAAGAGCTACCAAAATTGCTAAAATAATGGTCGTACATTGACATTTGACCTTTTTACGATAAGGTCAATTTTGCTTCCTTATGCATTTGTATGCGAAAAATGTTCAGAATTTCAAACAACTTCTCCTCTGGAGCCTCTGGGCCAATTTTGCTCAAATTTCATATGGAGCCTCCTTAGGGTGGGGGAACGAAAAATTGCTAAAATGGTCACGGTCCATTGACCAAGATGGCTGCCACGCCCATATATGGTAAAAACCTTTAAAAATCTTCTCCTACAGAACCGAGAACACCTTGGGGCTGAACCTTTGCAGGAATCATCGGGGACAGGAGGTCTACCAAAGTTGCTAAAAGAATTGTCGTACGTTGACCTTTGACCTTTTTACGGCAAGGTCAAGTTTGCTTCCCTATGCATTTGTATGGGAAAAACTTTAAAAATCTTCTTCTCCAAAACCGAGCATGCCTTATGGCTGAATCTTTGCATATATCTTTGGGAACAGGAGGGCTACCAAAATTGCTAAAATAATGGTCGTACATTGACATTTGACCTTTTTACGATAAGGTCAATTTTGTTTCCTTATGCATTTGTATGGGAAAAATGTTCAGAATTTCAAACAACTTCTCCTCTGGAGCCTCTGGGCCAATTTTGCTCAAATTTCATATGGAGCCTCCTTAGGTAGGGGGGACAAAAGATTGCTAAAATGGTCACGGCTCGTTGACCAAGATGGGCGCCATGCCCATATATGGTAAAAACCTTTATAAATCTTCTTCTCTAGAACCGAGGATGCTTTGGGGCTGAATGTTCGCATAAATCATCGGGGACAGGGGGTCTACCAAAATTGCTAAAATAATGGTCATACATTGACATTTGACCTTTTTACGCAAGGTCAAGTTTGCTTCCTTATGCATTTGCATGGGAAAAAACATTTAAAAATCTTATTCTCCAAAACCAAGGATGGCTTGTGGCTGAATCTTTGCATATATCATCTGGAACGGGCGGTCTACCAAAGTTGCTAAAATAATTCATACATTGACATTTAACCTTTTTACGGCGAGGTCAAGTTTGCTTCTGTATGCATTTGTATGGGCCCCATACATTTTTATGGAAAAAAGTTGATAATTTCAAATGGCTTTTCCTCTGAAGCCTGCTAAGAACTGCTCAAATGATGATATTTTCATTAGTTGCGATGATAGGATTGGAAAAATGTTGCTTAACATCTGCATGTCTGCAGTGGCTTTGTCACTCAGGTGAGCGAATCGTGGCCCGTGGGCCTCTTGTTAGGGGAGGGTATCTGTATCAAAAAATGAATTGCTTCCCATCTGAAAAGGGGTCTGTTCTTATGGTAAAAGGCTAGTCTAAGGTTATATGCCCTTCAGATATTTGATAAACCTGTTTTGTGTGGCAGGGTATAAAGCAGTTTTTGTAATGTTTTTATTCCAGTATGTATATGGATAGGTCTAGATAAGAGTGGGTAACAGGTAAATAGTTTTCTTATTTCTTGACGAAAATATATGTTGTGGGTACTCATTAGAAGCGCCTCACTGAGGCGCTTCTAATGAGTACCCACAACATATGTTTTTGTCTAGAATTAAGAAAAATATGGCTATTTTTTTGTTGAAAAAAGCGCCTTATCAAGAGCTATGATATGGATGTGAAAAGTTCGGGACCATGGAAATTTGTTCTAGACATTCGTAGTTTGAGCCACTAAGGGTTAATCATAATGCCAGGGAAGCGAATGGGGATAATTTAGGGATGTCTTTTCTATTTTCTATAAAATAATGCTATGTTGAGTGTACTCATTAGAATTGCCTCATTGAGGCAATTATTATGAGTATACACAACATACATTTTCATGATAAGATAAGTAAATTTCTCTAAAATGTCCCTAAATATCCATTTATTTGTTTTCTCGAGCATTCTGAAGAATTTTCTCGGGAGTTTAAAAAAAGTTTGAATCAGGCGAAATAAATGAACCATCAGTGTTCGAGTTATTGAAGTATTCATTGCGAAACATGTCTATTTAAATATATAGAAAATTTCATCTCCAAACACTGACAATTTTCAGATGAAAACTCTTATATTTGTCATACTTCTGCTCAGAACATAGATTGTGGGTATTTGTTAGAGCTGTCTCGCTGAGGTGGTTCTAATGAGTACTCACAATCTATGTTTTTGAGCAGAAATAAGAAAAAATAATGTATACTCCTGTAAACCCAGTTTTACTGTATAAAAGTGGGGTTTAAGGGGTCAATATTATATAGGCATGTTTTCGTGATGTACGGTAAACTTCAGAATTGCGGCATACTTCAGATTTGGCTCCAGGAAGAGCAAAGGTCTATTTTGTTTGCAGCAGGTGTGGGATAGGGGTTGTTTTAATTCTATAATATCCTCGGTCTTTTATTCCTCTCACCCTGTCTTTGGGACAGCTTTTCAGGAGTGTAATATTGTTCATATTGTTCACAAGTTTAACAGTTTTGACTGGCAAACAGAAGAAAAAGGCATTTATTTTTACTATAACCCTGTAATGACCCTTTGTATTGGGACAGGTAGGCCTTTGCAAACAGTATAGACCCAGATCAGATGCTGCAGAATGCAGCATCTGATCAGGGTCTACCTTGTTTGCCATACATACAGAACTATTTTAGACACATCAACAGGTAGTAGAATGGACTATTTCAAATTTTAAGACAAGTAAGGTAAGAAGGTAAGATGTCTCAATACTTAAGGTGAAGCCGGCCTTGGTGGCTCAGTTGGATGCGCCGTCCGACTGGAGACCAGGAGGTCGCAGGTTCAACCCCCACCGAGGTCGGCAACATTCTTTCGTGGAGATTGATGATGAAATATTTTCTACGGTCATTCTCTCCCTTCCGCTGATTCAAGAAGGGCAGTTGTCAGTTTCTGGCGAAAGAATGTGCACAATACTGGTTAACCGCTTAGAGGACTAAGCCTTCCCAGTAAACGTGTGGTTAGGTAAACTGACCGCACTCGACATGACTCCATTGGGTTGACTGGGCCTTAAAACCTCAACACAAACAAATACTTAAGGTGAACAACTGAACATGGTACTCAAATTTCCTTCATTTCAGTACTAGTCAGTTTTCAACTTCTACTAAACATCATTAGGTCTCAAAATTTCACAAAATACTGTTTATTATGGCTGTGACCTTTGCCCAATTATGAGTGGTCATAAATTGGTGACTTTATTCTCAATAAATGTAAGTAATACCATTAATGAGCTTAGGTACAGGAAAAAGGACATTATGCCAAAGTGTGAACCATGAAATGTTGGTACTCATTAGAAGTGCCTCGGTGATGTGCTTCTGAAGAGTACCCACAATATATATTTTTGTGGAGAAATAAGAAAATTCTTTTCCCGATACCCACTCTTATCCAGAGATGTGCATAGCAAAGGTCCAAATCAGATCTTGCAACTTTGTTGGCTGATCGGGATCTTTTTACTATTTGCTCCAAAGGCCCATTTTATCTAGGGATAACTCATGTACAATATAAAGATCCTTGCCAAACTGGAAGGATGCACAAGCAATCTTTCTTTTCCCATAGTTCATCCATTACGAAAACATGCCTATTCAAATATACTGAAAATTTTACCACCAAAAAATGAAAATTTTCAGATAAAAAATTCTGATATTTTTCATGTTTCTGCTCAAAACATAGATTGTGGGTACTCATTAGAACTGCCTCATTGAGGCAGTTCTAACAAGTACCCACAATCTATGTTTTTGAGCAGAAATAGAAAAATAATATATACCCCTGCAAACCCCAGTTTTACTACATAAAAGTGAAGTTTAAGGGGGTCAAAATTATACAGGCATATTTTCGTGATGAGCTCCAGACAAGAGGAGTACTGCATTTACCATGTTTTCGGACAGGCAGGCCTGAGCAAACAGTGTAGACCCAGATGAGACGCCGCAGAACACGGCATCTCATCAGGGTCTACACTGTTTGACACTCATCCAGCAATTTTTTGACACAACTTGGTAGATAATTGTACTAGTTTAAAATTTAGAATAAGTATGGTAAGGAGTTGAGGTGTCTGAATACTTGTGGTAACTATGGTATCAAGCTAATTTTTTTTTTTTCTTATTTTGCCATGAAAATATGCATTTTGGGTACTCACTAGTACTAGAGGCAAACTCATAGTGAGTACCCAAATCAAATAAGAAAACTATCACTTTTTTTTGCTTAAAAAACTAACATCACGAAAACATGCCTATATAATGTTGACCCCCTTAAACCCCACTTTTATATAGTAAAACTGGGGTTTACAGGGGTATACATTATTTTTCTTATTTCTGCTCAAAACATTGATTGTGGATGCTTGTTAGAACTGCCTCGCCGAGGCGGTTCTAACAGGTACCCACAATCTATGTTTGAGCAGAAATATGAAAAAATATCAGAATTTTTATCTGAAAATTTTCATTTTTTGGTGGTAAAATTTTCAGTATATTTGAATAGGCGTGTTTTCGTAATGTCTGGATTTATATGTGTAACAAAGGGTTCAGTAACTATGATACGGCAAAAATAAAAAATCTCTGTGACTGGATCTCTTATTTTGTAACAGATTTCACTTTTGCCTGGGGAGGGGTCAGTTTTGTTAGGTAGTTGACCTTCACCCTGCAGAGGGTGAAATTAACAGATGACTTTTGTTTGAATATTTTATTTTTAGTGATAAAAAAAAAAAGTAGAAAATGTCTGCTGATTTGAAGAATTTGTCTATTTTATGCAAATTGTCTCCAACGGAGTGCAAATGGTCTCCAACAGAGACTGTTTGCATGAATTGTCTGTCAAAACCTAGTTTCACTGATAAATAAGAAAAGTTTTTTGTCTGCTGAATGGACCTGTAAACAGCGTTGTAAAGCTCATACTTAATGCCTTAACACTTAGCATACTAGGTAAAAAATTCAGCAGACAACATTCTGAAATATTTTCTTATTATTCCCCGAAAATAGGCTCCAAATGTCAAAATCTATTTTCTGGGAAAACATAAGAAAAAAATAGGAGACAATTTGCATGAAACATCCATCTTGACATTTCATTCAAACTATCTCCTAATTTGCATGAAATGTCAGTCTATTTTCTGGGGGAAAATGAGAAAAAAATTAGGAGACTATTTGCATGAAATGTCAGTCTGTTTTCTAGGGGAAAAGAAAAAGAAAAAATGTTTCAAAATGTTGTCTGCTGAAATTTTTCAAGATGCTAAAGGTTAAATCAGTTTGCTCTTGGTGGTGTTTTTATGACCACATACCAATTATTCATTACGAAAACCTACCTATATAATTTTGACCCCCTTAAACCCCACTTTTATATAGTAAAATTGGGGTTTACAGGGGTATACATTATTTTTCTCATTTCTGCTCAAAAACATAGATTGTGGGTACTCGTTAGAACTGCCTCATTGAGCAGACATACGAAAAATATCAGACGGTTTTTTATCTGAAAATTTTCAGTTTTTGGAGGTAAAATTTTCTATATATTTGAATAGGCATGTTTTCCTAATGTTTTACATCAAGCTTAAATCTCCTGTTTTCACTCTGTAGACCAAGTGCTTTTGATAGAGTCTGATCTGACTTTGGTCCTAACCCTTGTCCTGCTGAATAAAAATAAGACAGGCCCACTTCTAATTTTCAGCCATTCAGATTACTTGATCCGGATTGTTGCTATAAATTCACATACTTAATGGCAAATAGTGCAGATCCAGATCAATTGGCTTCTTCAGAAGCCACCTGATCTGGATCTACACTGTTTGCATAGGTAGGATATGTCCGGGGTCAGCAGGACAAGGGCTAAGACTGTTTTTAAGCTTATCACTCGGGGTAAAAATTTCAACAGACAACATTTTGAAACATTTTTCTTATTTTTGCCAGAAAATAGGCTTTGACATATTATGCAAATTGTCTCCTTTGGAGACAATTTGCATGATATGTCAAAGCCCATTTTCTGGCAAAAATAAGAAAATTTCATCAATATGCCATCTGTTGATTTTGCCCGTAGGATGGTAAAGGTTAAAATTACATGTTTGAGGGTGGCTTAAACCCATTATTAGTATTCATGAATAGATGCTTAGAAGCTAAAAAATGTCCCCCTAGAAGATCTCATTTTTCCTCGACATGACAAACTAGTCTTTCCCTACAGCTTGATTAGAATGCAAATTGCATCCTAGAAGGAGTTGTGGGATAGAGGGCTTGTCTCTGGAGCGGTTACGTGATAGTTTCAACGCTTAGCACTCTGGGGTAAAATTTTCAGCAGACAACATTTCGAAATGTTTTTTCTTATTTTTCCTAGAAAATAGGATTTGACATGTCATGCAAACTGTCTCCAGTGGAGACAGTTTGCATGAAATGTCTAACCCATTTTCTTGGATAAAATAAGAAAAATATCATCAGTTTGTCATCTGATGAATTTGTTCATAACATGGTAAGTGTTAATTGTCACAGAAGCATTATAAGCCATGCATAAGGAGGTTTGTAGGTAGACTAGCTACTAGTCTGATAACAAGAGTCTGATCACTTCGTTTTTATAATAACATTATGAAAACATGCCTATTCAAATATACTGAAAACTTTACCACCAAAAAAAATGAAAATTTTCAGACAAAAAATTCTGATATTTTTCATATTACTGCTCAAAACAGAATGTGGGTACTCGTTAGAACTGCCTCAGTGAGGCTGTTCTAACGAGTACCCACAGTCTATGTTTTCAAGCAGAAATAAGAAAAATAATGTATACCCCTGTAAACCCCAGTTTTACTATATAAAATTGGGGTTTAAGGGCGTCAAATTATATAGGCATGTTTTCGTGATGAAAAGATATTCTTTCCTAATGATGGCAAGTCTATTTGGTAGAGCATCCAATACTCATACTGGCTGAGTTTTGTGTTAAAATTGAGAAATTAGACTAGACTAACTAAATATTATACTGTTCATTTTGATGCACATAGATGGTTTTGTTGCCAGATTATTCATTTTAACACCTAGTGTATAGGCTAATATGGGAGCATACAGGATTGTGAAATATTTAAGCCCAGTCAGTTTGTGTGGCCTTGCAGTCTTGGGGCCTCCACTGTATGGCCAGTGATGTCATCTCTAGTATGTAAGCAGAAAGCAAAAAGCCTGATAAGATGGCATGGATATGCAAGCTGATCTGAACCTTAGCTGTCAATGCTGTGCCTCGAAGACACCTTGCCGAGGTCGGCAACATTCTTTCTTGGAGATTGATCATGAAATATTGTCTATGGTCTTTCTCTCCCTTCTGCTGATTCAAGAAGGGCAGTTGTCAGTTTCTGGCGAAAGAATGTGCACAATACTGGTTAACCGTTTAGAGGACTAAGCATCAGGAAAACATACCTATATAATTTTGACCCCCTTAAACCCCAATTTTATACAGTAAAACTGGGTTATGTAGGGGTATACAATATTTTTCTTATTTCTGCCAAAAACATAGATTGTTGGTACTCGTTAGAACTGCCTCAGCGAGGTAGTTCTAACTAGTACCCACCATCTATGTTTTGAGCAGAAATGTGAAAAATATCAGAGTTTTTTATGTGAAAATTTTTGGGTTTTTGGAGGTGAAATTTTCTATAATTTGAATAGAGGTGTTTTCGTAATGACTGCCCAGAAAACGTGTGGTGAGGTAAACTGACCATGCTCGACATGACCCCATGAGGTTGACTGGGCCGTAAAATCTCAACACAAACAAAAACCTTTTTTTTTGCATGGTGTTTTTCTTATTTCCATAACAACATGCTTTTTGGGTACTCATTAGAAGCATCAAATTCCAGAGTTAGAAGAAAATTGTAATGCAGTATAGCAACAGATAAGGCACTTTTTTCATCCGAAAAATGCTGATATCTTTCTTATTTCTCCACAAAAACATATGTTGTGGGTACTCATTAGAAGTGCCTCGCCGAGGCACTTCTAATGAGTACTCACAACATATGTTTTCAACATATTTTTTCTTCGTAAATGTCCTAAAATTTTGTACACCAAAGGGGGTGGTCGGGTGGTGCGAAGGTGCTGTGTATCTTACATCACCGGGGCGTCCAACTGATATTGGCTTACAGTTGGGCAAGGCCTGCTATCCTTGTAGTGGGTAAGGGTAGAGGGGGAATGTTTTTATTTCTTCTGTTTCTTCACTTTCATTCCTGTTCCTCTTTCTTCCCTGTCCCTCTCTTTCATCTCCTCTACTCTCTCTTCTATCTCTTTTCTCCCTTTCTCTGGGAGACGACACAAAATGACCCTCAAGGGTTGACGTGTCGTTAAACCCCAACACAATCAATTTGTACACCAAAGTGTCTGACAAAATAGCATATGCAAACAGTATAGACCCAGATCAGACTGCTCCTTCAGGAGCAGTCTGATCAGGTTTTACACAGTTTGCCATTCCATTTGGTATTTTAAGAAACAACTGCATAAAAAGCAAAATTTGGGCCAGAAATGTATAAAATAAAGTGTTTGAAATTTTAGGACATTTACCATAATGTTGGTGGGTACTCCTAGTAGACTCAGAGGTGCTTCTAATGAGTACACACAAGTAAATTATCAATTCCAATACTGCCTTAATTAAGAGATGTGTAATATTAGGACATTTACAGCAATATCATATGTGAAAATAATCTCTATCAAAAAGTAGTAATGAAGATATCGGAAGGAATTTTCAATTTTATCTTGCCTGAGCTCTAAGATCACAGCAAGACAAGACTTATTTTATTTAGAAAATAAATACCGTATTAGACCTAATTACTGCACTGTGCGCTTAGGTTTTTCAAAATTACTGGGAACACTAAAATATGTATCTACCTACTAAGGATAAACTATAAAAAAAGATCAGAAAAAGACTTATTTGATAATGATTATGTGATTTTTTTCTGATTTTCTTTATAAAGGCATATGTTGTGGGTACTAATTTGAATTGCATTGACAATTTGATGCAATTCAAATGAGTACCCACAACATATGCTTTAATAAAGAAGTAGACAAAAAGTACACTGGCTGTAATCTGAAGACTATGGAATTGCTTGACTGTGCACTTATAGGGGTATGTGCAGTAATTAGGTCAAATATGGTAGTTGTAATTTCTGAAAATCAGGGCCCCGTTGTTCAAAGCTAACGATTCGTTAAAATTTACATCAAGTGATACGCAAATATGCTGAAATTTTTTGCTGAAAAAATGTGAGTAGCTTTTGCAGTGCAAAAGCTACTCACATTTTTTCAGCAAAAAATATCAAAATATTGTGTATTGAATCCGCTAAAACGGTTAACGAAATGACCCTTAACGAGCTCGTTAAGCTAATGACGCTTTGAACAACTGGGCCCTGATCAAGGTCAGAGCCATAGTGAGGGTCTCAAAATACCGGTAGCTGTGTTCTGGTACATAAAAGTCGGCACATAAAAAAGGGATCTTTTGGTTTTTCAGTTTGTGGTTCTGCAGTCCCCTACTACAGACATGTGTTGTTTGCCTTAACCCATCACGAAAACATGCCTATATAATTCTGACCCACTTAAACCCGCTTTTATATAGTAAAACTGGGGTTTACAGGGGTATACATTATTTTTCTTATTTCGGCTGAAAAACATAGATTGTGGGTACTCGTTTGAACTGCCTTGTTGAGGCAGTTCAAACGGGTACCCACAATTTTCGTTTTGAGCAGAAATATGAAAAATATCAGTTTTTTATCTGAAAGTTTTCAGTTTTTGGAGGTGATATTTCCTATATATTTGAATAGGCGTGTTTTCGTAATGTTTCCTAAAAGGTCCCTACAAAAAAAAGCAAAGGTGCTGCTGGTTCCCTTTTCTCATATGCTGGCTTGTTTGTGTCTACAATCAATAAACATTTGCATTAACCCATTGTATACTGAATAGACTCTCCCACACTATATATTGGAAGAGTCCAATTTCAATTTTAGCTAAGTCCATCTACATGAGATTTAGATATTCCTAGAGAAAAATGGCTAAACTATTTGCAAACAGTGGAGACCCTGATCAGACACCACATTCTGCGGCATCTGAACAGGGTCTGCACTGTTTGCCAATCACCCTTTTACGGGTCTCCCGACTACAATAGATTAAAGATAGTTTTGCAAAAAAACACACACTTGAGCATGCCCATTTGCATGCACACAAACACACATACACACACACACAATTTCCAGCATGTTTCGTTTTGAGACCATCATTGCTCCAGATAAGAGGTGCTTCTAATGAGCACCCACAATTTATGTTTTAATGGAGAAATAAGAAAAAACATCAGGGCCCAATAATTCAAAGCACCCTTAGCTTTACAAGCTCGTTAGTGGTCGAAATGTTAGCTGTTCTAGGAAGTACCATATCTAATTCACAGGTATTTTTGCAGAAAAAAAAAACAACAAAACTACTGACATTTTTTTCAGCAAAAATATTAGCCTGTATGTCATTTTTAACCCTTGTTGTGCTGAATAAATTAAGATGCCAGGCCCACTTCTAATTTTCAGCCAATCAGATTACTTTATCCAGATTATTAATACAAATTCACATACTTAATGGCACAGTGCAGATCCAGATCAGATGGCTTCTTCAGAAGCCATCTGATCTGGATCTACACTGTTTGCAAAGGCAGGGTATATCCCGGTTCAGCAGGATAAGGGTTAATGATCAAAGTTTAGTTAACTAATGACAGCGTTAGTTTTGAACAACCGGGCCCAGTACTTTTTGTTAAAAAAAAAAAGTGCCCTATTTGGAGCTGTAGACCACGGTTTGAAAAGAATTTGCTTCCATGTTATTTGCTACTCAGAATGTCCCAAAAACTGGCAAGAAAAAAAAAAATGAAATGGCATTTGCATGCTCAGTCCATAATACATGTGCATCATGCCGGCCTCGATGGCTCAGTTGGCTGTGCCGTCCGACTGGAGACCAGGAGGTCGCGGGTTCAGCCCCCGCCGAGGTCAGCAACATTCTTTCCTGGAGATTGATCATGAAATATTTTCTATGGTCATTCTTTCCCTTCCACTGATTCAAGAAGGGCAGTTGTCAGTTTCTGGCGAAAGAATGTGCACAATACTGGTTAACCACTTAGAGGACTAAGCCTGCCCAGTAAACGTGTGGTTAGGTAAACTGACCGCGCTCGACATGACCCCATTGGGTTGACTGGGCTGTAAAACCTCAACACAAACAAACATGTGCATTGCTTAACTTTTATCAGTGTCCTGGCAAATTCAGGGTTTGACATTTCTAGCAAATTATCTCTTTAAGAAATGCCACAAAATGACAAATTCAGAGAAAAATCAATAAAAAATATATTGCACAAAGTTGTCCACTGGAATTATTACTAAGCTTGCTGAGTATTAACAAAAAAAAAAAAAGAAAGAAAAAGAAATATCTTATGGCCCTAAATATGAGGATGCAGCTGTCTACCATATTTGTCCTAAAATTTGAACAAGTCCTCTACCTTTTAATGTGTCTGTAAAGTGCTAGATGAGTGACAAACAGTGTAGACCCTGATCAGATGCCACATTCTGTGGCATCTGATCTGGGTCTGCACTGTTTGCTCAGGCCTGTCTGTTTGAATTTTTAGGATGAATACTCTATTCACCTTAACCCTTGTCATGCTGAATAAATTAAGATGCCATGCCCACTTCTAATTTTCAGCCAATCAGCTTACTTGATCCAGGTTGTTCATAAAAATTCAAATACTGGATGGCGAACAGTGCAGATCCAGATCAGTTGGCTTCTTCACTGATCTGGATCTACACTGTTTGCAAAGGCAGGGCATATCTGGGTTCAGCAGGACAAGGGTTTATACTGGGCTTATCAGTAGTTGCTGTCTGATATGGAGGAAGTATATCTGATCCTTGTTTTACATAGCAACAGATAAGGCGCTTTTTTCATCCAAAAAATGCTGATATCTTTCTTATTTCTCAACGAAAGCATATGTTGTAGGACTCATTAGAAGCGCCTCACCGAGGCGCTTCTAATGAGTACCCACAACATATGTTTTCGTTGAGAAATAAGAAAGATATTATGTGGATACCCCCTCTTATCTGTAGCTATGGTTTTATATGAGCCCTGCAGTAGAAAAGGGCTCTTAATCCATAAATAGACTGAAAGACATGATGAGCCATTGAAGCACCACACAGTCTGATATTTCCTTGGCTTTTAGCAGACATGTGTACTCTTAAAGTATTTGGTATTTCTTTGGGTTTTTATCCGGGTGCATAGATACGCAAATTTATACCTTTTATTTAGACCTTTTGCTGTTTGTACATGGGCTTGGGCCCTTTTTATATTAGATATATCATTTGGCAGGGGTATCTACATTATTCACATGATTTATGTCAGACAATTTACGAGAAAATAGCCCTTTTCATATTCATTCAGTCTGATCAAGGCTCTCATGTTCTTACAAAATTATTGGACACTGCATGATCCGCTATATTTACTCTAAATATTGGGATAGACATGCCTGTGTTGAAACAGTGTAGCCCCAGACCAAATGCCGCATAATGCCGCATCTGATCTGGACCTACTCTGTTTGCCACTCATCCAGCAATTCGTACACAAACCATAATGCAACAGAGAGTAACATCACGAAAACATGCAATTATAATATATCCCTTTATATAGTTAAACTGGGGTTTACAGGGGTATACATTATTTTTCTTATTTCTGCTCAAAAACATAGATTGTGGGTTCTCGTCAGAACCGCCTCGGCGAGGCGGTTCTAACGAGTACCTACAATCTATGTTTCATCACAAAAACATACCTATATAATTTTGACCCCCTTAAACCCCACTTTTATATAGTAAAACTGGGGTTTACAGGGGTATACATTATTTATCTTATTTCTGTTCAAAAACATAGATTGTGGGTACTCGTTAGAACTGCCTCGGCAAGGCGGTTCTAAAGAGTACCCACAATCTATGTTTCATCACAAAAACATACCTATATAATTTTGACCCCCTTAAACCCCACTTTTATATAGTAAAACTGGGTTTTACAGGGGTATACATTATTTTTCTTATTTCTGCTCAAAAACATAGATTGTGGGTACTCGTTAGAACCGCCTCGGTGAGGCGGTGAGCGGTTCTAACGAGTACCCACAATCTATGTTTCATCACAAAAACATACCTATATAATTTTGACCCCCTTAAACCCCTCTTTTATATAGTAAAACTGGGGTTTACAGGGGTATACATTATTTTTCTTATTTCTGCTCAAAAACATAGATTGTGGGTACTGGTTAGAACCGCCTGTTTTGAGCAGAAATATAAAAAAATATCAGAATTTTTCATCTGAAAATTTTCATTTTTCGTGGTAAACTTTTCAGTATATTTGAATAGGCATGTTTTCGTAATGATTTACAGGGGTATACATTATTTTTCTTATTTCTGCTCAAATACATAGATTGTGGGTTCTTGTTAGAACAGGAATATAAAAAAATATCAGAATTTTTCATCTGAAAATTTTCATTTTTTGTGGTAAAATTTTCAGTATATTTGAATAGGCATGTTTTCGTAATGAATGGACGTTTAAATTTTAGGACAAATATGATAAGAAGTTCATGTCTCCCAATATTTATGGTAGATATGATATGGCAGAATGATCATTTCTATGATCATTTTCTCTCTTCCACTGATTCATGAAGGGCAGTTGTCAGTTTCTGGCGAAAGAATGCATACAAATACCGGTTAACCCTTAAAATGCCAAGAAAATCTGCATCTGAAAATGTCGTCTGTTTTTGTTGTCTGCTGAATATTCTTGCAAACTTTTCAAACCTACTTTTGCATACAGGCAAACAGTGTGGACCCAGATCAGACTGCTCCTAAAGGAGCAGTCTGATCTGGGTCCACACTGTTTGCAGAAATGACTTTTAAAGTAACCGGCAGAAGACAAAGCAGACGACAATAGTTGTGACTGGCTTTTTAAGGGTTAATTGCCTAGAGGTTTGATCCTGTCCAGGAAAAGGGTGGTATGGTAAACTGACTGGCTCAACATGACCTTGATAGTGTGGACTGGGACATTAGACTCAAGACCAACCAACAATCTGCAGAGATGAGACCAGTGAAAGTCCTCAGTAGATACTTACTGCTTTTCAAATGGGCTGAAAGTATTCTTATTCCACTGCTTTTTGGAGAAAACATGGAGATATGGTTATTGCTTCTGTCACTCCATCCATCCCTACTGGCTCAACATGACCATAACAGTTAACTTGGCAGTAAAACTCTAAATGAAATGCATCCATCAGGGTTCAAATTTAACTTTTTTTTTGACAGCTTGCTAAAATTAGAAATTTTACTTGCTAAACCTTTCAGCCAACTTGCTTTTGCACACTTATAAACATTGTTAAATATGGCTTTAATGATTAGCATTCTTAGCACTCGGATAAAAATTACAGCATTTTAAAATATTTTTCTTACTTTTTTTCAGAAAACAGGGAGACAATTTGCAAGAAATGTCAAAACCTGATTTCTGGGAAAAGTAAGAAAATATCATCAATTTGTCATCTTCTGAAATAGCTCACAAAGGTTAAAAGTCATTCAGTTCCACTGACTCCCTCATACCTAAAGCAGCAGTACCAGTAATTAGGAATGACTGATTTATAAAGTTACACAGTACTCATAAAACAATTAATTTTGATAAATTCCAAATCCTACCACATAAGCATTGCTTTAGGGAAAAAATGCAAAACTATAGCTTCAGTGCTACAGGTTAAGCCAATTAACTCTTTTGGCACCAAATTTCAGATGACATTTGTTATCTGCTTTGCAAACTATCGATTGGAAAGAAGTTTATATGTAAAGTTGAAAGATGGAATGACAAACAGAACAGCATAGATCCTGATGAGATGGCTCATTTTGAGCCATCTCATCTGGATCTTTGCTGTTTGCAAAAGCCTATTATTGCCTGTGGCAGTGAAAGAGTTAAAGAGATTTTGTCTAACTTGCTAGAGTTAGCAAGCGATGGAAATTGCAGCTTGCTTTTTGCGGAAATTAACCAACATTTAGCAAGTAGGCAAGCACTAAAATTGATCCCTGATTCATCTGTCACTACATCCATTACACTATCTCTTACATTCATGCTAATTGATTTGTACCTTTCTCATGTAATACTATTATACAGCACTGCATTGATCTTTAACCCTGATTCTGGGTCCTTAGAAATGGGTCAGAATGGCCAAATTTGCGATTATTATTGTTACCTTCCCATGAAACTTTACCCTTGTCATGCTGAATAAATTATGTCGCTACACCTACTTTTAATTTTCAGTTTATCAGATTACTTGATCCTGATTGTTGATACAAATCACATACTTAATGACAAACAATGCAGATCTAGATCAGTTGGCTTCTGAAGAAGCCAACTGATCTGGATCTACTCTGTTTGCAAATGCAGGGTATATCCAGGCTCAGCAGAATGAGTTAAAATCTCCTACACCATTGTTTTTAGGAGAAATGAAACAGAGGTTTATTCATTTTGGTTGAAAAATGCCTTATCCAGAGCTATGAATCAGCCAGCATGGTTAATTTTACATTTCCATTTCAATCACTGGTCATCCCAGTTTGACAGATATTATGTATAAACATTTCACCTGTTGATTGACTATCACACTTCCTTCATATTTGCTCTTAGGCCATTAACAGTGGGCAAGATGGACTACACTGAAAACCTGTTGCCTTTCCTGTTTATCTGGGCCCAATTGTTCAAAGCTAACGACATTGTTAGTTAATGATTTATTAAAATTTACATCAAGTGATATGCAAATATGCTGAAATGTTTTGCTAAAAATGTGAGTAGCTTTTGCAAAAGCTACTCACATTTTTTCAGCAAAAAATATCAGAATATTGTATATTGAATCTGCTAAAACAGTTAACGAAATGACCCTTAACAAGCTCGTTAAGCTGACGATGCTTTGAACAACTGGGCCCAGATGTATATGTGCTTATCTGAAGTGTGCCAGCCTCGGTGGCTCAGTTGGATGCGAGTCTGACTCATGATAGGAGGTTGTGGAGTCGACCCCTGCCGGGTCGGCAACATTCTTTCATGGAGATTGATCAAGAAAAATTTTCTGCGGTCATTCTCTCCCTTGTACTTCAAGAAGGGCAGTTGTTGGTTTCTTACAAAAGCATGTGCACAATACTGATTAACAGCTTAAAGGACTAAGCCTGCCCAGTAACGAATAAACTGACTGGGCTTGTTAAAACCCATTTGGGTTGGCTTGGCTGTAAAACCTCAACACAAACAAACAAACAAATTATCTGAACTTTTGCAGTTCTTATCTGAAGTACTTCATGGCTTCTGCCTACTCTTATTCAAGTTGGAGTTTTGCTTATGCATATCTGAAGTGCACATAGCTTCTGCTTATGCTAATCTGAAGCATGCATAATTACCACCCACCATGTTTATCTGAAGTGCACATAGCTTCTGCCTATACTTATCTAAAGCACACATAATTACCACCCACCATGTTTATCTGAAGTGCACAAAGCTTCTGTCTGTGCTTATCTGAAGCACACATAATTACCACCTATGTACATCTGAAGTGCACATAACTTCTGTCTATGCTTATCTGAAGCACACATAATTACCACCCATGTTTATCTGAAGTGCACATAACTTCTGTCTGTGCTTATCTGAAGCACACATAATTACCACCCATGTTTATCTGAAGTGCACATAACTTCTGTCTGTGCTTATCTGAAGCACACATAATAACCACACACCATGTTTATCTGAAGTGCACATGGCTTCTGTCTATGCTTATCTGAAGCACACGTAATTACCACCCACCATGTTTATCTGCAGTGCACATTATAAGCTTCTGTCTGTGCTTATCTGAAGCACACATAATTACCATCCATGTTTATCTGAAGTGCACATAGCTTCTGCCTTTGCTTATCTGAAGCACACATAATTACCACCCACCATGTTTATCTGAAGTGCACATAGCTTCTGTCTGTGCTTATCTGAAGCACACATAATTACCTCCCACCATGTTTATCTGAAGTGCACATAGCTTCTGCCTTTGCTTATCTGAAGCACACATAATTACCACCCATGTTTGTCTGAAGTGCACATAACTTCTGCCCATGCTTATCTGAAGTGCATGTAAGTTCTGTCTATGTTTATCTGAAGCAATACCCTGTGCTCCTTATCTGAAGTACACATAATCTGAAGCACACATAACTTCAGTCTGTGCTTACTTGCAGAGCACATAAATTCTGTCCATACTTATCAGGAGTTCTGAATACTCTATTTAGCTCTGAACATGCTTAATAAATTAAGATGCCACACCCACTTCTAATTTTTCAGCCAATCAGATTACTTGATCTGGATTATTTCTTTAAATTCACATACTTAATGGCAAACAGTGCAGATCCAGATCAGTTGGCTTCTTCAGAAGCCAATTGATCTGGATCTGCACTGTTTGCAAAGGCAGGATATATTCGTGTTCAGCAGGACAAGGGTTAAGGTAATAGTATGGTAAATGTCCTAAAATTTCAAACACTTTATTTGAAAGTTTTTTTGGTGTTTTTTTTTTTTTTTTTTTTGCCTTAAATTGTGCTTTTTATGTAGTTGTTTCTTAAAATAGTGTAGACCCTGATCAGACTGCTCCTGAACCATTTGCTATTTTGTCAGAAACTTTGGTGTACGAAATTTTAGGACATTTACTGTAATTTAAGAGGACATTATTTTTAAACTTTTTTTTCTATTTGTTTTTACCTGGAAAATAGGCTTGGCTCTTCATGCAGATTGTTCCTTATGAGACACTTCCTAGTAAGTTTTGAAATATTTTCCTTGAAGTAGGGTTGGGCATTTCATGCAAATTGTCTCCTTAGTAGACAATTTGCATGAAATGTCTAATGCTGTTCTTGGGGAAAAAATAAGAAAAAAAATTGATTTGTCATCTGCTGAATTTGCCTAAAAGGTTAATCCTAGTCCTGCTGAACCTGGATATGCCTGACTTTTCAAACAGTGTAGATCCAGATTAGTTGGCTTCTGAACTGATCAGGATCTGCACCATTTGTCACTAAGTATTAGAATTTGTATCAACAACCTAGATCAAGTAATCTGATTGGATGAAAATTAGAAGTGGGTGGGGCATCTTAATTTATTCAGCATGACAAAGGGTTAAAGCACCATTTATCATGCACATTTTTGCAAGGTTAGATTTTTTTATGGGGATGAATATGATTTTCTAGAATGGGCTGAAAAAGTAACAATCCATCAGTATTGACAGATAAAAACAATTTTCTATGATGTCATTGAGGTCAGGAAGGACATGATCATATTCATGACAGTTTGCTCCAGGGGACTTCAAAATGTGTGACTATTATATTGCAAATTGTTGTTGGACATGGCTGTGGAATATTTATTACGGACATTTGACAGTTTTAAGAAAATAATCTGATTTACCAATTTAGATATTTTGTAAATTGAATTTTGATAGATTCTCTGACTGATATTTTAGTTATTATACCCTGCCACATGATAGTGCCAGGTATTATCATCACGAAAACATGCCTATATAATGTTGACCCCCTTAAACCCCACTTTTATATAGTAAAACTGGGGTTTACAGGGGTATACATTAATTTTTTATTTCTGCTCAAAAACATAGATTGTGGGTACTCGTTAGAACTGCCTTGTCGAGGCGGTTCTAACGAGTACCCACAATCTATATTTTGAGCAGAAATATGAAAAAATATCACAGTTTTATATCTGAAAATTTTTATTTTTTTGGAGGTGAAATTTTCTATATATTTTGAATAGGTGTGTTTTCGTAATGTGTTTGACATCTGTCTGTCCGCCTTCTGTCTGTTGTAGGTCTGTCCATCCGTATTTTTGTTTTGTATGAAAACGAGTAAATATCAATGGATTTTCACCAAACTTTTTATATGTATTGATACTGTGGAGATCTGGTTTGGGATTGCTAATTTGCAAAGTTCATTGATTTTTGACAGTAATCTGCCCGCCACAGTATAATGGTGGGGTATTATGGTTTCAAATTTTTATTAATTATATATCCATTGGAGTAATGGATGGCTGCATTTCATTGTAGATGCTTAGATTTTACTTGAGGTGCTTAATATGTGTTGATAAATTCCCAGACTGATCTTTGAAGTTATATATCCATTGTGTTGTGGAAGAAAATCATTTTAATATTTTTTCAATAGTCGTGCAGATAAAACCATGAAGACATAATTTCCTTGGTTTGCAGGTTAATCCTTCTCATGCTGAATAAATTAAGATGCCACGCCCACTTCTAATTTCCAACCAATCAGATTACTTGATCCGAGTTTTTGATAGAAATTCACATATTTAATGACAAACAGTGCAGATCCAGGTCAGTTGGCTTCTTCAGAAGCCAACTGGTCTGGATCTGCACTGTTTGCTAAGACAGGGCATGTCATGTTCAGCGAGAGAAGGGTTAATAATGTAAATATCATTGTTGTCTTGACTATCTACAGTAGTGTGTTTTGAAGAAACTCCATTGGGTATCTACATTACTGTGAAAACTGAAAACTGCACGGAATATTTTGATTATCATATGGAAAGATGTAAAATACACAGATTCAGATCTTTCTGTGCATCGTCACAGGCTTATCAGGATCTTTGTGCTCTGTAAACACATTCTACAGCTTCTAGAAGCAGGCATTGAAGACAGCTGAAGACTTGTTAAGGAGGAGTATTTGGTGATAATTCTGGGATAATAATTTTCTCCAGTTCTCCACAAAAACATATGTTGTGATACTCATTAGAAGTGCCTCAATGAGGCACTTCTAATGAGTACCTACAAGTACAACATATGTCTTTTATGGAGAAATAAGAAAAATTATCCCAGAATTATCATTAAATACTTATCCTTAACCCTTGTCATGCTGAATATATTAAGATGCTTTGCCCACTTCTAATTTTCAGCCAATCAGATTACTTTTTCCAAATTTTTGATAGAAATTCACATACTTAATGGCAAACAGTGCAGATCCAGATCAGGGCTTCTTCAAAAGCCAACTGATCTGGATCTACACTGTTTGCAAATCCGTATATATCCAGTTTTTGCAGCTATCTGTTGATACATTCTTCAGTATCAAATGTTTCAGGAAGCAGACATTGCGAAGGCTGCGTGTAGGCATTGGTGGCTCAGTTGGGTGCGCATCCGACTGGTGATCGGGCAGTCACAGGTTCGACTCCCGCTTGATCTGGCAACATCCTTTGGTGGGGAATGATCATGAAATATTTTCTCTGTCATTCTCTCCCTTCTGCTGATTCAAGAAGGGCAGTTGTCAGTTTCTGGCAAAAGAATGTGCACAATACTGGTTAACAGCTTAGAGGACTAAGCCTGCCCAGTAAAAGTGTGGTTAGGTAAACTGAGCAGCTCAGTGTGACCTTAATAGTGTTGACTAGGCCGTTTAAACTCCAAAGATGTGCTTACTGAGCTGAGTATTTGTTTCCGCATTCCTCGGAAAAAAAAAATGTTTTTTGCATGGTGTGGCCAGTATGATATTTTGATCACAAGGGTACATACTTTTATTTACTGAAGAATTATTGATTTGTTTAGCATTATTTTACTTCACATTTCCTGCTCTTGTCTGACGTGTGTTAATGTCTATTATCACGATAATTTTACCTATTGTGATCCTTAGCCCTTCTCTTGCTGAACATGACATGCCCTCTTTACCAACAATGTAGATGGAGATCAGTTGGTTTCTGAAGAAGCCAACTGATCTGGATCTGCACTGTTTGTCATTAAATATGTGAATTTCTATCAAAAAACATGAATCAAGTATCTGATTGGTTGGAAATTAGAAGTGGGCATGGCAGCTTAATGTATTCAGCATGACAAGGGTAAGAATTAGAGTGCCGCCGATAACTGGTGATACATGAGATTTATATGGCTTCCTTGGTTTTGGTTGACCAGCATTTTCTGTCGAACAAGGTTCCAACCCTTATAGTGTGTGTCACGACATCAGCAGATGACATTTATTTTTTTAGCTCACCTGAGCCAAAGGCTCAGGATGAGCTATTGTGATCACTTGCCATCCGTCATCATCCATCCATCTTCCACACCTTTGAACGACTTCTGAAACCCCTGGGCCAATTTTCTTTAAACTGCATGTAGACCCTTCTGTTGAAGGGGGATTGAAAATTTGTACAAATGGTCATGGTCCAATAATCAAGCTGGCCGCCATGCTCATATATGGTAAAAACACTTAACCCTTGTCCTGCTGAACCCGGATATATCCTGTTTTGCAAACAGTGTAGATCCAGATCAGTTGGCTTCTTCAGAAGCCAACTGATCTGGATCTGCACTGTTTGCCATCAAGTATGCAAATTTATAACAACAATCTGGATCAAGTTACCTGATTGGCTGAAAATTAGAAGTGGGTGTGGCATCTTAATTTATTCAGCAGGACAAGGGTTAAAAATCTTATTCTCCTGAACGAAGAAAGCTTCAAGGCTGAATCTTGTTATATAGCATCGAGGACTCAAGGTCTACCAAGTTTGTTCAGATGATGACCATCAGTTGACCTCTGATCTTTTTTATGGCAAGGTCAATTTTGCATCCCCATTCATTTGTATGGGGAAAATGTTGAAAAGTCATTTTCTCAAAATGTATTAAAGAATAATGTCTGAAACTTACAATGAGTGATTAAAGTAGTAAAACGTTTTAGTTATATTCAAAATTTTGTCCCCTGGGAGTTATCTCCCCTTACCCCTGGATTATACATGTTTAAAATAGTGTAATTTTTAAATGTCTGCTTCTCTGAAACCGCTTGCAATTTTCACCAGATTTCACATGGGGCTATTTGTCAAAAGGGTATTGCCAATTTGTTCAAATGGTTCCATGCCATTGAACAAGATGACCACCATGCCCATATATGGTAAACACACTTAAAAATCTTCTTCTGCAGAACCTTGAAAGCTCTACCAAGTTTGTTCAAATGATGATTGTAGGTTGACCTTGTCCTTTTATCAGGTGAGCGAATTGACCCATGGGCCTCTTCTTGTTTTATCATTTTTATTTTTTTATTATTATTATTATTATTATTTATTCATTTATTTTTTTTTTTTAAATAATGCTTGATTTTTTATGTGAATCATCTGCTTGGCAATATCAAACCTTATTTTCAATGAAAAATAAAAACATTTTAGCATGTTGTCTGTGCTACAATTTTGTAATTTCAAACCTTATTTTCACTGAAAAAGAAAAAAAAAACAAGAAAAAAAAACAACAAAACAAACATTTTAGCATAGTGAGACAGTTGGCATTAACTGTCAAACCACTGCAGGTGGGAGGGAGGCAGGGATTAAGAAATTATATTAATGCAATGCATAAATTTAAGAAAATACTGGCTTAATATATTTTTTAAGCTCTTTGTTTGAGAATGAAATTTGATCATATAAACTTTCCTATGTATATTGGCTGATTTCTTGATTGATATGATGAAATTGATATGTATTTTTCATGTTAACCCCAGTTTTGCTGAACCCGGGTATACCCTGTCTTTGCAAACACTGTAGATCCAGATCAGTTGGCTTCTGAAGAAGCCAACTGATCTGGATCTGCAATGTTTGCCATTCAGTATGTGAGTTCATATAGGAAATCTGGATCAAGGAATCTGATTGGCGAGCATGGCATCTTAATTTATTCAGCATTACAAGGGTTAAGTATTTCTGATATTTTTTAGATATGCTTAGGGAAGTATTGTAACTGAAGAAAAACAAAAGAAAGAAAAATCTCTAGATAAGGCACAAGAAGAAGTATTAATATTTTTTTTTTTTTTTTTTTTCTTATTTCTCCATGAAAACATATGTTATTTGCCGGCCTCGGTGGCTCAGTTGGATGCGCCGTCCGACTGGAGACCAGGAGGTCGCGGGTTCAACCCCCGCCGAGGTCGGCAACATTCTTTCGTGGAGATTGATCATGAAATATTTTCTACGGTCATTCTCTCCCTTCCGCTGATTCAAGAAGGGCAGTTGTCAGTTTCTGGCGAAAGAATGTGCACAGTACTGGTTAACCGCTTAGAGGACTAAGCCTGCCCAGTAAACGTGTGGTTAGGTAAACTGACCGCGCTCGACATGACCCCATTGGGTTGACTGGGCCGTAAAACCTCAACACAAACAAACATATGTTATTTGTACTCATTAGCAGTAACTTGCAGAGGATTTGTCTTATTTCTCTACAAGAATGTTATTGTGATTCAGCCAACAACATATGTTTTCGTGAAAAAATAAGCAATGCACTTCTCAATGAAAACATATGTTAACAGTGTACTCATTAGAAGTATCTCGCCAAGGAGTTTCTGATTGGTTCTTTGCTGGTAAGATACCATGTTTAAAATAAATATTCAGACATGTATGCTTGGATGAAAAGTATAGACCCAGATTGGAATTGGTGGCATCTGATGAGGTTGTGCACTGTTTGTCCTTCAGCGAGTAGTCATTACAATACATCAAAATATGTGAAAAATTGAGTGTGAGGAGTGGTAGATCAGGCTTGGTATAAGTGCTTGAGTGAGTCGTAGCTGGAGATCAGGAGGTTGAGGGTTTGATCCCTGGTCCAGCAACATTCTTTGGTGAAGATTGATTATGAAATATTTTCTACGGTCAGTAACTCCCTTCCACTTATTCAAGAAGGGCAGTTGTCAGTTTCTGGCTAAAGAATGTGCACAAGCACTGATTAACCACTTAGAGGACTAAGCCTGCCCAGGAAAAGGTGTGGTAAGGTAAACTGACAGTGCTCAACATGACCCTAATGGGTTGACTGGGCCTTAAAACTTCAACACAACAGCCCAGAAAAAAACCCAGACAGATCCACATTTAGTTTGTTAGCAATATCTGGTCTTGCAGACAAAATGTGCATTTATGTACCCACATTACTCGGAAGTTATGTGATTTTCACCTTTTCTTGCACTTTTCCGCCTGTTTGAGATTTTCATTACTGGGTTTGAGAGTGTGAGAAAAATTGCAAATGTGTGAGTTCATGTGGAATGCTTGCTCACATTATCATTATTTCCAAATGACTGAACTACTGTTGATGGGACATTAAATCTGAAAATTAATAGGTATACTGTAGAGTTGGAAAAAAAAATGATCAGGCGGATAGTCAACAATTTTTTTAATGCTTAGCACTCCAGGTACAATTTTCAGCAGACGGCATACTGAAATATTTTTCTTATTTTTCCAAGAAAACGGTTTTGACACTTCATGCAAATTGTCTCCCGTAGGAGACAATTTGCGTGAAATGTCAAAAGCTGTTTTCTGGGAAAAGTAAGAAAAAAATCAATATTCGTCTGCTGAAAAATTTACCTAGAGTGCTAAGCATTAAGGATGATCACTGGTAGCATTAGGGATAGGAGAGATAGCCAGTACTGTCTGGTTGAAAAAAAAAAAGAATATGACCCTTGTACACTTAGCATTCCTGGAAAAATTTTCAGCAGATGACATACTGAATTTTTTTTTTTTTACTTTTCCTAGAATGATGACATTTCATTCAAATTGTCTCTGTTGAAAAAAAAATGCATATCTAGCCTTAAACGCTAAGCACTTTTTGTAAGATTTTCAGCAGACAACATTTTGAAATATTTGTTTTTGGTTTTCCAAAAAAAAAAGAATTTGACATTTCATGCAAATTGTCTCCATTTTGTCTCTAATGGAGACATTTTGCATGAAATGTCAGCTCTTGTTTTCTAGTAAAAAAATGTCAATATGTCATCTGCTGAATTAATGCCCAGAGAGGTTAAACACCATTGGCATGCTAATCAACAACATAACCGCATTTACTCTGAGTATTGGGACAGACAGGCCTGAGCAAACAGCGTAGACCCAGATCAGATGCCACAGAATGTGGCATCTGATCAGGGTCTACACTGTTTGCCACTCATCCAGCGATTTTTACATGTCAATACAGTGGCAGATTTAGAGAGGATTCAGGTTTGTGGGGGAACCCCACTTATAATCTGAATTAATTAATTTTCATGGGGAATTCTTAGAACGTATTTGTTGGTGAAATGGTCAAATCGAACCTAGCCTATTTTCTGGAAAAAAATCAGAAAAAATATTTCAAAATGTTGTCTGCTGAAATCTTACCCAGAGTGCTAAGTGTTAAAAGACCAATCACAGCTGCAGCAGATAACGTTTTGAAATATTTTTATTTTTTTTAGAGAAACTATGGCTAGATATTAATTTGAATTGTCTGCTATGGCCGACAATTAAAATGAAATGTTAAGCCTTATTCTATCTGAAAAATATAAATTTTCACCTGTTATAATTTTCCTGGGCTTTTTGCAGGTAAAAATGTCTTTAGCTAATGCTAGCATGCTGGTTAATAATTTCAGCAGACAGCATTTTGAAATATTTTTCTTATTTTACCTAGAACAAAGGCTTTGACATTTCATACAAATTGTCTTCTAAGGTGACAATAATATTTGTATACAATATCATAGCCTATTTTCTGGGAGAAAAAAAAAAAGACAAAAATATCAATTTGTCGTCTGTAGAATATGCCCAGAGAGAGGAGATGGAGGGGTAAAGGTTAAATTCAGCACCCCCACAGTTAAAAAACTTTGATGGAAAATGTCATATTTTGGCAGTTTTTTATTTCATTGTTGCATAAAAGAAGTAATTTTCCCAAAAGGGTAATCATTAGTGAGCTATAGATAAGAGGATATTTCTAGATAAGTCACTTTTTTTATCAATCAAAAAGTAGTAACAGGTATTTTTGTGGATACAGTAAAAGTCCTAAAATTTTGACACCAAGTCTAAAAAAATTGGCAAATATGCAAATAGTGTAGATTTATATCAGACTTCCTGCATTCTGATCAGGGTCTACACTGTTTACTGTTTCACGATTTGTGTATTGTTTTGTTTACAAGCAATGTCACGCAATATTTTACGTCTAAGCATACAACAGGGGGTTCCTAGGGCAGGCTGGTTAGAAAGTAGAAAATAAATAAAACCTTTCTTTGAGAATATTAATATGAAATTTATTCAAGAAATCTGCAAAAATGAAAACGCACATGCGTTTGCATCAGTCTGGATACGTCGCCATTTTGTGGTTGTCACGTGACACGTCATGTTTTAATTTGCAACTCGAGTGCATCAATAAAGTTCTACAAAAAAAAAAAAAACACAAAAAAAAAACTATGAATAAATATTAATAATAAAAAGAAATTCGACAGAATTGTTTACCGATAACGTTTTTTAATGCAAAACAGTGTTGGGGGAACCCTAAAACACTGTTGAGATGAACCCCAAAACATCGTTGAGACAAACCCCAATAATAACATCATCACCCGATGTAATGGCAGTATTTTTAGAACAGGTAGATTGTTCCCCGCATTCGCGGTATCGGTAATGCGCAATTAACCTTTAAAGCAGGGAAGCAGCATATGATTATTTTTTTTCACTTGGACGCTTTCAACACATGATAGATAAACGAGGGGATTATAAATCAAAGCAATAAGTGCCAATCTGTTTATTCAATATTAACAATAGATTAGGTTAACGAGACAGTGGTCTGAAAATACACAAAACAATGAACACAAATATGACACATTTTTCATCATTAATCGGTGCCATTTTCAACTATGAGACGTAAGTATTGGGACTCCTAAAAAAATAATTAATTTTCTTGTTTCTAAGTATTGGGACAGCCAGAAATTTAATTATTTTTTCCCGTCCCAATACTTACATATATTACGGTAATCATCATCAAAGAAGTCCTTTTCTGATTTTTTTTTTTAAATGAACCCTTAATAGGTAGATACATATTTTACCACAAATGAGTGTTCCCAGTAATTTTGAAAAACCTAAGTGCACTGTGCGGTTATTAGGTTTAATACGGTATTTTAAGAAACAGCTTCATAAAAAGCAAAATTTAGAATAAAAATATTTGGAATAAAGTGTTCAAATTTTAGGACAATTACTGTATGTCATGGGTAGGTTTAGTTTTAATAATACCATAGTTAGATGTTGATCTGTAGCCACAGTTAGAAAAGGAAGTTTTGCAGTAACTGTATAGTACAGTAAATGTCCTAAATTATTTAACACTTTTTCATACTTTATTTTACATAAATTTATTTTTATGTTCGTATTTCACATCAAAAAAAAAAAAAAAGAAGGAGAAAGAAGGAAAAGAAAACATGATGGAATGGCAAATAGTGTATACCCTAATCAGACTGCTCCTGAAGGAACAGTCTGATCTGGGTCTGCACTGTTTGCACATGTCATTTTGTCAGGAAAAATGTTGTACAAAATTTTAGGACAGTTACCATAAAAAAATTTCAAATTCATACATACCATAGAGATTTGAATATGTATTTACTGTTTGTATATGCCCTGTAGACATTTTTTTCTAATGACATGGCTCTAAGTCTCTTCTAACCTAAACTATCTTAGGTTCTAGTAGTAACAGCCCTGATAAGCAGGCAGATTTGAATATGTATTTGCTGTTACTTTATGTCCTATAGACCTTTTTTCTCATGACATTGCTCTGAATCACTTCCTACTTGTACTATCTTAGGTTATATAGTTTTTTACAGACAGATTTGAATAATGTATTTATTATTTCTATATGCCCTATAGACCCCCTTTCTCATGACATGGCTTTAAGTCACTTCCTACCTGAGCTGTCTTTGGTTCTAGTTGTGGATTAAGTGGAATTTAAGCGGAATTTTCTTGTGGATTACGTCATGGATTAATTAATCAGGAGGATTTTTTGAAAGATCAAAACAGTGACAAGTAGGTGTTCTCCTTATGTTTGTTGGGATACAATTCTACTTGAGAAAAATGGAATAAAACATAGCAATAGTTTTCTAGTTTTCGGAGCAAATTGTAAATGGATTAAAGTGCGACCAGTAGAGGAAATTAAGGATTTGAAAGACATGGCATTCCAGACATTAAGTCTGATGATGGTGAGGCTGGCCCACTGGAGGCATCACAAGTCTAAGAATAAGGTAAAATATCTGTTCCATATTTATCATATATAGATCTATATAAGAGTGGGTATCAGGTACATATTTTTCTTTTTCCATCAGGAAAACATGCCTATATACTATGGACCCCCTTAAACCCCACTTTTATATAGTAAAACTGGGGTTTACAGGGGTATACATTATTTTTCTTATTTCTGCTCAAACACAAAGATTGTGGATACTCGCTAGAACTGCCTTGATGAGGTGGTACTAACAAGTACCTACAACCTATGTTTTGAGCAGAAATAAGAAAAATATCAGAATTTTTTATCTGAAAATTTTCCTTTTTTGGTTGTAAAATTTTCAATATATTTGAATAGGCGTGTTTTTGTAATGTTCACAAAAAAATATGTTGTGGGTACTCATTAGAATTCTAATGAGTACCCATATCATATGTTTTCTTGGAGAAATAAGAAAAATTGAGGCACTTCTAATGAGTATGCCTCTAAGGCTCAGTTGGATGCACATCTTACTGGTGATCAGGTGGTTGTGAGTTCAACCCCCACCAGGTCGGCAACATTCTTTCATGGAGATTTGATCATGAAATATTCTCTATGGTCATTCTCTCCCTTCTCTGATTCAAGAAGGGCAATTGTCAGTTTCTGGCAAAAGAATGTACACAATACTGGTTAACCGCTTACAGGACAGCATGTCCATTAAAAGTCTGGTTAGGTAAACTGACCGCGCTCAATATTACCCTATTGAGTTGATTGGGCCGTAAAACCTCAACACAAACAAACAACATGTTTTAGTGGAGAAATAAGAAAAAAAAAATTGATACTCCCTCTTAACCCTTGTCCTTTCGAACCCAGATAATTCCTGCCTTTGCAAACGGTGTAGATTCAGATCAGTTGGCTTTTTCAGAAGCCAACAGATCTGAATCTGCACTGTTTGCTATTAAGTATGTAAATTTATAGCAACAATTTGGATCAAGTAATCTGATTGGCTGAAAATTAGGTGGGTGTGGCATCTTAAATTTATATCAACAATTTGGATCAAGTAATCTGATTGGCTGAAAATTAGAAATGGGTGTGGCTTCTTAATTCATTCAGCAGGTCAAGGGTAAAATTGTAAAGTGGGTGTGGCATCAGCAGGACAAGGGTTAATTGGAGTTCTGTATTTACCCTGAGCATTCAGACACCGAGTTAATGACATACCATACTTGATTCAAAATTTGAACAAGTCTATTTCATTACCAGTCCTGTTAGTTGTGTTTACCCCTTCTCTTGCTAAACACGATATGCCCTGTCTTAGCAAACGGTGTAGTTCCAGATCAGTTGGCTTCAGAAGAAGCCAACTGATCTGGATCTGCACTGTTTGTCATTAAATATGTGAATTTCTATCAAAAACCCGGATCAAGTAATCTGATTGGCTGGAAATTAGATGTGGGTGTGGCATCTTAATTTATTCTGCATGACAAGGGTTAAAATACTGCAGGATGAGTGACAAACAGTGTAGACCCTGATAGGATGCCCCAAAACGCTACATCTGATAAGGCATAGCTGTTTATAAGATGCTTTCAAGTATTGATTTCTTCATGAAAACATACATTGTGGGTACTCATTAGAAGCACCTTGATGAGGCGCTTCTAATGAGTACCCACAACATATGTTTTCTTGGAGAAATAAGAAAAATGATTACCTGATATCCATTCTTATCCAGGCCTATGTCGGGTTCTACACTATTAGCTCAGGCAGATCTGTCCAGATACTTTGGATAATTAAGATACCCTTAGAATTCAGGCAGACAGGCCAGCTAGAGCAAACAGTGTAGTCCCAGATTAGATGCTGCAATATGATGTAGGTCTACACTCTTTACCTTTCAGCCAACAGTTTTTAGACACATTAGTAGGTGGTGAAATTGACTTGTTAACCCTTATCCTGCTGTTCACAACAACCCCTACCTTTGCAAACTGTGTAGATCCAGATCAGTTGGCTTCTGAAGAAGCCAACTGATCTGGATCTGCACTGTTTGCCATTAAGTATGTGAATTTATAGCAACAATCCTGATCAAGTAATCTGATTGGCTGGAAACTAGAAGTGGGCGTGGCATCTTAATTTATTCAGCAGAATAAGGGTTAAAATTCTAGGACAGGCATGGCAAGAAATATTTACGGTAAAATGTCTCTGTTGGTGTCTCTGTATCTGTCTGTTTGTCTGTCTCTGGCTATGTCTATGTCTATCTGTCTTTCTCTGTTTCTCTTTAGCTATCTTTAATCACAAACTGTCAGAGGCCATGTGAATGCAAAAGTTCAAGATCAAGTTACCTGTGACTTTATTGTTAGGATGCATGATATTTGGTATAAAATGTATAGATTGGTATAAAATGTATAGATTATATAGAAAAAAATGACCATTTATAAATTTTTTTTGGATACATGATGTTTAGCTAACTTGGTTTTAGCTTCAATCTCAAAGGCGTTGCGATGTATTGTATTCAGAAAATCACTTACTTGGAGATCTCTGTACTTCACTGCTAAGTATATACCATATTCGAACTAATTACCGCACATTCTCCTATAAGCACACAGTCAAGCAATTTAGTAGTCTTTAGATTACAGCAAGTGTACTTTTATTTACTTATTAATAAAAACACAATTATGTTGTTAATACTCATTTGAATTGCCTGGACGAGTACCAACAACATATGCTTTTATGAAGAAAATCAGAAAAATATTGCGTAAGTATCATTAAATTAGCCCCTCATGAAGTTCTCTGCTGAGCTTTCTTTAAGTGTACCCGTATTAGCAGGCTATTTTACTACAAGTTTTTCTAGTAATTTTGAAAAACTTAAGCGCACAGTGCAGTAATTAGAGCAAATACGGTAATAAAATGATACAATTGGATCTCTTTGGACCATCTGTTATGTGTAATTTTAACTGTTTCTTTAACTAGTTTTGGAGAGATTTAATGGAATTTACTGGTTTCATTGCCAATAGCCATAGCTCAAGTTAAGAAGGATATAAATAGACAGTTTTATCCAGAAAAAAAACATGATGTGTTACTTATTAATACCACTTCAGAAGCGGGGAAGAGGGTGGCCGAGTGGTTATAGTGCTCCCAAATTTGGATCACGAGGTACTGGATTTGGTGTCCTCTGGAGGTTGAATTCAGTTCATGACAGTCTCCGTTTGGGACTGACAAAAGCTGGTCAACCCTTGTCCTGCTGAATAAATAAAGCTGCCATGCCCACTTCTAATTTTCAGCCAGTCAGATTACTTGATCCAAATTGTTGTTATAAATTCACATACTTAATGGCAAACAGTGCAGATCCAGATCAGTTGGCTTCTTCAGAAGCCAACTGATCTGGATCTACACTGTTTGCAAAGACAGGGCATATCCGGGTTTCATTGCCAATAGCCATAGCTCAAGTTAAGAAGGATATAAATAGACAGTTTTGTCCAGGAAAAAACATGCTATGTTACTTATTAATACCACTTCAGAAGCGGGGAAGAGGGTGGCCGAGTGGTTATAGTGCTCCCAAATTTGGATCACGAGGTACTGGATTTGGTTTCCTCTGGAGGTTGAATTCAGTTCATGACAGTCTCCCTTTGGGACTGACAAAAGCTGGTCAACCCTTGTCCTGCTGAATAAATAAAGCTGCCATGCCCACTTCTAATTTTCAGCCAGTCAGATTACTTGATCCAAATTGTTGTTATAAATTCACATACTTAATGGCAAACAGTGCAGATCCAGATCAGTTGGCTTCTTCAGAAGCCAACTGATCTGGATCTATACTGTTTGCAAAGACAGGGCATATCCGGGTTCAGCAGGACAAGGGTTAACCCTTGTCCTGCTGAATAAATAAAGATGCCATGCCCACTTCTAATTTTCAGCCAATCAGATTATTTGATCCAAATTGTTGCTATAAATTCACATACTTAATGGCAAACAGTGTAGATCTGAAGAAGCCAACTGATCTGGATCTACACTGTTGAAAAGGCAGTGTATATCCGAGTTCAGCAGGACAAGGGTTAATAATGGAGTGGTCTTAATTTTGAGTGGTCTTGATAGCTGAATTTTACTGTAGCTTCAGGTTTGAGTAACCTATGTTACAACACAGAATGTAGAAATTCTACATTTTGGGTTGACGCTAGCCTGGCCCCATGGCTAGGAGTTTTAATTAAAATGTAACAAAGGTAAAGTACTCCTCCTTGATTATTTTTCTACATGTATCATCTCCCTTACCCATCAGAAACTCATAGCCAAATCAGCATTACGAAAACACGCCTATTCAAATATATTGAAAATTTTATCACCAAAAATATATAAATTTTAAGATAAAAATTCTAATATTTTTCATATTTCTGCTGAAAACATAGATTGTGGGTACTCGTTAGAACCGCCTCGCCGAGGCGGTTCTAACGAGTACCCACAATCTATGTTTTCAGCAGAAATAAGAAAAATAATGTATACCCCTGTAAACTCCAGTGTTACTATATAAAAGTGGGGTTTGAGAGGGTCAAAATTATATAAGTATGTTTTCGTGATGGAGGGAATGATATTGTAGAGGATAGGATTTTTTTTATAATATTATCATTTTTATGCTGATTCAAACATCAGTTAGATGGTAGCCAGTCTAGGTTGATGCTAATCTCTAATGTAAAATGTAGAAATATAATTTTTCTACATTTGGTGTCGATATGGTCAATATCAATGCTAAATGTAGAAATGTAGAATGATTTTACCATTAGTTTATGTGGTTATACTATGTCACTCCGAATCACTGTATAAATGACCTTAACCTCATGACACAAAAATAAATGTTAACCCTTGTCCTGCAGAACCCGGATATACCCTGTCTTTGCAAACAAGAAGCCAACTGATCTGGATCTGCACTGTTTGTCATTCAGTATGTGAATTTATATCAACAACCTGGATCAATTAATCTGATTGGCTGAAAATTGGAAGTGGGCATGGCATCTTAATTTATTCAGCATGACAAGGGTTAAGATGGCTGATGTCTTATCTGAGCACTGTGGTATTTGTTTCTTACAGTCAAGCTAAATCTATTGTACCTTACAATGTGAAATGTAGAAAATTTCTGCATTTCACATTAGCAAAAATGCGAACTGAAGAAATTACCTATCAGTGCAGCACTATTCTCTACAAAAACATATGAGGTGATTCATATGAGTGCCCACAATATAAGGTTTCATGGACAAATAAGAAATTATCGACACTTTTGGGTCCAAAAAAGTATTTTATCTAGAACTATACCTTCAGTGTACCAGGAGTAAGACTGAGAAATTGTGTTTTATCAAGGGAACAAAATTATATTTCTGACTTGTCATTCGACTCTTTTCCCAGTTTTCCCATTTGGGACAATACATTTTAGAAATAGACAGAACATTATCATCATTCATTTTGCTTTCAAATTTGGGTAAAACTGCAGTCTGCACCCACATACTGTTAAATCTAAGTATAATTGTACCATACTCCTGGAAGTCTGCATCCACATACTGTTAGATTTAAATCTAAGTATAATTGTACCATACTCCTGGAAGTTAATTTACCATTTTGACGCAAATGACCCTCATGGGTTGATGCGTCATTAAACCTGAACTCATCATTAACCACGCTCCTGGCATACAAAGTATGCCGTAGTTGCTGCTGAAGAAAGGTCAAATACATAAACTTAATAATTTTATTAACCCTTGTACTCTTGAATAAATTAATATGCCACACCCACTTCTAATTTTCAGCCAATCAGATTACTTGATCTGGATTTTTGCTATAAATTCACATACTTAATGGCAAACAGTGCAGATCCAGATCAGTTGGCTTCTTCAGAAGCTAACTGATCTAGATCTACACTGTTTGCAAAGGTAGGGTATATCCGGGTTCAGCAGGACAAGTAGGGTATATCCGGGTTCAGCAGGACAAGGGTTAATATGTTGGTTTATTGAAAGTGTTGTTGTTTTCTTTGCCTAAATTTTGAAGTCTTTTTCTGAATAATGTGTATATGCTGCTGGCCCAATACAGATTAGTTGAAATCTTATTGCTGTTGCAGACCAAAGGTCAAGGTCATAGACAAATTTTTTATGCCTGTGGGAGTTCTATGTAATATTGCTTATATTTCTAAGTTATCATATGAAGTAATTGATATGTAATTAACATTGCTGCTGTATGAATACAGTTCAGTGTGTACTACTTCCTGCTTCTATTGACCAAAGGTCAAGGTCAAAGACATGGAAATGTTCCCATTAGTCTAGATGGTTGCTTTGGGGGTTTATTTTACTTCCTTGATTATAATACAGGCACAGTCTGTGGATATATAAAATAACTGACTGGATAAGCGGGCCCTTCAGCCAAAGACAGTATTCGACCTAATTATCACTTGCTCCTATAATCGCACAGTCAAGCAATTTAGTAGTCTTTAAATTACAACCAGTGTACTTTTATCTACTTCTTTATAAAAACTTATGTTGTGGGTACTCATTTGACTTGCCTCAACAAGTTGAGGCAATTAAAATGAGTACCCACAACATATGTTTTTATATAGAAAATCAGAAAAAAACACAAGTCGATGCAATTCAGATGGGTCCCCACAACATATGCTTTTATAAAGAAGTAGACAAAAAATACACTGGCTGTAATCTGAAGACTACAGAATTGCTTGACTGTGTGCTTATAGGGGTATGTGCAGTAATTAGGTCGAATACGGTATTTCATTATCGGGGCACTCTTCTTAGCTAGATCTATGAAGTCCTTGTCCCGTGAAGTCCTTGTCCCAGGAGTCAACTAAATTGAAATTTCTTACTTGCCCTCAGGGAAATGGTACAAGTCACTGGGTGTTCACTTGGTCCTAGTTTTGAATGATTTTTGCTGACTGAAATGTACAAGGTTTTTTTCTATTATCTTTTTTGTGCAAATTCTATTAATCCATATGCTAACAGATATTATTTTATAAAATTGTTTATTTCTAATCACATGACATAAAATTTTATGCAGACAAGTGCAATTAGTCTATAATTTTTAAAATGAAATTCCTTTAATGACGTCATAAATGATTGTAGGAAAAAAATCAATGTCCAAATTCCAGGAAAAATTGTAGGAAAAATCCTGGTACCAGAGTAGAAAAAATCATTCTCTTTACCGACCTGTAGTCTATAAATAGGTAAGTCAGAAAAAAAACTTTTTTATAAAACTTTTTTATATCGGGACAGTGACAAGTCACACAAGTCAGGCATGGTATTTCCACAGCCCTAATGAATGCTTAGAGGAATAAATAAAATATTAATATTTTTGGTTGTAAAGAGCTTATCTAGAGCTGTGGTGTACATCAAAAGAAACGATTCTGTTTCAAGTTATTTTGCAGCTCTATTAATTTTCCTACAAATGATTCTGCAGATACCAGTTTTCATCTTGAGGCAGACAGAATATTGGTGGTTCTGAAATGATATGCTTTCAGACAGTTTTTTTGTTTTGATCAGTTACTGTTTTTATTCTAAATATTTGGACACATTACCTCCTCTGTGATGTGCTTCTAATCAGACCCACAACATGTTTCATGGAGAAATAAGAAAAATATGTGAATACCACTGCTCAGCTGAAACTACTATTATTGTTCACCCAAGGAAAATTCAGTTTAGCATGTGCAGCCATGTGGTCTGAACAGTCTTAGCTATTTATCTTAACCCTTGTCATGCTCAATAAATTAAGATACCACACCTACTTCTAATTTTCAGCCAATCAGATCATTTGATCCAGGTTGTTGATGCAAATTCACATACTGAACTACCAACAATCTAGATTCAGATCAGTTGGCTTCTAAACTGATCTGGATCTACACTGTTTCAAAAGACAGGACATGTCCAGTTTCAGCAGGACAAGGGTAAAGAAAACTTGAATTGTTGATTATTCAAGATGCCCCTAGGTAAGACTGATCAGACTGCAAGGATGCACTGACTAATCTGAGGGTTTGCTTCACACACATGTTGGAAGGCACACTGTCCTATGATGAATAAAAAAAGGAACAGAAGCCTTTGAAAAATTAATAATTAATCTCATTGCTAATTGAAAAACTTTATGAGAAAATGGAGTTTGAAAATATGGTATTATAGTCTATAATTGGATAGAATATACATGTAGGCTGATAATTTGATAGACATGTAGGCTGATAATTGGCAGGTTGATAATTTGATAGCATGTACATGTATGCTGATAATTGGATATCATGTATATGTAGGCAGATAATTGGATTGCATGTACTTGTGGGCTAACAATTGAATAGCATGTACATGTAGGCTGATTATTGGATATCATGTACATGTAGACTGATAATTGAATAGCATGTACATGTATGCTGATAGATAACATGTATATGTACTTGTAGGCTGATAATTGATAGCATGTACTTATAGGCTGATAATTGAATAGCATGTACATACAGGCTGATAATTGGATAGCACGTATATGTAGGCTGATAATTGGATTGCTTGTACATACAGGCTGATAATTGGATAGCATGTACATACAGGCTGATATTTGGATAACGTATATATGTGTGTAAGCTGACAATTTGATTGCATGTACATACAGGCTGATAATCGGATAGCACATATATGTAAGCTGACAATAGGATTGCATGTACATACAGCCTGATAACTGGATAGCACATATATGTAGGCTGACAATTGGATTGCATGTACATACATGCAGGCTGATAATTGGATTGCATGTATGTGTTAGCTGACAATTGGATTGCATGTACATACTGGCTGATAATTGGATAGCATGTATGTGTAGGCTGACAATTGGATTGCATGTACATACAGGCTGATAATTGGATAGCACATATATGTCGGCTGACAATTGGATTGCATGTACATACAGGCTGATAATTGGATAGCACATATTTGTAGGCTGACAATTGGATTGCATGTACATACAGGCTGATAATTGGATAGCACATATATGTATGTTGACAATTGGATTGCCTGTACATACAGGCTGATAAGTGGATAGCATGTATGTGTAGGATGACAATTGGATTGCATGTACATACAGGCTGATAATTGGATAGCACATATATGTATGCTGACAATTGGATTGCATGCACATACAGGCTGATAATTGGATAGCATGTATGTGTAGGCTGACAATTGGATTGCATGTACATACAGGCTGATAGTTGGATAGCGTGTATGAGTAGGCAGACAATTGGATTGCATGTGCATACAGGCTGATAATTGGATAGCATGTATGTGTAAGCAGACAATTTGATTGCATGCACATACAGGCTGATAATTGGATAGCATGTATTTGTTAGCTGACAATTGGATTGCATGCACATACAGGCTGATAATTGGATAGCATGTATGTGTAGGATGACAATTGGATTGCATGTACATGCAGGCTGATAACTGGATAACATGTATGTGTAAGCTGACAATTTGATTGCATTTACATACAGTCTGATAATTGGATAGCATGTTGGATTGCATGTACATATACAGATTGACAATTGGATAGCCATTATGTGTAGGCTGACAATTGTATTGCATATACATGCAGGCTGATAATTGGATAGCATGTATGAGTAGGCTGATAATTGTATTGCATATACATACAGGCTGATGATTTGATAGCATGTATGTGTAAGCAGACAATTCGATTGCATGCACAACCAGGCTGATAATTGGATTGCATGTACATGCAGGCTGATAAATTGATAGCATGTACATACAGGCTGATAATTGGATGTACATGCAGGTTGATAATTGGATAGCATTTATGTGTTAGCTGACAATTGGATTGCATGTACTTGCAGGCTGATAAATGGATAGCATGTACATACAGGCTGATAATTGGATTGCATGCACACACACAGGCTAATAATTGGACAGTATGTATGTGTTAGCTGACAGTAGGATTGCATGTACATGCAGGCTGATAAATGAATAGCATGTACATACAGGCTGATAATTGGATAGCGTGTACATACAGGCTGATAATTGGATGGCATGTCTATGCAGGGTGGTTTTGTCTCCTCTGATCCTAGTAAGGTACATTTTTAATTGATATAAGCCATATTATTATCTGTTAATTATGAAATAAACTGCATTCATGGATGCAGCATTTGTTTATATGCTCCTGTGAAAATGATATTTTCTGCTAAAACAGCACAGCATAAAAAACATTACAGAGACAGAAAGCCTGTTAATTTTGTATAATGTTTATTAAGATGAAAACAGCTGTTCCTAATTGAAAGCTGCCGGTAAGAAGTCAAAACAACCTTCTTGTTTTTAGCTTGCCTCTATGAAAGTTCAGGTAGAGCACTTGCAGTCACCTTGGCATTGGTGTCAGCGTTGGTGCCGGCATTGGTTAAAGTATTTAAAAAGCTGTATCTCCTGAACAAGCAACCTCTTAATAAAGAATGATGGGCATCAGACAGTTTTATCACATCAACATTCAGAGTAATAAGGTCAAGGTCATGGTGACCTTATTTTCATGCTCCAGTGATTTTGCCTTATATTTTGAAGCCTATTTCATAGATTAATGCCTCAATAAAGTAGTATGTTGCTGTTTGTTTATACAAACAACTTCTTAACAAAGAAGGATGGGCATCAGACATGCTTATCACATCAACATTCAGTGTAATAAGGTCAAGGTCATTGTGATCATATTCTCATGCTCCAGGGATTTTGCCTTATATCTTGAAGACTATTTCATGGATTAATGTGATACTTGGATATTGGTTCTGTGTGACACCAGGATTGACAGCATAACAAATATAGGTCACCTTGACCTATATTTCATGGTCCAGTAATTTTGCCTCATATCTTGAATGTTATTTGATGTATGAACATGATTATTTGGGATTATGAATCACTATGATCCAACAGTTGACCTAAAAGTGAATGTAGGTCACTGTGACCTATATTTCATAGTCCAGTGATTTTATGTTACATTGTGAAGGCAGTTTGATGTATTACTATCATATTTTGGGATTATGTGACCTATATTTCATAGCCCTGTGATTTTGTCTTATATCTCCCACTATTTGATACCTAAATGTCATGTTAACATATAATGACACAGTGTGACCCAAACTTTCACCTCAGAATAAATATAAATCAGTATGACCTATACCTCATGGTCTAGTGATTTTGCTTAATATCTTTTAGATTATTTAATGGTTAAACATCATAGTTGGTATAATGGATCAGTGTGACCATCAGATTAACTTCTCAAGTATATGTAGGTCAGTGACCTATATTTTATGGCCCAGCAAATTTGCTTTATGTCTTGAAGACTTTTTACTCCAGAAAAGTTGTACTTGGGATGATAGATCAGTGTCATTCAGAGACTGACATTGTAAACTATTTTGCCTTATACATGTATCATTGTCATTAACTTTAAAATATTTTATAATTAAGAAATGGTGCCGGCGGGGGATATTTGTGACCCTCAGGGCACTTGCTCTAGTTAGAGATAATGTTATTTTACTGTGGCACCAAAACATATGAAGTGGGCAGTTGCTTGAATGACCTTGAAGAGACAATTCCAAAGATAGCCATAAAATTATTATAACTGTTACCATTCTATAGGCTGATTCAGCAGACAACAAATTGTTTATTGTTTTTTTACTTTTTGCCAAGAAAACAGGATTTGACATTTCCACTGGAGACAATTTGCAGGAAATGTCAACTCTTGTTTCCTGGGAAAATGGTGAAAATATTACAAAATGTTGTTTGTTGAAAATTTTACCCAGTGTGCTAAGCATTTCTACAAGAATAAAAAAAAACAAAAACAAATAGCACCAGAATTATCACTTGAACCTTAGCCCATTGTAGTCTGGAGACCCCTAAAAGGGTAATTGGCAAACAGTGCAAACCCAGATCATACACCGCAGAAAGCGGCATCTGATCAGGGTCTCCACTATTTGCAAAGAGTTCAACCATTTTTCTCTAGAAATATCTAAATCACATAGCCTGACATATCTAAAATCGAAATTAGAATCTTCCAATATATAGAGTGGTGGAGTTCATTCAGACCAGTGGGTTAACACTCGCTGGCCAAATTCAGCAGATGACATTCTGATGAAATTTTTCTTATTTTTTTTTTCCAGAAACTAGGCTTTGACCTTTCATGCATATGGTCTCCTTTGGAGATGACAAAGCCTATTTTTGGGAAAGAATAAGAAAAAATTTTTTTACCAAGCATGCTTAGAGTTCACTCAGCTAATTAGTGAGGGACATGAAAGTGCTCAGGTGCAAAGAGAAATGTCAAAGTCTCTATTTTCTATAATAAGAAAAATATTTCAAAATGTCATCTGCTGACATTTTTGCCCAGCATGCTTTTTGATGAGGTACTTGAGAAATGCTTATGAGAGTGCTCAGGTGCAAAGAGAAATGTCAAAGCCTATTTTCTGGAAAAATAAGCAAAACTATTTCAAAATATCGTCTGCTTAAATTTTTACCAGAATGCTTAGCATTAACGCAAGTTTTAGCTGCTACTTGAGAGATGTTTATGAGAGTTCTCAGGTGCTTAGAGAGCTCTTCAAGAATATTTTCCTGCAATTGAGGAAACTTTGATATGTGAAAAGATGTACCTCAAATCCATGAAATATTGTTTTAACTCTTTGCATACTGGGTAAAAGTTTCAGCAGATGACATTTTGAAATATTTTTTTTTATTTTTCACAGAAAATAGGCTTTGACAGTTCATGCAAATTGTCCATCACGAAAACATGCCTATATAATTTTGACCCCTTAAACCCCACTTTTATAGAGTAAAACTGGGGTTTACAGGGGTATAGATTATTTTTCTTATTTCCACTGAAAACATAGATTGTGGGTACCCATTAGAACCGCCTCGGTGAGGCGGTTCTAACGAGTACCCACAATCTATGTTTTAAGCAGAAATATGAAAAATATCAAAAAATTTGATCTGAAAATTTTCATTTTTTGGTGGTAAAATTTTCAATATATTTGAATAGGCGTGTTTTCGTAATGCTCTGTTGGAGACAATTTGCATGAAATGTCAAATTCTGTTTTTTTTGCGAAAAATAAGAAAAATATTGATTTGTCGTCTGCTGAATTTGCACAGGGAGTGGTAAATGTTAACATTATGATATTTCCCTCTCACAAAAGGCTCTTGTGCATAATAATTGATTTAATGCTAAGTAGATCTGTCATAGTTAGTTTAACTTTTAAAGTGCAATTCAAAATTGAAGCAGACAACTTTTTTGTTGTTTTATTTTGTTTTCACGGAAAGTACAGTCAAATTTCAATGGTTTGAACATCTATGGGATCATGGAAATTTGTTATAGATATGAGTATTTCAAGCCACTGATGGTTAATCATAGCATCAGGAGGCAAATTTGGATAATATATTGAGGGATGCTATTTCAATCTTCTGTAAAATAATGGTATGTTGAGTGTACTCGTTATATTTGTCTTGATGAGATAATTCTAATGAGTACACACAACATACCTTTTCATGATAAAAGAAGAAAATTTCCCTAAAATATCCCTAAATATTTGTTTAATTTTGAGCCATGTAAAGAATTGCCAAGAGACTCAAAAATGAATTCAAATTAGCCATGGTAAACAAACCATTGATGTTTGAGTTCCTGAAGTTTCATTGTACTTATTGTTGTAGATGTGCTTTTTTCAGTAGAAAAGAATTGAAATTTTTCTTATTTTATAATAAAGATATACATAATGGGGCCTCACTGAGGCAATTCTAATGTGTACCACAACATATATTTTTGTGGACAAATGTGCTATTCTTTTTAGCTTATCTGTCAAGTAGTGACAAGCTGAGCTTGTGTGATCACATTTTGTGCTTCCACACCTCAGTGCATCAGTGTGTCCGTAAACAATTTCTTCAAACGACATCTCTTCCTAAACCACTGATCAGATTTTGACCAAACTTCACAGGAATGATCCTTGGTTGGTCCTCTTTCAAAGTTATTCAAATGGTTCCGGTCCATTGCATATCTAGGTCACAGGAGCTAAAAATAGATTTTTTAACTGAAAACTTAAAAAATCTTATTAGAAACCACTGGATCGATTTCAATATAACATAGCAAGAATGTTCCTTTTGTAACCCTCTACCAAGATTGTTCAAGCCGTCATGATTCGTCAAAAAACATGGCCGCCAGTGGACGGGACTTATTTTCCTTATATATCTATATAGAAAACTTTAAAAATCTTCTTGTCAGAATCCAATGGACTGATTTCAATATAACCTGACAGAAATGTTTCCTTGGTGACCCTCTACCCAGATTGTTCAAGCAACCGTGATTTGTCAAAAAACATTGCTGCCAGTGGACGGGGCTTATTTTCCCAATATATTTATAAGAAAACTTTAAAAATGTTCTCGTCAGAAACCACTGGACTGATTTCAATATAACTTGGCAGAAATGTTCCTTTGGTGACCTTCTGCCAAGATTGTTCAAGCCATCATGATATGTCAAAAAAACATGGCAGCTAGGGGGAGGAGCTTATTTTCCCTATATATCTATATAGAAAACTTTAAAAATGTTCTTGTCATAAACCAATGGACGGATTTCAATATAACTTAGCAGGAATGTTTCTTTTGTGACTCTCTACCAAGATTGTTCAAGCCGTCATGATTCATCAAAATACATGGCTGCTAGGGGGCAGGGCTTATTTTCCCTATATATCTAAATAGACAAATTTAAAAATCTTCTAGTCAGAAACCACTGAACTGATTTCAATATAACTTGGCAGGAATGTTCCTTTGGTGACCCTCTACCAAGTTTGTTCAAGCTGTCATGATTTGTCAAAAAACATGGCCGCTAGGGGGTGGGGCTTATTTTCCCTATATGGCTATAAAAAACACTTTAAAAATCTTTTTGTCAGAAACCACTGGACCGATTTCAATATAACTTGGCAGAAATGTTCCTTTTGGTGACCCTCTACCAAGATTCAGTTCAAGCCATCATGATGCATTAAAAAAATATGGCCTCTTGGGGGAAGGGCTATGAAATTTATACAAAAATCTTAGAGCAGTAAATTTGGCTGAAACTTCAATAGTAAGTATGCAAATCTTTTTGTTTGCTCAGGTGAGCAATATAGGACCATCATGGTCCTCTTGTTACTTCTTTCTCCATGAAATGTCTCACTGAGGCACTTCTAAAAAGCACCACAACATATGTTTTTGTGGGGAAGTAAGAAAAACTAGAATGTTGATGGCACACCATGGCAAATCCCCACACTCTTTGTTAACATTGCTAATAGCATGACAAATGGATGGACAGATGGACAGACTTGCTCTCCCACATCCTTACCATGAGGGGAGGTCATGTAGCAAGTTAGGTTAACCTTTACCACCCTCTGGGCATTTTCACCAGGTGACAAATTGATGATATTTTTCTTATTTTTCCCAGAAAACAGGATTTGACATTTCATGCAAATTGTCTCCTTAGAGACAGTTTGCATGAAATGTCATAACCTGTTTTCTGAGAAAAATAAGAAAAATATTTCAAAATGTCGTCTGCTGAAAATTTTACCCAGAGTGCTAAGCGTTAAATTCCGCCCAGTAGTTTAGGAGAAGATAGCAGTAAATGGATCTTCTATGAAGTGGCATTGAAAAGGTGGTCGTATCTTACAGACTGTTCCACTTGTTGAGACACTCTCACATCACGAAAACATACCTATATAATTTTGACCCCACTTAAACTTTTATATAGTAAAACTGGGGTTTACAGGGGTATACATTATTTTTCTTATTTCTGCTCAAAAACATAGCATGTGGGTACTTGTTAGAACCATCTTGCTGAGGCAGTTCTAATGAGTACCACAATCTATGTTTTGAGCAGAAATATCAGTGAGGTGATTCTAATGAATACCCACAATCTACTTTTTTGGAGCAGAAATTTTTGGAAGTGAAATTTTCAGTATATCGTATTCAACCTAATTACTGCACTGTGCACTTAGGTTTTTCAAAAATACTGGGAAAACTTGTGGCAAAATATGTACTAAGGGTACACTTTAAAAAAAGATCAGCGAAGGACTTATCAGATGATGCTTTTGCGATGTTTGTGTGTGTGTTTTTTTTTTCGGAGTTTCTTTATGAAAGCATATGTTGTGGGTACAAGTCAATGCAATTCAAATGGGTACCCACAACATATGCCATTATAAAGAAGTAGACAGAAAGTACACTGTGTGTAATCTGAAGACTACGGGATTGCTTGACTGTGCGCTTATAGGGGTATGTTGGGTAATTAGGTCGAATACGGTATTTGAATAGGTGTGTTTTCATTATGGTACACTTTCTAACCAAATATAGATTTATGAAATTTTGTTGAAAAGTTGGTCAGAGCTTGCAGACTGGTGGCATTTACAAAGTTGTAAAAATTTTGATGTGACTGACAGTACCAGAAATTCTGTCTGCACTACAATTACTGGAAGACTCAATTATCCCTTAAAGCACTAAACAAAAATTGTAGCAGAGGACATTCTAAAATTTCATTTTTATTTTTTAGAGGTAATAAGACTTGGCATTTCATGGCATTGTCTGCCTTGCAGACAATTAACATGAAATGTCTCGTCTTATTTTCTCTAAAAAATACAAATAAAAAATAATAGTGTTGTCTGCTGCAGTTATTATTAGCACTGGGTTGTTGACTCTTAGAATTCTTATGATATTTTTTTTTTTTTCAGAAAAAATAAGAGACAGTAGGAGACAATTTGCATGAAGTGTCAAACCCTATTTTCTAAGAAAAATAAGAAAAAATATTACAAAATGTTATCTGCTGAAATTTTTACCCAGCATGTAAAGTGTTAATACATTTTAGAATTAGAGTGTTCTCTGGGGCGGCTATACTTTGCGTTTTCTATGCGGGTTTCATTCAGAAGAGACAGATCTGCATAATCCATTATTTTTCACAAAGAAGCTTTAGAGAATAACGTTTTGTGAAGTTGATAAATGCTGACATTTCCAAATGTCATTGCTCTTGATTTCCCCGTTGGATTTTCCTATCTGTAGGATTTGAATTTAACAGTCTAAATTTGTGTTGTATTTAATTTCAAATGATAGATTTGCAAAAGAAGAAAGTAAATGTAAGAAATAACATGTATCCAAAATTAGCAGGTGACAAGCATGCGATATGTTGCTGAACTTTCCTAAAAATCAGATATAGGGTAAATGTCCTTAAACCTTGTACATTGAAGTGTCTGGCAAAATGGCATATGCAAACCGTGCATACCTTAAGGAGCAGTCTGAGCAGTCATTACACAAGGTATTACACATTAACCTCATTATAACACGGCTTGTTATAACACAGTTTTGGCTACAACACAGTTCAAAGATCGATCCCAAAATGTATAGATGTATAGATGGATCCCAAAATGTATAGATTATATAGAAAATGACCATAAATGGTCATTTTTCTATATAATCTATACATTTTTGTTTGGATGTAACAGGGTTTATGCAATGGACTCCAACAATAGTGTTATTGTGTATAAGAAACAACTGCATAAAAGCAAATAAGTACGCCATGGAATAAGGTGTTCAAAATATAAAGATATTTAGCATATGAATGGATTTTGAGAAAAATTGGTACATAACATAAGCTCTAACCTTGCGTTAAGTCACAACAACAACACTTCCAGAGGGTGTTGGTGGGTTGGGGGCACTCTTGTTTGTGTGGTAGTTTGGTTTGCAGAATCACCAATGTCAGAAGCAAATCTGATGAGTACGTCACGAAAATATGCCTATATAATGTTGACCTTTTAAACCCTACAATTAGAGTAAAACTGGGGTTTACAGGGGCATACATTATTCACTGAGGTGGTTCTAATGAGTATCCATAATCTATGTTTTGAGCAGAGATATGAAAAACATCAGGGCCCATTTGTTCAAAGCTAACGATGTCGTTAGTTCACGATTCGTTAAACTTTACTTCGAGTGATATGCAAATATGCTGAAATTTTTTGCTGAAAAACTGTGAGTAGCAGTGCAAAAGCTACTCACATTTTTTCAGCAAAAAATATCAGAATATTGTATATTGAATCCCCTAAAACAGCTTAACAAGCTCGTTAAGCTAACAACGCTTTGAACAACTGGGCCCAGAATTTTTATCTGAAAATTTTCATTTTTTGGTGGTAAAATTTTCAGTATACATTTATTTTATTAGGCTTGTTTTCATAATGAGCCCACACACAGGGGGCAAATGAGAAAAAAATACTGACCCAAAAAGGAAATTTAGTGGCAAAATAAAGACTAATAACACTTTATGATTGCAAAAAATGATCTTTTGTGTAAAATGTGCATGTGAATGAACTATTGAGGGTATATTTCATGGGCAAAATGAATTTAGTGGGTAAAAACAGTTTTTTCAAACTGTGATAGAAGGCAAATTTAAACTTTCTGAAACTAATAAATAATGATCATTTTGTTTTACCTAGACTTGCAATTTTGGTAGTTTGCGCTGAGACTATTATAGTATTTACCCTTAGTAATCAGACATAAAGGTCAGGGCAAACAGTGAAGACCAAAGATTAAGATGATTCAGAATAAGTCTACACTGTTTGTCAATCATCCAGCAGTTTTTACTAGTCCTGCTGAACCTGGATTTGCCCTGCCTTTGCAAAGAGTGTAGATCCAGATCAGTTGGCTTCTGCCAAATGATTTGGATCTGCACTATTTGTTGTTAAGTATGTGAATATGTATTAGTAACCTTAATCAAATAATCTGATTGGCTGAAAATTAGAAGTGGGTGTGGCATCTTAATTTATTCAGCATGGCAAGGGTTAAGATGCCATGCCTAGTTTTAATTGTCAGCCAATCAGATTACTTGATCCAGGTTGTTGATACAAATTCACATACTGAATGACAAACAGTGCAGGTACAGATCAGTAAGCCAACTGATCTGGATCTACACTGTTTATGCAAAGGCAGGGCATATTCAGGTTCTGCAGGACCAGGATTAAACACTTCAACAGGTAGTAAAATGGACTGGTTCAAATTTTAGGACAGAAAAGGAGTTCAGATGTTGTCTCACTGTAAATCTAGCTTTGGCTCTGAGACTTCCTCTGTTGTCATAGTGATTTCTGGTAAAAATGGTTGTCATCCTATCAAGGCTATCACAGCCATCTCATAAGAAATGAGTCACAACATGAGAAAACATACCTTCCGACATGGACACCTAACAATGACTCAAATCAGCCTGCGCATCTGCACAGTCTGATCAGTATCTTCATTGTCGGCATGAAGAAACTTTGCATCCTTAGCTATGCAAAATGTGCTCAGTGAAGATTCTGATGAGACTGCGCATTAGTGCAGGTTGATGTGACTCTTCACTGGGTGTACATACATATTCTGACGTAGCTACGCAGATAATTTCCTTGCGGAATTCTGAAATGTAGAAATTCCCCGTAATTCCTGTGGATAATGTATTTAACGACAAGACAGACCTTTAGTTCCATTTGAAAATACATTGTACTTTTGTCATTAATGCTTAGTTCTCATGGTAAAATTTTCAGCAGACCACACATTGAAATATTTTTGTCATTTGTCTAGAAAACAAACTGCAAATTGGAGACAATTTGCATGAAATGTCGAAACCTGTTTTTTGGGAAAAATATCTTCAATTTGTCGTCTGCTGACTTTGCTCAGAGTGGTAAAGGTCAATCAAACATTTTATAGACTGATGGCCACTTGGGGTAATACGCAGATTGGCAAAGTAATTGCTGCAGCTTAGCCAATCAAATCCTATGAAGTTTTAGTTCAGTTTTAACTCTTATCAAGCTATGGGTAAATTCAGCAGACAACAAACTGATGATATTTTTCTTATTTTTTCCTAGAAAATAAGATCTGACACTTCATGCAAATTGTCTCCTCAGGAGACAATTTGCATGAAATGTCAGATCCTATTTTCTAGGAAAAATAACGAAAATATTTCAAAATGTCATCTGCTGAATTTGCCCATAATTTGCATGAAGTTTCAGATCCTATTTTCTAGACTAAATAACAAAAATATTTCAACATGTCATCCGCTGAAATTTTTTACCCAGCATGCACAGAGTTAAAGTTGTGATACTGTATTTACCCAAAATATTTGGAGTCCTTAATCATGTACCGTACTTGTCCTAAACTTTGAACAAGTTCAGTTTAACGACCAGTTCATCACGAAAACACGCCTATATAATTTAGACCCCCTTAAACCCCACTTTTATATAGTAAAACTGGGGTTTACAGGGGTATGCATTATTTTTCTTATTTCTGCTCAAAAACATAGATTGTGGGTACTCGTTAGAACCGCCTCACCGAGGCGGTTCTAACGAGTACCCACACACAATCTGTTTTGAGCAGAAATATGAAAAATATTAGATTTTTTTTATCTGAAAATTTTATGTTTTTGGAGGTAAAATTTTCTATATATTTGAATAGGCGTGTTTTTGTAATGTGGTATGTCTAAAAACTGCTGGATGAGTGACAAACAATGGTGTGTCTTAACCCTTGTTCTGCTGAGCCCGGATATACCCTGCCTTTGCTAGTAAACTGAGAAATAAGAATAAGCTAGAAATGTGTTTATCTGTTGGTCCATGTAAAATGCCAGAGTTGGAAAGGGGCATAACTCAGACAAAATTAATCCAATTGTTTTCAAAAGTTTATCAGATAGTCTACTCCAAGTAAGCATAGTAAGCATGCCAAGTTTTTGAGGTCCTAGCTCAAATAGTTATCAAAATATCTTGCTCACAATAAAAGTGATGAACAGATGGATGGGTGAATATACGGACGAACCACCTAAAAGCAATATGCCCTTCCATCTTCTCACAGTACATCTTTTGATATTTAAATGTAGTGGGTTAATGGTTTATGCTGTAAATTGAAACCTAATTAAGACTGGCGTCAAGTTTGAAAATTAATTTATAGAGAGAGTGATGTTATACATTGTGTGCGAAATAAGGCATATCTAGAAAGGTACCATAATAACCCTAGGTATTGGACGCACAGGCCTGATAATCAACCGTAATAAGCCTAAGTTTTGGGGCAGACAGGCCTGAGCAACCAATGTAGACCTAGATCAGATGCTGCAGTGCGGCATCTGATCAGGGTCTGCACTGTTTGCCACTCCTCCAGCAATTTTAGGATCATCAACAGGTAGTGAAATTGACTTGTTCAAAGTTAAGGTATCCCAATATTTCTGGGCCCAGTTATTCAAAGCGTCGTTAGCTTAACAGGCTTGTAAGTGGTGAAAATATTAACTGTTCTAATAAGTACAATATCTAAGTCACAGGTATTTTTGCTGAAAAAAAATGAGAGTAGCTTTTGCAAATGCTACTCACATTTTTTCAGCGAAAAAATTAGCATATATATGCCATATTTAATGATCAAAGATTTAACGATACATTAACTAACGACATTGTTAGTCTTGAACAACTGGGCCCTGTTAAATATAGTGTCTTATAACTTCCCTATAAAGACATGTTTTACGGGTTTTCACTAGAATCATCTCACTGCTGAGATAATTGTGCTGGGTACCCAAGGGAAAAATGCCAATACTGTAGTCAATATAAATACCGAATATACTGCTATAAGCACACAGACAAGCAATTTCTGATTCTTCAGGTTACTGACTGTATTTTTACCTAGTTGTCTGTGATAGCTTATGTTGTTGTGATCCCGGATACGTGAGTGTGCCTTCATAGGGGTAGCTGACCGAAGATACAACATGAAGAAAAGAAGCTACCCAAAGGCGGGAAGGCCGGCCTAATGTTGTTGGTACTCATTAGAATTGCCTGAACAAGTTGAGGCAGTTCTAATTAATATTAATAGTGTATGCTTTTATAAAGAAAATAAGAAAAAAAGAATTGTACATGTATAAACATAATTAAATATTCTCCTAATGAAGTTCCCTGCTGATCTGTGTTTTAACCCATTTAAGTTGGGAAACCCCCAAAAGGGTAATTGACAACAGTGCAGACCCATATCAGATGCTGTGCAGAAAGTGGTGTCTGATCAGGGTCTACATTGTTTGCATTACATACAGGTATTTCTATATAAAAAACAAACCAGACACCCTGGTATTGGAAATAAACCGGTCTAAAGAGTTGTTGTAGAAGAGACTACTCGACATAAATGGGTAAAATTAGTAGATATTAAGTGTGCCCTAGTTAGGTGGATATTGAGTGCACTTTAGTTACGTAGATATTAAATGTGCCCTAGTTAGGTAGAAATTAAGTGTGCCCTTGTTAGGTAGATATTAATATTGAGTGTGCCCTAGTTAGGCAGATGTTAAGTTTGCCCTAGTTAGGTAGATATTAAGTGTGCCATAGTTAGGTAGATGTTAAGTGTGCCCTATTTAGGTAGCTATTGCGTGTGCCCTAGTTAGGTAGATGTTAAGTGTACCATAGTTAGGTAGATATTAAGTGTGCCCTAGTTAGGTAGATATTGAATGTGCCCTAGTTACGCAGAAATTGAGTGTACCCTAGTTATGCAGATATTGAGTGTGCCCTAGTTAGGTAGATGTTAAGTGTGCCCTAGTTAGGTAGATGTTAAGTGTGCCCTAGTTAGATAGATATTGAGTGTGTCCTAGTTAGGTAGATATTTAGTGTGCCTTAGTTAGGTAGATATTAAGTGTGCCCTAGTTAGGTAGATATTAAAGTGTGCCTTAGTTACGTAGATGTTAAATGTGCCCTAGTTAGGTAGATATTAACGTAACAATGTTTTCCAATAGTTTTGTAAAACTTCAGAGCACAGTGCCTTAACTGGATCAAATGTAGTATTTTAATTATTGAAAAAACACCTTATGAGGGAACTGTCTTCTCATTATTAAATTGCTTATTTTGCAGATCCTGGTTTTGTAAAACTTAAGTACAGAGTGCTATAATTAGGTCAAATACGGTATTTTAGTTATTGAAAAAGCACCTAATCTGGGAACTGTGTTCTCATTATTAAATTGCTTTTTTTGCAGATCCTGGTTTTGTAAAACTTAAGCACAGAGTGCTATAATTAGGTCAGATATAGTATTTTAGTTATTGAAAAAGCACCTAACCTGGGAACTGTGTTCTCATTATTAAATTGCTTATTTTGCAGATCCTGGTTTTGTAAAACTTAAGCACAGAGTGCTATAATTAGGTCAGATATAGTATTTTAGTTATTGAAAAAGCACCTAATCTGGGAACTGTGTTTTTATTATTAAATTGCTTATTTTGCAGATCCTGGTTTTGTAAAACTTAAGCACAGAGTGCTATAATTAGGTCAAATATGGTATTGTAATTATTGAAAAAGTACCTAATCTGGGAACTGTGTTCTCATTATTAACCTTTGTCCTGCTGAATTAATTAAGAAGCCACACCCATTTCGAATTTGCAGCCAATCAGATTACTTGATCAAGGTTGTTGATATAAATTCACATACTGAATGGCAAACAGTGCAGATCCAGATCAGTTGGCTTCTTTAGAAGCCAACTGATCTAGATCTACACTGTTTGCTAAAGCAGGGTATATCTGGGCTCAGCAGGACAAGGGTTAAATTGCTTAGTTTGCAGATCCTGGTTGGGTATAAAGAACTGCATCATCAGCATCTAGAAGAGGATAATTTATATTGATGAATTACTCTCATGTTACTAACTGATCTCATAAAATTTTCAAATGTTTGTTTTTTTCTTTTCAGAATGATGTCACTGTTGTTGTTGATGACTTTACGGCATCGGGAGCTTCTGAAATCAGCGTGAGAAAAGGTCAACAGGTTGAGGTGCTGGATTTGTCCCCTGGGCAGCCAAACTGGTGTTATATAAGGACTTTAGCCAGTGAGACTGGAGAACAGTTCCAAGGGCTGGTTCCCACAGCAACTTTGAAACCAATTCCAAGGTTACTTGGCCCTGGGTCAAGGACAAGTTTGGAATTTGAAGGTCAGTGTAAGTATTTTAACATTTCTGACTGTAGGTTAGATTTAGTAAATTAACCCTTGTCCTGCTGAACTCTGATATACCTTGCCTATGCAAACAGTGTAGATCCAGATCAGTTGGCAATTGAAGAAGCCAACTGATCTGGAGCTGCACTGTTTGCCTTTCAGTATTTGAATTTGTATCAACAACCCGGATTAAGTAAATTGATTGGCTGAAAATGAGAAGTGGGCGTGGCGTGGCATCTTAATTCAACATGACAAGGTTTAAGGGAACTGTGTACACTTGGTAGGTTTTTCTTCCGTTTAATACAAGGGAAAAAACTTTTTTGACTACCTGTTTGCTATTCTGCACAGCAAGCCGCTTCTGAAAAGGCATCCTTCTTTTTTGCTCAATTCTTTCCTTTTTAACCCTTAGAGCGCCAATCAAAACTGCAGCAGATGACAATTTTTTTTTTTTTTTTCAGAGAGAACAAGTCTTGACATTTCATGTGAATCATCTGCTTGGCAGACAATTCACATGAAATGTCAAGACTTGTTTCCTCTGAAAAATAAAAAAAAAAAAAAAATTTAAAATGTCATCTGCTACAAATTTTGCTTGGCACTTTATAAGGGTTAAAGCGGCATTTCAGAAAGGAGGCAAAACAATTTTAATAGAGTTGTCTGTCTTGAAAATGCATCCATTCCCTTAACCCTTGTCATGCTGAATAAATTAAGATGCCACGCCCACTTCTAATTTCCAGCCAATCAGATTACTTGATCCAGGCTGTTGATATAAATTCACATACTGAATGACAAACAGTGCAGATCCAGATCAATTGGCTTCTTCTGAAGCCAACTGATCTGGATCTGCACTGTTTGCAAGGGCAGGGTATAACCGGGTTCAGAAGGACAAGGGTTAAATATTGCTTGTTTTAGCTCACCTGAGCAAAAGCTCGGGATGAGCTATTGTGATCACCCTCTATCCGTCATCCGTCGTTGTCCGTCCTCAACAATAAGTTTGTTAACACTCTTGAGGTCACAGTTCTGACCGAATCTTGATGAAACTTGCCCAGAATGTTTGCCCCTATGAAATCTAGGTCAAGTTTGATACCGTGTCAATTGGGGTCAAAAACTAGATCGCCAAGTCAAATCAAAGGAAAAACTTGTTAACACTCTAGCAGTCAACATTTTTCAAGCAATCATCAAGAATCTTGCTCAAATTGTTTGGCTTGATGATTTCTAGGTCGAGTTTGAAACTGGGTCACTTGGGATAAAAAACTAGGTCACCAGGCTAAATCAAAGGAAAACCTTGTTAACACTCTAGCGGTCACATTTTTGAAGCAATTATCATGAATCTTGCTCAAATTGTTTGTTATGATAATTTCTAGGTCAGGTTTGAAACTGGATCATGTGGGGTCCAAAAGTAGGTCACCCTGCCAAATCAGCGGAAAACCTTGTTAACACTCTAGCGGTCACATTTTTCAAGCAATCATCATGAATCTTGCTCAAATTGTTTGTCTTGATAATTTCTAGGTTAGTTTGAAACTGGGTCACTTGCGATCAAAAACTAGGTCACCAGGCCAAATCAAAGGGAAACCTTGTTAACACTCTAGCGGTCACAATTTTGAAGCAATCATCATGAATCTTGCTCAAAGCCAACTGATCTGGATCTGCATTGTTTGCAAAGGCAGGGTTTATCCGGGTTCAGCAGGACAAGGGTTAAATATTGTTTTTTTTTAGCTCACCTGAGCAAAATCACAGGGTGAGCTATTGTGATCACTCTCTGTCCATCATCCATTGTCGTCTGTCATCAACAATTAGTTTATTAACACTCAAGAGGTCACAGTTTTGACCGAATCTTGGTGAAATTTGCCCAGAATGTTTGCCCCTATGAAATCTAGGTCAAGTTTGATACTGTATCACGGTAAGATAAAGAATAACCCGAATATCGATTTAACCCTGACTCCGGATATATCCTGCCTTTGCAAACAGTGTAGATCCAGATCAGTTGGCTTCTGATCGGGATCTACGCTGTTTGCCATTATGTGAATTTATAGCAATAATCCAGATCAAGTAATGTGATTGGCTGAAAATTACATTGTGCAACATTCTTTCGTGGAGATTGATCATGAAATATTTTCTACCGTCATTCTCTCCCGTCCGCTGATTCAAGAAGCGTAGTTGTCAGTTTCTGGCAAAAGATTGTGCACAATACTGGTAAACCGCTTAGAAGACTAAGCCTGCCCAGTAAACGTGTGGTTAGGTAAAGTGACCGCGCTCGACATGACCCCATTGGGTTGACTGGGGTGTAAAACCTCAACACAGTCAATCAATGAATGGAGGAAAATATCATTTTCTCATAATGTATTTAACCGTTGTCCTGCTGAGCCCAGATATACCCTGCCTATGCAAACAGTGTAGATCCAGATCAGTTGGATTCTTCAGAAGCCAGCTGATCTGGATCTGCACTGTTTGCCATTATGTATGTGAATTTGTAGCTACAGTCCTGATCAAGCAATCTGATTGGCTGAAAATTAGAAGTGGGCATGGCATCTTAATTTATTCAGCATGACAAGGGTTATGACGAATGGCTGAAACTTACAATATAAGTAGCAAACTCTTTTAGTTACAATCCAAAGCTTGTCCCCTAGGGTTATCTGCCCTTGCCCCTCGGCTATATACATGTATAAAATCGCGTAATCTTTTAATGACTTCTTTTCTGAAACTGCATGACCAATTTTCACCAAATGATTTTGCACAAATTTCTTCAAATGATTCTGCACTACTGAACAAGATGGCCACCATGCACATATATCATTCAAAATCTTCTTCTCCAGAATCAAGAAAGCTTTGAGGCTGAATCTTGGTATATAGCATCAGGGATGCAATGTCTGACTACTTAGTTCAAATAATGATCCCTAGAATGACCTTTGACCTTTTTATGGCACAGTCACTCTTCTCCTAGTTGCTGTGGCAATACTGGAAGAATGTTGAATGGAATCTGTCGATATGCTATAGCTGATTTACTCAGGCAAGCCACTCGTGGCCCATGGGCCTCTTTTTCTTATTTTTTCCAGAAAATAGGTTTTAATATTTCATGAAAATTGTCGCCTAAGAAGACAATTTTGTATGAAATGTCAAATTCTATAAAGAAAAAAAAGTAACATCACGAAAACATGCCTATATAATTTTGACCCCCTCAAACCCCATTTTTATGTAGTAAAACTGGAGTTTATAGGGTATACATTATTTTTCTTATTTCTGTTCAAAAACATAGATTGTGGGTACGTTAAAATTGCCTCATCAAGGCAGTTCTAACGAATACCCACAGTCTATGTTTCGAGCAGAAATATGAAAAATATCAGAATTTTTATCTGAAAATTTTCTTTTTATGGTGGTAAAATTTTCAGTATGTTTGAAAAGGCTTGTTTCCATAATGATCAAAATGTTGTCTGCTGAAATTTTAACCAGCATGCTAAGTGAAAATATTTCGCCAAAATTCACTCCAGCCACCAGAGCTGCAGCTTCTACTTGTTGGCCTTACAAAATAATTAGGTGTCTGAAACTGGATTTTTATTTCCTGCAAACTTTGCCAAAAGGTTTTATGACTGCTAATTCACTGAAACTTGGCAGTAGGCGGACAGATTATGCTTATTATGCAAACGGGGGCCTAGTTGTTCAAAACTACCGATGTCATTAGTTAACATATCCGTAAAACTTTGATCATTAAATTAATATTTTTGCTGAAAAATGTGAGTAGCTTTTGCATTTTCAAAAGCTACTCACATTTTTTCAACAAAAATAGCTGTGAATTAGATATTATACTTATTGGAACAGTTAATATTTTGACTGCTAACAAGCTTGTTAAGCTAACGATGCTTCAAGCAACTGGACCCAGAATAAAAGAAATGCCTCCAGCAGTAGACATAATATCAGTGGTAGACAAAATATGGCAAAATTTATTGACTGTAAACTGCTAGAGAATCAGGAAGTGATGATCTCCCAGACCTTAACCCTTGTCCTGATGAATAAATTAAGATGCCACTCCCATTTCTAATTTTCAGCCAATCAGATTACTTGATCCAGATTATTGATATGAATTCACATACTTAATAGCAAATAGTGCAGCTCCAGATAAGTTGGCTACTTCAGAAGCCAACTGAACTGGATCTACACTGCAAAGGCAGGACCTATCCAGGTACAGCAGGACTGAGATTAAGGGAAATTAATACACAATCAAGAGAGGCAACTCAGTCAAAATTGTTTGGTTTCCCTTCTGAAAATGGGTCTACTCTAAAAGGAAAGAAGAGGCTTTTAGAATAGACCCCTTTTAAGAAGGGGCCAGGAATGCAGAGAAGCAAAAGAGAAAGTCACAATAGTTAGCTCCCTTGTAAAATTAGGCAGAAATTCAACCAAATGTCCATTCACCTTAATGACAAAATAAGCGGATATCAAAAGAATATGTTTTTCTTATTTTTTTGCCCAAACAGAGCATAACATTTCATTTAGATTGTCTCTTCATACTTATTTTTGGAGATTAATCATGAAATCATTTCTGTAGTCATTCTCCTCCTTTTGCTGATTCAAAAAGGGCATTGCCGGCCTTGGTGGCTCAGTTGGATGCGCCATCCGACTGGAGACCAGGAGGTCGCGGGTTCAACCCCCGCTGAGGTCGGCAACATTCTTTCATGGAGATTGATCATGAAATATTTTCTACGGTCATTCTCTCCCTTCCGCTGATTCAAGAAGGGCAGTTGTCAGTTTCTGGCGAAAGAATGTGCACAATACCGGTTAACAGCTTAGAGGATTAAGCCTGCCCAGTAAACGTGTGGTTAGGTAACTGACCGCGCTCGACGTGACCCCATTGGGTTGACTGGGCCGTAAAACCTCAACACAAACAAACAAATCAAAAAGGGCATTTGTGAGTTACTTGGGAAAGTATATGCATAAGGACTGGCAACCCGTTGGGGTAACTTCCTATATATGGCATAGTACGGAGTGTGTGCCGAATAGCCCCCTTTTCAGCGCTGCCAGGTATATGATTGGCCACCTTTTTTCAACAAAAAGTATATGAATGGCCCGATTTTTCTGGATTCCTATTTGAAAGGCCCCATTTTTCTTACATCCTGGTATATGCACATATTTTTCACTCAGAGATTTTTCGAGGCTGCTTATCCTCTTGGTATATTATATGAATTGACTGTGATATTTGTGTAATAACCAGCAAAAAATGGGCACAAAAAATCAAAGGGCAGTATATGAATAGGTCAATATTTTGTATGATCAAATATATGAATGGGTCATGGGTCCATTTTTTCAAAGGCCAGGTATATGAATGGGGTAGGTTTTGAAATACTGGCTCGCACACCCGTACCAAAATTACCCTTAAGTTACACCCATCCCCCCCCCCCCACCCCCCCCCCCCCCAGTGTGATTAGGTAAGTAGTAACCAGCTGAACATAACCATGACAACAGTGTTGACTGGGTCGTAACCCACTGTATACTGAATAGACTCTCCCACACTCTATACGGGAAGAGTCTAATTTCAATTTTAGGTATGTCCAGCTATGAGATTTACATATTCCTAGAGAAAAATGGCTAAACTATTTGCAAACAGTGGAGACCATGATCAGACGCGGTGTTCTGCGGCGTCTGTTCTGGGTCTGCACTGTTTACCAGTCACTCTTTTACGGGTCTCCCGACTGCAATGGGTTAAAACTCCAGCTCCATGATATCAGATTTTCCAGGTCCCATATTATCGCTTGTCTGTTGAGAGACAGTTAATTGATTAAATAGGCCCTAGCTGTCTTCGTAAGTGTACATGGTGCAAAGGGGAATAACTACAATATATCAAGTTGATTTTATTATAGATACATACCTCCCTTGTAAAACAAAGCAAATTCTATAATAAACTTTAGTACCAGTACAGACACCCCTGAGCAAATGATGCAGACCCAGATCAACCAGGATAGAATGTGAAAGCTGTTCAGGGTCTACACTGTTTGTCATTTATCTGGCAGATTTTATACATATGTTAATTCTTAGAGCGCTAGTCACATTTAACACTTTGCATGCTGGGTAAAAATTTCAGCAGACTTCCTAGGAGACAATTTTGCATGAAGCGTTAGATCCTATTTTCTAGGGAAAAAAAAATGGAAAAATATCATGATTTTGTCTGCTGAATCTGCCCATACCATGGTAAGTGTTAATTTAGTGCAATTTGATTGGTAAAGAGCAATTTCAAAATGGCAGTTACACTTTGATAAATTTTGAAACATATTCTTTGCATGATAAATTTTGAAACATTTTCTTTGCACAGATTTCTAAATTTCGCTGTTAACCCTTCTCTTGCTGAACATGTAACATGTCCTGTCTTAGCAAACAGTGTAGATCCAGATCAGTTGGCTTCTGAAGAAGCCAACTGATCTGGATCTGCACTGTTTGTCATTAAATATGTGAATTTCTATCAAAAACCTGGATCAAGTAATCTGATTGGCTGGAAATTAGAAGTGGGAGTGGCATCTTAATTTATTCAGCATCACAAGGGTTAAGCTCATGTTTTCAGTGTTAACATGACCAACTTCGAATTATAAGAATTGAATTTTATTTTGCATAAAAGCCAGGGACTCACTGGTGAAACATGAAGCCCTATGGGCTTTATTCAGTTTGGAAGTGATTCGCAGTTGTTTACACATCAATAAAAAGCATAAAAATTAAATTCATCCGATAATAAAGAGGCTTCTGGGTATTAAAGATAGTCTGTGGTGTCAGCCATAGACTGTTTTATGCAATGTATATGATATTTTACATATTTTCACGTTTCTTTCATTAGTATTTGTCTGTAGGCAATGTCCTAGCTTCTGATAAAGGATTTGAATAACAGCGTGATACAACCTACCTTCTGACATGTGTGCCCAGCGAAAACTGAAACCAGCCTGCACATCCAAGCAGTCTGATCAGAGTCTCCATTGTCTGCACGAAGAAACTTTGTATCCATAGATATCCAAAATGCACCAGGGCCCAGTTGTTCAAAACTAAGGATGTCATTAGTTAACCTATCGTTAAAAGTTTGACCATTAAATATGGCATAAACGCTAATTTTTTGCTGAAAAAATGTGAGTAGCTTTTGCAATTGCAAAAGCTACTCACATTTTTTTTTAGCAAAAATACTTGTGAATTAGATATTGTTCTTACAAGAACAGTTAACATTTTGACCACTAACGAGCTTGTTAAGCTAACAACGCTTTGAACAACTGGGGCCAGATAAGGGTTCTAACTAGACGGCATGAATGCGCAGTCTGATCTGAATCTTTGCTGGATGCACATGTCAGGAGGTACATTGTGGCTCATGTGTTCAGAAGATAATTTTTACACACAAAATATAATTTTTATAATTTTTACTCCAAAATGTTATTTTTTACGCTGAAATGTAATTTCTACTGTGAAATGTAATTTTTATTACCAAAGCATGTATTTTTACTTTGAAATGTAATTTTTATTCTGAAATGTAATTAAATACCAAAATATATTTTTTAATACTCTGAAATGTAATTTTTACTCTGAAATGTAGTTTTTACACCTAAATGTAAGTTTTACACTGAAATGTATTTTGTGGTACTCACTTGGCAAGGCAGTTCCAGTAAGTATTTACAAGATACATATTGGTGCAGCAAATGTCATTTTACCCAAAGTATTGTGAAAAATAGGCCTTGGCAAACAGTGTAGACCCAGATCAGATGACACAGAATGCAGTGTCAAATCAGGGTCTATATTGTTTGCCAGTCAGCCAGCAGTTTTTAGACTGGTAAGAAAATGGACTTTTATCCTGTATGTCCAAATATTTAGATCAAATATGGTATGGAGGGGGCAGGGGGTGGGGGAAGCTCAATCAAATTCCTTTTTGACTCAAAATTTCATTTTCATAGGAAGTTTGGGATAAATTTGGGATATACCATGTTTACCCTTAATATTCACATCCCTTACTCTTTACCTTATCCTTGTCTTCAACAAGTCCATCTTACTACTTATGAATGTGTTTAAAACTGCTGGATGAGTGGCAAACAGAGTAGACCCAGATCAGATGCCATGCTCTGCAGCGTCTGATCTGGGACTACATTGTTTGCTTAGGACTATCTTTTGAAATACATAGTATGGTAGTTTGATCAAATCCCCGCCCCTCAGAAATCATCCTCCATCCACCCCTGTCCTCAGGGTTTGAAACCCAGGGTACCAGAGACTCGTTGATCTTGAGTTAACCCTTCTCTTGCTGAACACGACATGCCTTGTCTTAGCAAACAGTGTAGAGTCCAGATCAGTTGGCTTCTGAAGAAGCCATCTGATCTGGATCTGCACTGTTTGTCATTAAAATGTGAATTTCTATCAAAAACCAGGATCAAATAATCTGATTGGCTGGAAATTAGAAGTGGGCGTGGCATCTTAATTTATTCAGCATGACAAGGGTTAAAGGGTCCATAAATATGATTTAGGTGTTTGTGGTTTTAAAGAAATTCACGGTTTTCCAAATAGTTATATTTCTTGTCCTTCAGGTACAAAACAATTTAAAATTCAAAGCCAAAACTAAATAAAATTAAGTTTACACTGATTACATGTAGTTGTGAGAGTCCAGAAAGTGATCTTTGGAGTTAAAAACTGCCAAAAGAGAGTAAGGGAAAACCCTGTAAAGTTCTTTCTAACTTTTAACATTGTCTATTTCAGACTCACCAGATCAAAGCCCAAGTGCATCTATGGCCAACCTAAATATGGGTCAGGGATCACCTGTCTCTAAGCGACGAAGCAGCAGTTTTAGGTAAGCTAGGTTTTGATACTTAGAAGAGATATTCACAAGTTATGTTCTGTTACTTTTGTCTGAAACTTACAAAATTTGTGTGATGATGCATACTCAAAGTTTTATGTTTTGATGCAAAAATGATCATATTAAGTTATGACAAAATTATCTGTTAACTGTATCTTGAGAGGACGTCTCTTTGGAGGGTGTATGAACAATAGATCAGATCAGCAAGCAAAGCTTTACAGTCTGACATTGACTTTTGCTATACATTGGTTTATTCTACCGTACCGTATTTGACCTAATTACCACACATACCCCTATAAGCACACTCTCAAGCAATTCAGTAGTCTCCAGATTACAGACAGTGTACTTTTTGTCTACTTGTTTATAAAGGCATATGTTGTGGGTACCCATTTGAATTACATCGACTTGTTGATGCAATTCAAATGAGTACCCACAACATATGCGATTATAAAGAAAATCAGAAAAAAATCACATAAGCATCATTTAATAAGTTTTTGCTGACCTTTTTTTTTTTAGTGTACCCTTAGTATAGGTGGATACATATTTTACCAAAAGTTTGCCCAGTAGTTTTAAAAGCTAAGCGCACAGTGCTGTAATTAGGTTGACTACGGTATTCATCACGAAAACATTTCTATAAAATTTTGACCCCCTTAAACCCCACTTTTACATAGTAAAACTGGGGTTTACAGGGGTATACATTATTTTTCTTGTTTTTGCTCAAAGACATAAATGATGGGTACTCGTTAGAACCGCTATACCACAATCTGTGTTTTGAGCAGAAATATGAAAAATAGAGTTTTTTATCTGAAAATTTTCAATTTTTGGAGGCGAAATTTTCTAAATATTTGAATAGGCATGTTTATTTTGTACATAAACAGTGAAAACCCTGGTAAGATCACATGGGCAGGCTGGCATAGCTATATATAAAAGAGGTAAAAAGACAATAATTTTTATAATTTCTCCATGAAAACTTATGTTGTAGGTTCCTTAATGATAAGTACCCACAGTGTCTGTTTTTATGGAGAAATAAGAAAAAAAATCAATACTTTGTGGAAGAAAAAATGCACTTGAGCTGGAGCTTTTTTTTCCCTCTCAAAATTTTGCTTTTTGTCACAACTGCTTTAGCAAGCAGGAATGACATAGAGATCATTTTCCAGTGTCATCATTGGCATCAGCAGCAACAATGTTAAGTCTATGGGTTAAGCTCTGTTTCTCAAACATCAAGGCTTCTAGGCTAATGAAACTTCATACACACATCTGCCATGATGCATCCTGCCCACTGCCATTGACCATTACTGACCTTGACCTACTTTTCATGCTTGACGGAACAATCTCTGCGTTTAGCTGCTTTCTTGAACACCACCAGCAGACAGGACATAGCCATTTATTAACCCTTGTCCTGTTGAACCCGGATATACCCTGCCTTTGCAAACAGTGAAGATCCAGATCAGTTGGCTTCTTCAGAAGCCAACTGATCTGGATCTGCACTGTTTGCCATTAAGTATGTGAATTTAAAGCAACAATACAGATCAAGTAATCTGATTGGCTAAAAATTAGAAATGGGCGTGGCATCTTGTTATAGGTTTCTTTCACAAACTACTTGACAGAATGAGAAACAAAGGAGACCCTGGTCAGACTTCTTCAGCAGCAGTCTGATCTGGTCTGCACTGTTTGCATACACAATTTTGTCGGAAAACTTAGTGTACAAAACTTCCAGACAGTTGCTGTTATTTCCTAACCTGTTATATGGAATTATTTTGCAGAAAATGGCTCAGCAATCCCGTGCGGAAATTAAGTACCAATAAGATTGAGAAGGGAACTGGCACAATACTGGAGTCTCAGGGAGGGGACTTTGAGAGACAGATTGCTGGAAGATTAGGAGCAATCAAGGTAGGCACTTTGGCATACATTGCTTGGAAACAATGTCTTGTTCTAAGGATTTATATGACTGGAAAAGTATTTATTTTTATGAAGTCTGATTACATGCAAAGCCATTTAATATACTATGAATGGGGTTGGGTGGTAGGGAGGTGCATCCTGAAGCTGAATTTTTTAGAGGATTGGCCCTGCCATAATTATGTCCCACCCACCTATGGGTAGGGGGACATATTGATTTTGGTGGTGATCCTGTTGGCACCAGCATTGGCATTGGTCTGACGATTTCTTGTCTGGTCATTACCTTGTGAACTAGTGGAATCTTACCAAAGTTTCATGGATATATAATTTTTCCTGGATATATAATTGGGACATAACAAAGAACTGATTAGATTTGACCTAATTTTCACAACAGTAAAAAAAAAAGAAAAAAAAGTGAAAATTTACAGTGGGGGACATCTGTTTTCTCTGAAAACACTGTTACTTCAGTCGACTTTCATTATCTCAAAGTCCAAGGGACTCTTTGAAACACTTCGAGATATCCATACTTGGACATATTTATCAGATTTGCAGAATTGAGGAAAAAAATAAATCGAACAACCACATTTAACAAATGAACATGTAATTTGACTGCTGAAGTTACAGATATATTGAAAAGATTGTTGAAAAGAGGAGAAATTGCTCCTGAGGATTAGATTTCCATGTTAAAATAGGGACTAGATTTTCACTTCGAGGTAGGCGGTTATTTGAGATAAGTGAGGTCGAGATATTGAGAGTCGACTGTAGTTTGCTTTTGGGAGGCTGGTTCTTGTTTCACTTGAAACAGGTTTCGGAATTTTGGTCTTTTCTTCTCATCTGTCCCATTCTGCTTCACCAGGCTTTGGAATTGACATAATGGGGATGGTGAAATGAACACAAAACAGAGAAACAAAAGCAAAGATGGTTGCACACCCCTATTAATTTCTCCATAGGCTACAATGCTAAGAATTCAAAAGTGTCTAACCTGCTACAGTTCCATGGGCCTAAATCAGATCCAGGTTTTGGTGGGATGTGACAGCCACTTGAGTCTGCAACAGATCCTGGGATTTTCATGTCCTCTTCATCACTTCGAAAACACATGACATTGCCCGCCATATGACATCCCAAAAAATCCTCCTGTTCAGGGTCACAAACTGGAATGACCAACCAACTCGTTGTAGCACTCCACCAAGCCAAATAGTTCCCTACAGAATCTTTTACTATCTGGAATTTGTCTCCTCCAGGAACCTGTGGCCTGAAATAAATAGAACAATGCAGCCTTTTTTACCTTGCACTGTATACAACATCTACTCTGTACACTCTGTTTTCAGATAGGACTTTTTTTCAGGGTACCAAAACAGTGTGACGTCAATAGAAGTCTGGTTCCAGATTAAAGGGTTTGCATGTAATCAGAACAAAAGCTGTATCTTGTGATGTAAAAGAGATTTAGTATTTTATGAAAGGAACTTCAAGTCTATTAAGATGCTTTGGTACACTGGGTAGACTTTTTGCCATATTTATATAAGAAACATTTTTTTTGTGCTTTTCTGCCCACCAAACCCCTTCTGAAAAGGGGTCTATTCTAAAAGGAAATGAGCAAGTTCTTTCCTTTTAGAATAGACACCCTTTTCAGAAGGGAAGCAAAACCAATTTTGACAGAGTTGCCTCCCTTAAAAAACTTGTTAAATATTCACCTTGAAAATTGGGACGCTTTAACTCCTTACCATACTTGTCCTAAAATCTGAGCAAATTCATTTTACTGCCTGTTGATATATCTGAAAACTGCAGGATGAGTGACAAACAGTGTAGACCTGGTCAGACACCATGTCTGTGGCTTTCTGGCAAAAGGATGTGCACAATACAATACTGCATGGAGGACTAGAAGTCAAAAAGGATTGCCTTTGGAAACAAAGAACACACAAAATCAAGAAAATCCGAGACTCGGTTTAATTGAGTCTCTTCAGATGCAACACTGTAGTTTGAGAGGCTGCATACGCCCCCTAGTGCCGGCTTAAGGGGTATTAAATTTTCAAAATAACCAGGATGGGCTCAATGATCCCAAAGGAAATAAAATATAACCTGCACTGCCAGTAAAAGTGTGGTTAAGTAAACTCATGCTCAACATGCTCCTATTGGGTTGACTGGGTCGTAAATACTCAACACAAACAAAACAAACAAACAAAAAACATCTGTGGCACCTGATCTGGGTCTACACTGATTGTTCAGGCCTAGCTGTCCCAATATTTAGGGTTAATATGGTAATAAGGGAATGATATACTTGATAGATTTTCTGCCTTTCTATACAAGAGAGACAACTTTTGTGACTTCCTGTTTGCCTTCCTTCACATAACCTCTCTTCTGAAAGGGATATATTCTAAAAGGAAAGAATTTGCTCCCATGGGGATCAAATTCTTGCCTTTTAGAATAGACCACTTTTCAGAAGGGAGGGAAAATGATTATGATGGTAAAAAAAATATTTACCCCAGTACACTAGAACCTCTTTATAAGACATTACATTATATTATATTGTATCCAACAAAAAATGTATAGATTATATAGAAAAATGACCATTTATGGTCATTTTTCTATCTAATCTATACATTTTGTCGTAGGAAAATGTGCATTTTTCTATATAATTTATGGTCATTTTTCTATTTAATCGATACATTTTTCCACAACAAAATGTATAGATTATATAGAAAAATGCACATTTTTCCACAACAAAATATATAGATTAGATAGAAAAATGACCATTTATGGTCATTTTTTCAATATAATCAATACATTTTTCATATACAGTTTTCATATAATCAATATAATCAATACGTTTTTCCACAACAAAATGTTTAGAAATTACCATTTATGGTCATTTTTCTGTATAATCAATACATTTTTCCACAAAATATATACATTATATAGAAAAATGACAATTTATGTTCATTTTTCTATATAATTAATACATTTTCTCACAACAAAATGTATAGATTATATAGAAAATGAACAATGAACATTTATGGTCATTTTTCTATATAATCAATACATTTTTGTTTGGAGGCAACTCAGTTGTTTAACTATATAATCTGTACATTTTTGTTTTGGATACAACATGGTTGTTAAGCAAACACGGTTTCTGCTTTGGATCCCAATGATAATGTTATAAAGAGGCTGTGGTATTTCATCTTCTCTGGAACCTGAGCCTTACAGTGATTGTCCTAAAATTTTGTACACCAACTTTTCAGACAAAATGGTATAAGTAGACAGTGCAGACCCAGATCAGATTGCTCCTAAAGGAAAAAGCAGTCTGATCAGTGTATTCACTGTTTATCATTCAACCAAGTATTTTGTGAAACAAACACATAAAAAAATTAGGCAAAAACAGTATGAAATAACTTGTTCAAATTTTAGGACATTAACAGTAATTTTGTTGTGATTGTAAACTAGTTTTCTTTAATATAATTCCGCTACAATTTCATACTATATATCCAAAATGACTTCTTCCATCTTTTCATCTGAACAAGTCCATTATTTGAGAAATTGGGCTCAGTATTTCATATCTAAAAGGACAGTTTGCTTGTGGAGAAAAGTTTCATAAACAAAATCAAATGTCTCTGTGTGCAAAAATTTGTAAGTTTATAATGAGTAAGAAATCTGGTCTACAACTTTTCAAATTCCAGGACAATTTATTAATTGAATAAAAGTAATTGCAATAAATCTTTTTTTTTTTATATATATATATATAAATCTTTCTGTGTGCAAAAACCAGTGATATTATTTTATAATAATTATATGGAAAATGAAAATTGGTTTACACAACTCAAAGTCCAAGACAATACTAAAGTGTGAATTGGAATACATGTACATTGTTTAGATGAGATCTTGTAGCTTCTAGGAGTCAAAAAACAGGGCATGTTTACAGATGGCAAGTTTTACAAGTACAAGGTAAGTCAGTTTTATATTTTTGCCAGATCATTTGGTTCCAAAGAATAATATTATTACATAGCTCAAGATAAGAGGGGTATCCTTGACATATTTTTTCTTATTTCTCCACGAAAAGATATGTTGTGAGTACTCTTTAGAAGCGCCTCTGCGAGGCGCTTCTAAAAAGTACCCACAACATTATCTTTTCATGGAGAAATAAAAAAAAAATGAAATTTTTCCTTTGCTAAAAAGTGCCTTATCTGGAGTAATGTATTGAGCATGAGTACGGAGGTCAGTATTTTATATGTCTAGTGTCATCCTTCAGACCAAATTTCGATGAACCAATGTTTATATTTCTACAAATATGAACAGAAAATGTGTTGTTTATGATAAATTGTGAAAAAGAAATGGATGAAATTTATCCATAACTCGGGATAAGTGGTAAATGTTATTTTAGGTAAATGTTTTTGTTTTTTCTCCACGGAAACATGTTGTGGGTACTCATTAGAAGTGCCTCACTGAGGCACTTTTAATGAGTACCCACAACATGTTTTTGCGGAGAAATGAGAAAAATACCAGTTTTTTTGGTTGAAAAAAAAATGCCTATATCTCAAGCTATGATATTTCTTACCTGATATATAAACTTGACGAACTTAGCACCTGAGCACAGACAATATTGATTCTGTCTGCTTTGCAGGTTTATTCTATATTGATAATATTTCAGGTTTGATAACGTAATATGTATGACAGTATTTTGTGTGTGTGTTTTGATTTCAACTTTTTGTCAGAAATTTCTTTGGTAAAATTAGGTTTCACAGAAGCATCCTCCTGGCCACATAGTTGGTGCTCTCTACTGCAAATCATTCTGTCTCAGATTGAATCTCGCTAGAGGTAGAATTCAGCCCTTAATTAGATCAAAGCTTTTCATTATCACCTATCCATCATCTCAATATGACCAGTACAGTTGAAAGTGGCGTAAAAAACCAAACCATCATTGTCAACGGATAAAGCAGTATAAGACATTGCTGTAGATAGAAGCAGTTCTAAGTACAATACAATTCCGCTGTAAAGACCGCTTTGAGAGTGTCTGAAAGTGGTCTTATTTGTTGGGTGGTCTTAATATTGAATATGAAATACAGTAAATGTTTTACAATTTCAAACACTTTCTTTCACAATTTTTTTGACCAAATTTTTGCTTTTATGCAGTGGTCTCCTCAAATACTTAATGAATGGCAAACAGTGCAGACCCTGATCAGACTGCTCCTGAAGGAGCAGTCTGATCTTGGTCTACATTGTTTGCATAAGCCAAGAAACCTTGGAAAATATATGGGGCTGACAAAAGCTGGTTGTAATAGTGGAGTGGTCTTAATTTCCAGTGGTCGCAATAGTGTTATGGTCTTAATTTTGAGTGGTTGTAATAGTGGAGTTGTCTTAATTTCGAGTGGTCTTAATTTTGAGTGGTTATAATAGTGGAGTGGTCTTAATTTTGAATGGTCGTAATAGTGGAGTGGTCTTAATTTTGAGTGGCCACAAAGTGTAATTAGGTAAACTGATTGGTCTTAAACTGAATGATTGTAATAGTAGTCTTAATTCTGAGTGGTCATAATAGTGGAGTGGTCTTAATTTCGAGTGGTCATAATAGTGGAGTGGTCTTAATTTCAAGTGGTCGTAATAATGGAGTCATCTTAATTTCAAGTGGTCTTGATAGTGAAGTGGTCTTAAATTCGAGTGGTCATAATAGTGGAGTCGTTTTAATTTTGAGTGGTTGTAACCACAGAATATTACTGTATCTGTATAAATATTTTTTTTTCTATTTCTCCACAAAAGTTGTACTCATTAGAATTACCTCAGTCAAATATTTCAAACAGGTACAGCAATATATGTTTTCTTTTTGTGAATCAAGATGACAGTTGTCAGTTTTCTGGCAAAAGAATGTGTGGTTAGCTACAAAGAGGACTAAGCCTGCTCAGGAAAAGTGTATTTAGGTAAACTGATTGGCATGACATGACTGGAATGTTAAACTCCAAATAAACAACCAGCATGTTGATACTTTTTTGTTGAAAAACATGTCTTGTCTACAGCTATGGACCATAAAAATTAATTTTATTGATGTAGCAATATTTCAGTGTTTGATATAAACATTTTAGTGCTCGGTAAAACAATATCTTATGGATTGATGAATAAAATTTTATACATAGAGACATATGGTTTCACTTTTGAATGAAAGAAGTTATTTGTGCATTTAAAAGCATGATGAAACCGTTTAATTTTTATATTATTTTATTTTATAAAACCTGTATCAGTGTCTTGAAAGGAGTACAAACCATTTTTAGTGCTTAAAATGGTGTTCACCATCATTGTAGACAACATTCTAAAACATTATGTCCAGCATATAATTCAGGCCGTATTTTCTTGTGGATTGTGGGGTGGGGATGCTAAAATAAAATATCTTAGAATGTTGTCTGCTGCTATTGTGTTAGATCTCCAGAAAAGTAAATAAAAACCTGGCAGAAAAGAAACCTAGTTCTAGGTAAGTGGAGTATTCCCCACATGTTTTCATGGAGAAATATATTTTTCTTATTGCTCTAAGTAAACATACAGTCGACCCTCAATAGCTCGAACACCGATGGCTCCCTCATTTTTTCAGTCCCTACGAAATTTTTCTGATAGCTTAACCCTAGTCCTGCTGAACCCGGATATACCCTGCCTTTGCAAACAGTGCAGATCCAGATCAGTTGGCTTCTAAGAAGCCAACCGATCTGGATCTGCACTGTTTGCCATTCAGTATGTGAATTTATATCAACAACCTGGATCAAGTAATTTGATTGGCTGAAAATTTGAAAAGGGTGTGGTATCTTAATTTATTCAGCAGGACAAGGGTTAAGAAAACAATTATTTGGGATTCTTATTCTATCATGAAATTGTGTGTTGTGTGTACTCATTAGAATTGCCTCATCAAGGCAATTCTAATGAGTACACTCAACATACAAGTTTTATGTAGAAGATCGAAAAGATTTCCCAAAATTATCGCCATTTGCATTCTGACCTGGTGCCATGATTAAACCTGAGTGGCTCGAACTACCCATATCTCGAACCAATTTCCATGGTCCCAAAGATGTTTGAGTCATTGACGTTTGACTGTACTTTGTGAGTGCTCATTAGAACAGCCTCATTGAGACCCTTCTAATGAGTACCCACAACCTATGTTTTTGTGGAGGAATAAGAAAAATATCAATACCTTGTAGTTGAAAGACATTTTTTATCTGGAACTGTGTACAGAGCAGAGCAATCAGAAATTTATTATTACAATGAAATAATTTTCCAAGAACTATGACTTTTCTTCCCTTTGGTAGCTTTCTTAAAGACAGTTCACTCCCTTACACTAAATTTAACTGCAAGAACTGTAACTCTAAAAGTTCTCCGTAATTTGTCCAGAGTTATCTCCTATAAAATATTGACAAGTTTCTGTGTGAGTGGAATAATAATTACAGCTGTTCTATGGAGTTCCAGAGAAATTATGTTGCATAGATCTAGAAAAGATGTTTTTTTTTTCAACCGAAAAGCACTGATATTTTTCTTACTTCTTCAAGAAAACTTTCATTGTGGGTCTCATTAGAAGCGCCTCATAGATGCTCTTCTAATGAGTACCCACAATGTATGTTTTCACGGAGAAATAAAACAAATATTGTGCAGATATCCCCTTCTTATCTTGAGCTATGATTTTGAAACTAAATTTGTCAATAATTTCTTGTTTCTCCATATAAACTCAGGTTGTGGCATTTCATAAGGATCATCTCATAGAAATAATTCTAATGTAATGATCTAGTGTATGTTTACTAGGAGAAACAAGAAAAAATAATTACTCGTAAAATTTGCTTCCCTGGAACCCTGATGATTATAACCATGTGATATGTTAGACTGTCCTATCGATCTTTCCCAGTTTGCTTGTAATAGGAGCAGTACGTAGCTCTGGTAAAAAAGGGGACTTTTCAACGAAATATTTTCTAGTCTCATCATATTACATGATAAGGAATTTTTTCTTCAAAAAATTTTTCATAGTTTTCTTACTGCTTCACGAAAACATATGTTGTGGGTACTCATTAGAAGCGCCTCAGTGAGGCGCTTCTAATGAGTACCCACGACGTATGTTTTTATGGAGAAATAAGAAAAATATTTTCCCCGATACCCCTTCTTATCCAGCTGGAGCTATGGCTTCTTATTTCTTATTTAGGACGCATAATATATATTTTTGTCATGAAATAACACAAAAAAATGAAGACTTTTTGCCTGAAAAAAAAAGAAACTAGAAATGTGTCCAAAGGACATGGATGCCCCCACCTGAAAAACTTAATTCTAACACTCCTCGCCTATATAGCCAATGGTTAAACTCAGTGATATATTATGCAATAAATCACTGGGCGGAAACGCGCAACGCTATCTGGCGCCTTTCCGACGTCATTTCGACACGCTGCTGACGTCAGTCTTAGTTTCTACGACGCTAGACTGTGTAACGTCGTCGTTCTCACTTCGGCAACGTAAGAAATGCATGTAAACGTCAGCGTTACAGTCAAAACTTTTGGCGGGATTTCCTTATTCGATGGCGGAAAGTTTGAAAAATCTAAAGGATACAATTACCTTTTCGTCGTTTTCTATGTGTTAGAATCGAAATAGATCAGCTCTTGTGCGTGATTTGTTGAGTAATAAATCACAGTTTGTCGGTCAGTTGTAAGAAGATAAATCACTTGCGCTCTGCGCTCGTGATTTGATCTACTTTACAACTGACCTCCAAACAGTGATTTATTACTCAACAAATCACTGCTAGAGCTGATCTATTTCTTAAACACAAATTGCTAACACCCGACCTGGACGGATGGACAGACAGATGGACAGATGGTGCAGATGGACAGGGATAACACTAGATGCCCTTTCCACCATTTTTAGAATGGCAGGGGCATAAAAAAGGGTTCATATCTAGAACAAGTGGCATGTCTTATATGCCACCTGCTAGAATTATTGCAGTATCTTCACATATCAGAGGAAAAGATTCCTTTTTCCGTATATTCAAGAATATCATAACTCTAGATTAGAGGGTATATCAGGTTAATATTTTCTTATTTCTCCACAAAAGCATATGTTGTGGGTACTCATTAGAAGCGCCTTGATGAGGTACCCACAACATATATTTTTATGGAGAAATTAGAAAAATTATCCCAAAATTATCACCAAATACTCATATTTAACCATTTCTCTGGTACTCATTAGAAGTGCCTCTCTGAGGTGCTTTAATGAGCACCCTCAACATATATTTACATAAAGAAGAAATAAAAATATTATGCAGAAACCCCTTCCTCTCTGGAGCTGTGCATTGACAATTGCTGCTTGTGTAAACCTTAAGCACGGTCCATAGCTACAGATAAGAGGGGGTATCCACATAATATTTTTCTTATTTCTCAATGAAAATATATATTGTGGGTACTCATTAGAAGCGCCTCAGTGAGGTGCTTCTAATGAGTACCACAGCATATGTGTTCATTGAGAAATAAGAAAGATATCAGCAGTTTTCGGATGAAAAAAAGCACCTTATCTGTTGCTATGTAATTGCTGCAGAAGGATAAAAGTCCCTTGCTTGATAGAGTTCGGATCATGCCAGAGATGTAGTCAGAATGTAACTGTCACAGATTTCTGCAGTCAATGAATGTAGGGCATGAATTCGGGCAAAGCTCCAGATAAAAGGGGCTGTTCAAAAAAAAATATGTTTCTTATTTCTCCACAAAAACATATGTTGTGGATATTTATTAGAACTGTCACAGATTTCTGTAGTCTGCAAATGTATAGGGCATAAATTTGAGTGAATATATATGTATCAATACCGTTGAATAATAGTCAATAGTGACGGACCAACGTACGATGTAGATGTAGCTGCACTAAAAGGGGCTAGCCAGAAAAATATTTTTCTTATTTCTCCATGAAAACATATGTTGTGGGTATTTATTAGAACTGTCACAGATTTCTGTAGTCTGCAAATATATAGGGCATAAATTTGAGTGAATATACATGTAGCTGCACTAAAAGGGGGTGTTCAAAAAAAATATATTTCTTATTTCTCCATGAAAACATATGTTGTGGGTACTCATTAGAACTGTCACAGATTTCTGCAGTCTGTCAATGTAGGGCATAAATTTGAGTGAATATAGCTGCACATAAGAGAGAGCTTTAACCTGTTTATGTCAAGTGGACTCTTCTACTGTAACTCTTTGGACAGGTCCATTTCTTATATAAGGGGTGTATGTTTAGTTCTTCTTTTTATCATGTTTTTGTAGCTATTTCTGAAAGTAATGCAAACAGTGTAGACCCTGATCAGATGCCGCATTCGGCAGCATCTGATCTAGGTCGGCACTGTTTGCCAATGTCCTTTTTATGAATGCCAGGTATAAATGTATATTTTTTCTTATTTCTCCGTGAAAATACCCATAACATTTATTTTCATAGAGAAATAAGAAAATATGTCAATACATTTTGGATGGAAAAAATAAACAAAAAAAACAAAAAAGATTTATCTGGAAATATGTTTGAGTCAAGGGTTGTTGTTTTCTGTTTAACACTTCGAGGAGTTCCCTAGAGTTAAAAATCAAAGCACTGACAGCACTGGTGGATGGATTGTCTCTGAACTGGGAAAATGATCCAGAATGATGATTTAAGGCTGTTTTATTTAACCCCAAACTTTGGGGGTGGTCGGGTGGTGCGAAGGTGATGTGTATCTTACATCACTGGGGCGTCCAACTGATATTGGCTTACAGTTGGGCAAGGCCTGTTATCCTTGTAGTGGGTAAGGGTAGAGGGGGGAATGTTTTTATTTCTTCTGTTTCTTCACTTTCATTCCTGTTCCTCTTTCTTCCCTGTCCCTCTCTTTCATTTCCTCTACTCTCTCTTCTATCTCTTTTCTCCCTTTCTCTGGGAGACGACACAAAATGACCCTCAAGGGTTGACGTGTCGTTAAACCCCAACACAGTCAATTAACCCCAAACTTCCTGTAATTTAAGCAAGTAGTGCAGTGCAGAATTTGATCAGACACCACATTCTGTGGCATCGGTCTGACTCTGACTGCACTGTTTGGCAATATCCCAGCACTAAGCCCAGTCCAGGTTTTACAGGTAACCCTCTGCACAGAACTCTGATGTCACAGTGATAAGAATAGCACGGCTATAAATAACTGTTATCTGGAATTCATACAAGAGCTATTTGCTTGGATTAACTTTATTGGTCAGCAATAGTAAAACTCAGATTCTTTAGTAACTTTGGGAAATGACTGACCCAAAACATTCGGTTTGGAAATAGAGTTTGGTTTGGAGACAACAGGTGAAAATTGGTTGGTCCATATATCGCACAGTTGGATTTTATTTGTCAATGATAATCACCTGGGCAACAACCTTTAGAAAATTATGTCCCCAACCTAGGGGGAGGGTATATATTGATTTTTATCCCATAGGCATTCAGGCGTCGGCGTAAGCATGACACTTATGTGTCTGCACAACATCTTGTGAACTAATGGTTGGATTCTTACCAAATTTTCTTGGATATATAATTGGGACAAAAATAATAAAATGATTAGATCTTGGTGACCTTGACCTAATTTTCAAGGTCACAGCAGTAGAAAAACTGAAAATTCAGGGTTGTGTGACATCTGTTTTCTCTGAAAACACTGTTCTAGTCTAGGTGTGTGTCTACTTTGTGTCAGTATTATAAACAATCTACCCAAAAATGTCTACACTGTACTGTATTTATCCTGTTTGCCCTGGGGGTGGTTGGGTGTGGCGAAGGTGTGTATCTTATTTCACTGGGGTGTCCAACTGATATTGGCTCACAGTTGGGCAAGGCCTGCTATCCTTGTAGCAGGTAAGGGTAGAGGGGAATATTTTTATTTCTTCTGTTTCTTCACTTTCATTCCTTTTCCTCTTTCTTCCCTGTCTGTCTCTTTCATCTCCTCTCCTCTACTATCTCTTCTATGTTTTTTCTCCCTTTCTCTGTTAGACGACACAAAATGACCCACAAGAGCTGATGTGTCCTTAAACCACAACACAATCAAATCCTGCTTGCCCTAAATACTGGTGTTTTGGACAGGAAGGAATGAGGAAGTGGTCCAGTTTTGTTAACTCCCTTGCAGATGGGAATCAGTCTGCACTCTTTTAAACTTAAGAATATGGCTGTTTTGTTCAGTGGAGATTTACATTTCAGAAGAAATATTATCAGGAGTTAGCTTTTAGATATTTAGGGCATTTTAAAATAATAATATCTTGACACCCTTCATACCTAACCATTGCCATGCTGAATAAATTTATATGCCGCACCCATTTTTAATTTTCAGCCAATCAGATTACATGATCCAGGTTGTTGATACAAATTCACATACTTAATGACAAACAGTGTAGATCCAGATCAGTAGGCTTCTTCAGAAGCCAACTGATCTGGATCTACACTGTTTGCAAAGGCAGGATACATCTGGGTTCAGCATCACAAGGGTCAAAGGGTCAAAATCCCTGTGGATGAAATCTAAGTGGAGAAACAAACAGGATTTGAACTGGTCAGTACCATAATTACCCTAAGTATTCATGCGCCATATCTCCTTACCGTACTTGTCATAAAAATTGTATAACTCCATTTAAGTACCTATTGAAGTGTCTGCTTACTGCTGGATGAATGGCAAACATTGTAGACCCTGAGCAGATGCCATGTTCTGTACATCACGTAAACGTGCCTATATAATTTTGATCCCCTTAAACCCCACTTTTATATAGTAAAACTGGGGTTTACAGGGGTATTCATTATTTTTCTTATTTCTGCTTAAAAACATACATTGTGGGTACTCGTTAGAACTGCCTCACCGAGGCGATTCTAACAAGTACCCACAATCTATGTTTTGAGCAGAAATATGAAAAATATCAGAGATTTTTATCTGAAAATTTTCAGTTTTTTGGAGGTAAAATTTTCAATATATTTGAATAGGCGTGTTTTTGTAATTGCATCTGATCTTGGTCTACACTGTTTTCTCAGGCCTTCTATCTAAATACTTAGGATAAATATGGAACAGTGGAATTATCTATGCCTTATAAATAACAGTTTGATAGAATTTCACCCATTTAAATCTCGGGACCCCCAAATGGGTAATTGGCAAAAAGTGCAGACCCAGATCTGATTAAGCTCTACACTGTGTGCAAAAATGTTACAGAAATTTCTGTAGAATATAGAATTGTTAAAAACAAGCCAGACACTCTGCTGTTGGAAATAGTCTACCTGAAGTAAATGGGTTAACCCTTAAAGCGGCAATCACAACTAAAGCAGACGACAATTTTGATTTTTTATTTTATTTTCAGATGAAAATAAGTCTCGATATTTCATTTGAATCCTCTGCCAAGCAGACGATTCACATGAAATATCAAGACTTATTTTGGCAGAAGATTCACATGAAATATCAAGACTTTTTTTCTCTGAAAAATGAAAATATAAAAAAAATTTTAGAATGTCGTCTGCTGCAAACTTTGCTTGGCGCTTTAAGGATTACTGGTCTTTTCCATGGTGAACCCTTTGTGGTTACCTTTAAGTATGGTGGCATAGAACATATTAGCTTCATGGGTGAAATGAATGAAAATCTGGCCTAATAACATGAATATACAGTATGTGTCCTAAATGTTACACCTGACCTGCCCTAATATGTTATTAGACCAGCCCTGCCTTGCCAAAGCACTTCTAATGAGAACCCAAAACATATGTTTTATGGCAAAAATAAGAAAAATATCAACACTTTTCAGCCGAAATTAAAGGTGGCTAATGGTAGGGATTATGGTATACACAGCTTCAGATAAAAGGGGGTTAGCATCAGGTTTATATTTTTCTTATTTCTCCGTAAAAGTATATTTTGTGGCTGAGGCACTTCTAATGAGTACCACAACATATGTTTTAGTGGAGAAATAAGAAAAAAAAAAATTCAACACTTTTGGGTTGAACAGCAAAGGAAGCTTATGAGGAGATACGTTTCAATTTTATTGTCTGTTAACGCTGAGAATTCTGGGTAAAATTTTCAGCAGACAACATTTTGAATTTTTCTTAATTGTCCCAGAAAACTGGTTTTGACATTTTATGCAAATTGTCTCCACTGGAGACAATTTGCATGAAATGTCTAATCCAGTCTTCTGGGAAAACTAAGAAAAAAAAAAATATCATCGATCTGTCATCTGCTGAATTAGCCCAAAGAGTGGTAAAGGTTAGTATTATCTTGAATACTGAGTCCATACATGGAGAAAATTGTGTTGTATGTCACTTGAAGGAATCAATAATCTAGCGCTCTGTTGTTAATGCTTAGCACTCTGGGTAAAAACTGCAGCAGATGACATATTCAAATATTTTTCTTATTTTCCCAGAAAACAGGTTTTGACATTTCAGGCAAATTGTCTCCTTCCATTGGAGACAATTTGCATGAAATGTCAGATCCTGTTTTCTGGGAAAAATAAGAAAATATCACCAATTTGTCATCTGCTGAATTTGCCTAGAGAGTGGTAAAGGTGAAGAGTGTCTTTGGCTTAACAGTGTTGTGAAGTTAACCTTATGTTAATTAGTATAACACAAAACTATTTAAAAATCGCAGATATATCTGTGGATGCTTGTACAACACAACCTCTGTATAACACTGTTGCTGTTATCCAAATAAAAAAAAGACATGTTAACTAATTGTGGTGTATCCAAGCATAAATGGTTATTTTCTATATAATCTATACCTTTTTGTTAGATACAACATGTTTGAAGTCCAGGACCCAGTTGTTCAAAACTAATGATGTCGTTAGTCAACATATCATTAAAACTTTGATCATTAAATACGGTATATACGCTATTATTTTTGTTGTGAAAATGTGAGTAGCTTTTGCATTTGCTTTTGCATTTGCAAAAGCTACTCACAGTTCATTACGAAAACACGCCTATTCAAATACACTGAAAATTTTACCACCCAAAAATGACAACTTTTCAGATAAAACATTCTGATATTTTTCATATTTCTGCTCAAAACATAGATTATGGGTACTCATTAGAACTGCCTCATCTTTTTGAGCAGAGAAGATTGTGGGTACTTGTTAGAACCACCTCATCAAGGCAGTTCTAACGAGTACCCATAATCTATTTTTTTGAGCAGAAATAAGAAAAATAATGTATACCCCTGTAAACCCCAGTTTTACTATATAAATGTGGAGTTTAAGGGGGTCAAAATTATATAGGCGTGTTTTCGTAATGTTTTCAGCAAAATATCTGTGAATTAGATATAATTGTACTTACTAGAACAGTTAACATTTTGACCACTAATGAGCTTGTTAAGCTAACGACGCTTTGAACATCTGGGCCTAGTATTATATTAGAAACTGAAAACCATCTTAAAAAGAACCATCTAATAGAGAGGTTCCAATGTATGTGCATATATACACTACAACTTCTTTATAACACGGTTTGCTGTAACACGGTTTTGGATATAACACGGTTCAAAGATGGATCCCAAAAATATATAGATTATATTGAAAAATGACCATAAATGGTCATTTTTCAATATAATCTATACATTTTTGTTCGGATATAACATGGTTGTTCAACTAACACGGTTTATGCTATGCACCCCAATAATAGTGTTATAAAGAGGTCGTGATGTATGAGTAGATTTTTTGGGGGAAATTGAATTGCCTCTGTGGGACAATTCTAAGGTGTACATACAAATAATGTTGTTTTGGAGAGATACGAAAAATATTTATCTAAGAAAGAAATCCAGATACATATTTTCCACATTTTCCCACAAAAACTTGGGTATTTTGTTAGCTCACCTGAGCTCTGCTCAGGATGAGCTATTGTGATCACTTTTCGTCCGTCGTCCGTCCGTGCGTCCGTCCGTCCGTCCGTCCGTCCGTCCGTCCGTGCGTCCGTCCGTTAACATTTTCAAACGACTTCTCCTCTGAAACCGCTGAGCCAATTTTGCTCAAATTTCATACGGAGCCTCCTTAGGGTGGGGGAACGAAAAATTGCTAAAATGGTCACGGTCCATTGACCAAGATGGCCGCCACGCCCATATATGGTAAAAACCTTTAAAAATCTTCTCCTACAGAACCAAGAATGCCTTGGGGCTGAACCTTTGCAGGAATCATCGGGGACGGGAGGTCTACCAAAATTGCTAAAAGAATTGTCGTACGTTGACCTTTGACCTTTTTACGGCAAGGTCAAGTTTGCTTCCCTATGCATTTGTATGGGAAAAACTTTAAAAATCTTCTTCTCCAAAACCGAGCATGCCTTATGGCTGAATCTTTGCATATATCTTCGGGAACAGAAGAGCTACCAAAATTGCTAAAATAATGGTCGTACATTGACATTTGACCTTTTTACGATAAGGTCAATTTTGCTTCCTTATGCATTTGTATGGGAAAAATGTTCAGAATTTCAAACAACTTCTCCTCTGGAGCCTCTGGGCCAATTTTGCTCAAATTTCATATGGAGCCTCCTTAGGGTGGGGGAACGAAAAATTGCTAAAATGGTCACGGTCCATTGACCAAGATGGCCGCCACGCCCATATATGGTAAAAACCTTTAAAAATCTTCTCCTACAGAACCGAGAACACCTTGGGGCTGAACCTTTGCAGGAATCATCGGGGATGGGAGGTCTACCAAAATTGCTAAAAGAATTGTCGTACGTTGACCTTTGACCTTTTTACGGCAAGGTCAAGTTTGCTTCCCTATGCATTTGTATGGGAAAAACTTTAAAAATCTTCTTCTCCAAAACCGAGCATGCCTTATGGCTGAATCTTTGCATATATCTTTGGGAACAGGAGGGCTACCAAAATTGCTAAAATAATGGTCGTACATTGACATTTGACCTTTTTACGATAAGGTCAATTTTGTTTCCTTATGCATTTGTATGGGAAAAATGTTCAGAATTTCAAACAACTTCTCCTCTGGAGCCTCTGGGCCAATTTTGCTCAAATTTCATATGGAGCCTCCTTAGGTAGGGGGGACAAAAGATTGCTAAAATGGTCACGGCTCGTTGACCAAGATGGGCGCCATGCCCATATATGGTAAATTGTTTGTGTTGAGGTTTTACGGCCCAGTCAACCCAATAGGGTCATGTCGAGCGCGGTCAGTTTACCCAACCACACATTTACTGGGCAGGCTTAGCCCTCTAAGCGGTTAACCAGTATTGTGCACATTCTTTCGCCAGAAACTGACAACTGCCCTTCTTGAATCAGCGGAAGGGAGAGAATGACCGTAGAAAATATTTCATGATCAATCTCCACGAAAGAATGTTGCCGACCTCGGCGGGGGTTGAACCCGCGACCTCCTGGTCTCCAGTCGGACGGCGCATCCAACTGAGCCACCGAGGCCAGCCCTATGGTAAAAACCTTTATAAATCTTCTTCTCTAGAACCGAGGATGCTTTGGGGCTGAATGTTCGCATAAATCATCGGGGACAGGGGGTCTACCAAAATTGCTAAAATAATGGTCATACATTGACATTTGACCTTTTTACGCAAGGTCAAGTTTGCTTCCTTATGCATTTGCATGGGAAAAAACATTTAAAAATCTTATTCTCCAAAACCAAGGATGGCTTGTGGCTGAATCTTTGCATATATCATCTGGAACGGGCGGTCTACCAAAGTTGCTAAAATAATTCATACATTGACATTTAACCTTTTTACGGCGAGGTCAAGTTTGCTTCTGTATGCATTTGTATGGGCCCCATACATTTTTATGGAAAAAAGTTGATAATTTCAAATGGCTTTTCCTCTGAAGCCTGCTAAGAACTGCTCAAATGATGATATTTTCATTAGTTGCGATGATAGGATTGGAAAAATGTTGCTTAACATCTGCATGTCTGCAGTGGCTTTGTCACTCAGGTGAGCGAATCGTGGCCCGTGGGCCTCTTGTTATATTTCCCTGCCACTGTGCTGTTTACATGTATAAAATCATGATTCTTCAGAAACCACAGCCAATTCCACCAAATTTCACATTGATCCTGCTGTTGCAATGTGATTGATAGTTTATTCAAATGATTATGCTTTATTGACTGTCAGGCCCATATATTCTTCTTCAAAACTAAGAACTGCTCAAATGATGATCTTTTCATTGGTTGCCATGATAGGATTGGAAAAATGTTGCATAATATCTGCATATCTGCAGTGGTGATGTCACTCAGGTGAGCGAGTCGTGGCCCATGGGCCTCTTGTTTTATTTTGTTCACGGGTAGTAATCTCGTCACTCATGGTCAGTTGTTATGCAAAGAAATAAGTGGTGCAAATATCCAGACATGAGTAGCACGAGCTAAAAAGGTGGCTATTTCAGGTGGGTTGTCCACAATCTGGGGCAGTTGTCGTCTAGAAGTGCATTATTTTAAGAATTGGAGAATGCTATACTCTGCAGAAATAAATACCCTACAACCCAGCATCAAAATTTACGTCAAAAACATAGCTACGGTTCCTGGAATTTGTTTCATTCTGGCGACAATCACTCCGAATTTGATGCCATTTTGGATGATTTACACATTAAAATTAATGTTTTCATCCATATCTGCATCTTGTGTAAAGACTTGAATTGGACATACGCCCACATTTGGCATACGTATTACAATCATAACAATGCAAACCATCAATGCAACCAACAAAAATGGAAAAATGCTAAAATTATAGGGCAGAACGGATATTCGGATCACTTATTTCTTTATATAACAATTGGCCATGAGTGACGAGATTACTGCCCATGTTGTTGTTTTTTTGTTTTTTTGAGTCTGCTAGCGACAGCTAGCAGGCTCTATGCAATCGCATGGGGTTTTTAACTACGTCACGAGCGGATTTTCATCACAGCTATTTATGCGTATATTCATACGCGCACTACTTCTTAATCAGACGCAATGAGGCACTATTACGGTGAACTGAATGTGAAGCAGGGGAATTTTTTATGGCTTTTCTATTTCGCTAACATAACTCTAACTGAAATCGATTTAGATTGTGCAATTTGAAATATAGACTTCAAAATTCGGTGTAGTAATACACGCGCTACTTTTGTCAAAGCGGTAATCACCCCACGGCACCCCATGGTACCCCACAGCACTACATTATTTCATTGTATTTATTAATTAAATGCTGAAATTACACCAGGGTATTAGTTTTATGTATCCAAATTTGTTTTTGTGATAGTTTAAGACATTAACCTTACTTCAAGCGATTATCTCAGGGCGCCTAAACACTAGATTCAAACTGACGCTAAAATAAGCAAAGAGACCAGTGGTGTAAGTTGATAGTCTATCAAAAATAAGTTTTAACTTAAAATTACATTTTATATTCAAGTTCAAACACAAGTCATCAGTATAAATACTATGTTTATTTAGATCACAGGGACTTGTAGCAATTTATCTTTTATTTTTTAGAATTTGGATATATTGTCTAAGTATTCTGTGACATTGTAGCAATTTATCTTTTTGTTTTTAGAATTTGGATATATTGTCACAGAATACTTAGACAATATATCCAAATTCTAAAAAAAAAAAAAAAAAAAAAAAGATAAATTGCTACAAGTCCCTGTGATTTAGATAGAGACAAGAATTACAAAACTTTTACTGGCCATCTAAAACTCATATTTTATGGTAAATATACATATATTTTGATGTCAGGGGGCACAAAAAATTACGAGAGTTTTAGACATAATATTTTAAACAAACACAAGTCATCATCATCAATATAAATCTCTGTTTATTAAGATGAAGACGAGTATTGCAAAGGTATACTTGGCCATATCTATAACATATTTTATGCCGTGGGCTGCCATGGGGTACCGTAGGGTGCCATGGGGTGATTAGTATTACCGCTCGCCATCTTTGATGTTGTGCTTAGCAACGGAAGCTGAACGAAAAGAAAGGTATCAGTATTTACAAAATCAGAATCTACTTATTCGATATTGAATATAGCAAGAAATCAGGCATTTAATTCATTCCTCCTACATGAAATTACGTTATTCACACCTCAGTGACACGGAGTTGTCTGACGACTGCTGGCCCATTTATACGTTATGACCCTTCTTTTGTGGACATCGGAAAATCTCTTGAAAACAGAAAAGGGTAGGCATAGCTGGTCGGGCTAATCTGTTGATGCTTAGGTGAAGCACTATCAAATGACAATCAGTTATTAAAGCTAATCTGGATTGAACATAGCCATTTCAAATTTATTTAATCTGCTCGTCTTCATAATAAGTTGATAAAGATAATTTTATAAAATTGCACTTGAATAATCGTGGAGCTACATCAGGTGTTGAATTTGTATGTACTGGAGCATATCTAGAGTTGAACTTTAATAATTCTAGAAACTGGAAATTGCTGCTGGAGGTACACTCATTTGGAATAATCAGGTGGTAAACTTCATTGGAAAATCACTGCATTGGCTTATATATGCAGATAATAAAATGGATTTTTTTTGTGAAGAAAGAAACAAAACAGAAGAGAAATTAATTGTATTTAGTTTTTCAGTACATGGTTAGATTATTTATGTATATCTGTTTTACACAGATGCCTCAATAAAGACCCATTCTTATTTATACATTAAAAGAAGTAGAATGCATTTCCATCTGACTGATTTTGAGAAATTAAATTGATAGTGAAAGCATGTAGTACAGAGTGTTCATGTTGGTTGTTTTTCAAGGAATAGTAAATTTTCTCACAAAGCCTTGTCTCTGAATGTAATATTGGATGAAGCCACTGGTTGTAAGAAAGTGTGAAAATATGGATATAGAGCAAAATCCAGATCCATCAAATCATATAAAATCTAATTATGTAATTAAGGCAATGCCTTTTTTCGCGACACTGCCTTCTGAACAATTCAGAGTAACTACAGTTGCTATACTGGATGTACATTACTCTGTGGTAGTTCTGAATCTCTTTTAACTACACTTTTATTTAACTTTAACATGCGTAAAGTAACGTTATTATTTACCGGTATTATCAGTTAGATAACACACTTTTTGAATAGAAATTACTGGCATGTTTCTTATTTTTCTTAAGGAATATATGTTGTGGATATTCATTAAAAGAGCCCTACCAATGAATGACCTTCTAATAAGTTCCAACATGTTTTTGTGTTGAAATTATAATGAACTAGAACATGTGTTTGAACAACACTATGACCCTAACTATATGGTTTCCCTTAAACATGCATTGTCCATAATACTGAAACACTAAAAATGGCTAACTTCAAAAGTAAGAATAGGATGGCCGAAACATTCCTATACAGAACTAGTATTTTTACCGCTGGGCGACGCATAAATTCCAATCACAGTTTCGTCTGCCATTATAATGAGAGTAAAGCGAAATGCAATTGGCTATCAGTCAAGTGTCATCCAATCAAAATCGCGCTCTGAAAATGTCACTTTGTAGACTGGATTAAAGGATGTAACGAACACAAATAAGCGAATCTGAATAAAAGCGTTCACCACATCGATACTCCATCATGTGTATCGATACATGTATCGTTGTTATGCGTATCGGGATGCACTAATGCATCGATGAATCGTCCCACCACTAGGCGTAACTCAGCTAATATTTGGTGGACTGTAACCTCAAAACAATACGCTCTTCTCTACATCTTGGTTTGACTATAGCATAAATGAAGTTACAGCTTGATCGGATATAAATTGTAGGAGGAGTTAACCAGAAACTAGAAGTTTAAAGAAATTTTCAGTGGGGCTTAACTCTGCTAATATTTAGTGGACTGTAACCTTGAAACAATATGCGCTGCTCCACATCATGGTCTAGCCATAAATGAAGTTTCAGCTTGATCGGATGTAAATTGTAGGAGGAATTAGCCGGAAACAAAAAGTTTAATGAAATTTTAAAAGGGGCATAACTCTGCTAATATTTGGTGGACTGTGACCTAGAAACAATATGCACTGCCCCCACATCTTGGTCTAACTATAAATGAAGTTTCAGCTTGATCAGATATAAATTGTAGGAGCAGTTATCCGGAAACGAAAAGTTTAAAGGAATTTTCAAAGGGCTATAACTCTGCTGATATTAAGTGGACTGTAACCTCGAAACAATATGCACTGTTCCACATCATGGTCTAACTATAAATGAAGTTTCAGCTTGATCAGATGTAAAGTGTAGGAGTTAACCAGAAACGAAATGTTTTCTGAAATTTTCGAAGGGGCATAGCTCTGCTAATAATTGGTGGTCTGTAGCCCAAAAACAATATGCGCTGCTTCACATCATGGTCTAGCTATATACTAAGTTTCAGCTTAATCGGATGTAAACCGTAGGAGGTGTTAGCCGGAAACGAAAATGTTTTCTGACGGACGTCATACCCCGTAAAATAATATGTCCCGTTTTTCAAACAGGTGTATAATAATTCAAAAAGTATAAATGCAAGAGTTATGGTTCTTGCGCTCTGCACGTTGTCTAATGCTGATTGATATTTACATGACCTTTTTTGAAGATATCTTGAACAGGTTTCAAGTTACAGAGCGGACACGATTTTGTGATGCACAAAGTTCCAAGGGAAATAACTCAAAAAGTATAAATGCAAGACGTATGGTTCTTGTGCTCTGCATGTAAGATAATGTTGATTGATATTTATATGAAGTTATGTGGAGACAGCTTGAACCATTTTCAAGTTACAGAGTGGACAAGATTTTGTGACAGACAGACAGACGCCCGAGGGAAAAAACAATACACATCTCCCTACCCTAAAGGGAGGAGACAAAAATATCAGAATCCTACCTCAAGCGGGAGGGGGTATATTGCTTTTGGTGCAGATCTTATCAGCACTGGCGTCCCCATCCAAGGGTGTGTGTGTTGGGAGGGGGGGGGGTGTTGTGGTAGGGGGGGGGGCAATATTTAGAACAGAATAGATTCAAAAACAGGCATAACTGGCATGCTAGGTCCAGTGGGGGAAAAAAAAAAGCAAGAGGACCATGATGGTCCTATATCACTCACCTGAGCAAACAGCTTTGCATACTTACTGTTGAAGTTTCAGCCAAGTTTACTGCTCTAAAATTTTTGTATAAATTTTATAGCCCTGCACCCCAGTGGCCATGTTTTTTTCATCCATCATGATGGCTTGAACTGAATAGTGAAAGAGGATCACCAAAGGAACAATTCTGCTGTTATATTGAAATTGGTCCAGTGGTTTCTGACAAAAAGATTTTTAAAATGTCTTATATAGATATATAGGGAAATTAAGCCCCACCCCCTAATGGCCATGTTTTTTGACAAATCATGACAGCTTGAACAAACTTGGTAGAGGGTCACCAAAGGAAAAATCCTGCCAAGTTATATTGAAATCGGTTCAGTGGTTTCTGACAAGAAGATTTTTAAAGTTTTCTATTTAGATATATAGGGAAAATAAGCCCCACCCCTAGCAACCATGTTTTTTGACGAATCATGATTGCTTGAACAATCTTGATAGGGGGTCACCAAAGCAACATTCCTGGCAAGTAATATTAAAATCAGTCAGGTGGTTTCTGACAAGATGAATTTTAAAGTTTTCTATACAGATATATATGGAAAATAAGCCCCGCCCCATGAAGGCCATGTTTTTTGACGTATCATGAGGGCACAATCTTAGTAGAAGATCACCAAAGCACATTCCTGTCAAGTTACATTGAACTCAATCCAACGGTTTCTTACGAGAAGATTTTTAAAGTTTTCTATACAGGGAAAATATGCCCCGTCCCCTAGCCGCCATGTTTTTTGATGAATCATAACGGCTTGAACAATCTTGATAGAGGGTCACCAAAGAAACATTCCTGCCAAGTTATATTGAAATCGGTCCATTGGTTTCTGAGAAGAAGATTTTTAAACTTTTCTATATAGATATATTTGGAAAATAAGCCCCTCCCAGTGGCGACCATTGTTTTTTGACGAATCATGATAACTTGAACAATCTTGGTAGAGGGTCAACAAGGAAAGATTTCTACCAAGTTATAATGAAATCGGTCCAGTGGTTTCTGACAAGAAGATTTTTAAAGTTTTCTATAGAGATATGTAGGGAAAATAAGCCCCACCCCCTGGCAGCCATGTTTTTTGACGAATCATGACGGCTTGAACAATCTTGGTAGCAGGTCACCAAAGCAACATTCCTGCCAAGCTATATTGAAATTGGTCCATTGGTTTCTGACAAGAAGATTTTTAAACTTTTCTATATAGATATATAGGGAAATTAAGCCTCCCTCCCCACCCACCACCCGGCGGCAATGTTTTTTTTGACAAATCATGATAACTTGAACAATCTTGTTAAGGGTCAAAAGGAAAGATTTCTGCCAAGTATTAATGAAATCAGTCCAGTGGTTTCTGACAAGAAGATTTTTAAAGTTTTCTATAGAGATATATAGGGATAATAAGCCCCGCCCCCTAGCCGCTATGTTTTTTGACAAATCATGACGGCTTGGACAATCTTGGTAGAGGATCACCAAGGAAACATTTTTGCCTAGTTATATAGAAATCGGTCCAGTGCTTTCTGACATGAAGATTTTTAAAGTTTTCTATATAGATATATAGGGAAACAAGAGGCCCACGGGCCACGGCTCACTCACCTGAGTCACTGCAGACATGCAGATGTTATGCAACATTTTTCCAATCCTATCATCACAACTAATGAAAATATCATCATTTGAGCATTTCTTAGTTTTGAAGAAGAATATATGGGCCTGACAGTCAATGGAGCATGATCATTTGAATAAACCATCAATCACATTTCAACAGTAGGATCAATGTGAAATTTGGTGGAAATTGGCCAAGTGGTTTCTGAAGAATCATGATTTTATACATGTAAACAGCACAGTGGCAGAGAAATATAATAAATATAAACAAGATGATTGCCATCTAAGATTTCCAGTCAGAACAATTTTAACTACTGTTGATCTACAATTCACTTGAATACTTTCAATATAAATGTATATGGCCCATACAAATGCATGGGGAAGCTAATTTGACCTTGGGGGTAAAAAGGTCAAACATCAACATAGAACCATCATTTTAGCAATTTTGGTAGATCTCCTGTCCCCCATAATTTGTGCAAAGATAAGGGCCAAGGGCTTATTTGGTTATGGAGAAGAAGATATGTAAAGTTTTTTTTTACCATTATATGGGCATGGCAGCCATTTTGATCAATGGACCATGCCCATTTTAGCAATCTTTCATTCTCCTGCCCAAGGAGGCTCTGCATGAAATTTGAGCAACACTGTCCCGGAGGCTTCAGAGGAAAAGTCATTTGAAATTATCAACATTTTTTCCATACAAATGTATGGGGCCCATACAAATGCATACAGAAGCAAACTTGACCTCGCGGTAAAAAGGTTAAATGTCAATGTATGATAATTATTTTAGCAACCTTGGTAGACCGCCCGTTCCCGATGATATATGCAAAGATTCAGCCACAAGCCATCCATGATTTTGGAGAATAACATTTTTAAATGTTTTTTTCCCATACAAATGCATAGGGAAGCAAACTTGACCTTGCCGTAAAAAGGTCAAATGTCAGTGTACAACCATTATTTTAGCAACTTTGGTAGTCCCTCCGTCCCCGATGAATTATGCAAAGATTCAGCCCCAAAGCATCCTCGGTTCTGGAGAAGAAGATTTTTAAATGTTTTTACCATATATGGGCATGGCGGCCTTCTTGGTTAATGAACTGCGGCCATTTTAGCAATCTTTTGTTCCCCCAACCTAAGGAGACTGAATATGAAATTTGAGCAAATTTGGCCCAGAGGCTCCAGAGGAGATGTTATTTGAAATTCTGAACATTTTTCCCATATAAATGCATAAGGAAGCAAAACTGACCTTACCGCAAAAAGGGTCAAATGTCAATGTACAACCATTATTTTAGCAACTTTGGTAGCCCTCCCATTCCCGATGATATATGCAAAGATTCAGCCACAAGGCATGCTTGGTTTTGGAGAAGAAGATTTTTAAAGGTTTTTCCCATACAAAAGCATAGGGAAGCAAACTTGACCTTGCCGTAAAAAGGTCAAATGCCAACGTACGACAAATCTTATAACAACTTTGGTAGACCTCTTTGCCATGATGATTCTTGCAAAGATTCAGCCCCAAGGCATCCTCGGTTATGGAGAAGATTTTTAAAGGTTTTTACCGTATATGTGCATGGAGGCCATCTTGGGTCAACGGACCACGACCATTTTAGCAATCTTTCGTTCCCCCACCCTAAGGAGGCTCCACATGAAATCTGAGCAAAATTGGCTCAGCGGCTTCAGAGGAGAAGTCATTTGAAAATGTTAATGGACGGACAAAAAGTGATCACTATAGCTCATCCTGAGCAGAGCACAGGTGAGTTAAAAAAAAAAAAAGCCCCCCCCCCCTGGCGGCCATGGTTTTTGACGTATCATGACGGCTTGAACAGTCTTGGTAGAAGGTTAAAAAAGAAACATTCCTGCCGTGTTATATTGAAATCGGTCCAGTGGTTTCTAACAAGAAGATTTTTAAACTTTTCTATATAGATATATAGGGAAAATAAGCCCCGCCCTCTGGTGGCCATGTTTTTTGAGGAATCCAAATGGCTTGAACAATCTTGGTAGAGGATTACTAAAGGAACGTTTCTGTAAAATTATATTGAAATCGGCCCAGTGTTTCTGACAAGAAGCTTTTAAAAGTTTTCCATATAGATATATACATGTAGGGAAAATAAGCTCCGCCCCCTGGCAGCCATGTTTTTTGACGAATCCAGATGGCTTGAACAATCTTGGTAGAGGATCACCAAACAAACATTACTGCAAAATTATATTGAGATCGGTCCAGTGGTTTCTGACAAGAAGATTTTTAAAGTTTTCTATATAGATATAAAGGGAAAATAAGCCCCGCCCCCTGGCGGCCCTGTTTTTTGATGAATCCAAATGGCTTGAACAATCTTGGTAGAGGATCACCAAAGTAACACTCCTGCAAAATTATATTGAAATTGGTCATACTTTACTGGATGTATTTGGCCAGACAGTCCCGAGCAAACATTGTAAACCCCCATGAGATGCTACAAAATGCAGTGTCACATCAGGGGCTAAACTGTTTGCCACCCACTGAGCTATTTTTAGACAAAACATTCGGTAGTAAATTGTACTTGTTAGCTCACCTGAGCACGAAGTGCTCATGGTGAGCTATTGTGGTCAATGTCCTTCGTCTGTCTTGCGGCGTCAACAATTGATTTAAAATCCTACTCCTCCTACACCCCTGGGCAAATTGACTCGATACTTGGTAGGAAGCATCGGGGTGACTTGTACATCAAAAATAGCTAAAATCGTGCCGATCGGAAATCCAAGATGGCCGCCATCTTGAAAATCTATTTTTCGCTTCCTCTCCTGAACCGAAAGGCCAATTGACTCCAAACTTTCTAGGAAGCATTGGGGTGACTTGTAGATCAAAAATAGTTAAAATCTTGCCAATCGAAAATCCAAGATGGCCGCCATGGCAGCCATCTTAAATCTATTTTTAGCTTCTTCTCCTGAAGCGTCAGGCCAATTGACTCCAAACTTGCTAGGAAGCATCAGGGTGACTTGTAGATCAAAACTAGCTAAAATCGTGCTGATCGGAAATCCAAGATGGCCGCCATCTTGAAAATCTATTTTTCGCTTCTTCTCCTGAACAGAAAGGCCAATTGACTCCAAACTTGCTAAGAATCATCGTAGCGACTTGTAGATCAAAAATAGCTAAAATCATTCCGATTGGAAATCCAAGATGGCGGCCATCTTGAAAATCTATTTTTCTTTACTTCTTCTGAACTGAAAGACCATTTATTGACTCGAAACTTGGTAGGAAGCATCAGGGTGACTTGTAGATCAAAAATAGCTCAAATGGTTGCGATAAGAAATCTCAAATTGCGGCTATGGTGGCCAACTTGAAAATCTGTTTTGAACTTTTTCCCCTGAACCGAAAGGGCAATTGACTTAAAGTTCATTGGAAGTATCGAAGTGACTTGTAGATCAACAGTAGCTAAAATCAATCTGATTGGAAATCCAAGATGGCTACCATCTTGTTTATGTTTATTATATTTCCCAGCCACTGTGCTGTTTACATGTATAAAATCATGATTCTTCAGAAACCATTTAGGCAATAGCAACCAAATTTCACATTGATCCAGCCTGCCTCGGTGGCTCAGTTGGATGCGTCGTCCGACTGGAGACCAGGAGGTCGCGGGTTCAACCCCCGCCGAGGTCGGCAACATTCTTTCGTGGAGATTGATCATGAAATATTTTCTACGGTCATTCTCTCCCTTCCGCTGATTCAAGAAGGGCAGTTGTCAGTTTCTGGCAAAAGAATGTGCACAATACTGGCTAACCGCTTAGAGGACTAAGCCTGCCCAGTAAACGTGTGGTTAGGTAAACTGACCGCGCTCGACATGACCCCATTGGGTTGCCTGGGCCGTAAAACCTCAACACAAACAAAACATTGATCCTACTGTTGAAATGTGATTGAGAGTTTGTTCAAATGATCACGCTGCATTCACTGTCTTGCCATATATAATATTCTTCTTCAAAATTAAGAATTGCTTAAAGGATGATCTTTTCATTAGTTGCGATGACAGGATTGGAAAAATATTACATAACATCTGCAATTCTGCACTCACAATGCTACTCAGGTGAGTGGCCCGTGGGCCTCTTGTTCAATTTCAAATAAAGTATGTAAGGAGTTGAGGTGAGTAACCGACACAGAAACAAAGGTTATGCTTGTCACATCAAACCAGAAAAGGCAAAGACTTCATAATGATAACCTTATTCTAAATTATAACAATGAAACTCTTAGCATGATCACTAATGACAAAATTTTAGGTGTATACGTTGACAATAACTTGACTTGGTCTGAACACATCAAACATCTCTCAAGAAAAATTGCATCAAGCATCTGGCTCCTGTCTAAAATTAAAAAATTCTTATCTCAAGCTCATAGAGTTCAATTTTACAAATCATACATCCAACCACACATAGATTTTTGCAATATTGTTTGGGGAAGCTCATCAGAGTCCAATAAACTAAAGATATTTAAATTACAGAAACGGGCTTGTAGGATAATCCTTGATTATAATGTTGATGATATCAATGAGGCCATGAAAACTCTGAAGATAATGTCTGTTTATGATCGGCTTTATCTCAGAAAAGCTAAATTTATGTTTAAGATCTACAACAATTTGACTCCACAATATATTACTGATCATTTTACCCTAAGAAACAATGTTTTAGATACAAATGTAAGTCTTAGATCTTCTACCACTGGCTGTTTTGTCCCACCTAAGCCTAGGACAGAATATTTCAAGCATAGTTTAAGGTACTCTGGATGTTTAGTATGGAATAGCCTACCAACACATGTAAAAAAAAGCAGAGACCCTAGACACTTTCCACAGCAGATGTATCAAGTGGTTTTTAAACTGAAATGAAATAATTAATATTTAGCTTTCTTGTAAAATGTGTCATATTGTGTATACTTTTTTTATACATATTTTGTATACCTTTTGCACAATACGTTTTTGCCTATTCTGTTCATTACAGTCGGCCTCGGTGGCTCAGTTGGATGTGCCGTCCTGCTGGGGACCAGGAGGTTGCGGGTTCAACCCCCGCCGAGGTCGGCAACATTCTTTCGTGGAGATTGGTCGTGAAATGTTTTCTACGGTCATTCTCTCCCTTCCGCTGGTTCGGGAGGGGCGGTTGTTGGTTTCTGGCGAGGGAATGTGCACAGTACTGGTTGGCCGCTTGGGGGACTGAGCCTGCCCGGTGGACGTGTGGTTAGACTGACCACGCTCGACATGACCCCATTGGATTGACTGGGCCGTAAAACCTCAACACAAACAAACTGTTCATTACAATTCTGTGCATATCTCGGTTAATACTAATATTCTGTTTCACAAAAATCAAATGCAGGACATACTTTCAAGGTTTTTTTTTTTTTTTCCCTCATCCGATACCTTTTACAATGTGGAATGTATATATATGTAAATACTGTAACAAGATTTTTTTTTTTTTTTTTTTCTTAATTAGTCTCTTGAGTCAGTAAATATCTCAACAAAAGTTTTCAACCTTGCTGTAGTTATATGTATGTTTGTGGTGGACTGGAGTAAATATAAAATGTCCCAGAGTTTCTGGTACAATTTCTCAATGTATTCAGTATACAAAGATCTCTTTCATTTCATTTCAGTAAGACATCTGTTTAATGATTAATTAATATGTACTGTAATGCATAATATTTTTAAGTTTTTCATTTTTTTTTATTTATTTTTTTGTTTTTCTCTCCCAGCCATACCTCAAATATTCAGAACTACAGTAACTACCATAAAGATCCTAAAATTTGGACACTCTAAATTTTGTGAATTACCATAAAACTAATGGATTCAAAAGATGCAAACCAGTTGGCAAACAGTGTAGATCAGATCTGATTGCAGCTGTAGCAATCTGATTGTCTGCACTGTTAGCTCTTGTGCAAACCAGTCTGTCTGATAATTTGGGATCACAGCGGTATTCAAACTGTTTGTTCACTTGTATTTTATAATAATTAGTAAGTACTGCTTGTAATCTTTGTACTATATGTAAATAACCATGTTCATTTAATGCACAAATGTATATACATTTATAGAGGGCCTCATGGAAGATTAGCTATTGCATGCGCTTTTATGTATTTGCTAAATGTTGTTACCCTCTTTAAATAAAGTCTTTACTTACTTACTTACTTACTTACTTACAGAAATCAAATTTCGGGTAAGGTGTTCACATGCTGTGTTTAAAGGAGTGTAGATATTGATGTAGTGTATGTACAAGAATCTAAGACATGTGACAGACTATTGAAGCGATATATGAGCCTCTTCATGGGATAAAAAGCTTATGCCATATGCAAACAACAAAGACACGTGGTTTTTGCTATGCGCAGTCTGATCAGCACCGTTGTTGTTCGCTGTCTAGACAGTAAACAACCTATCAAAACTTTCAAGACTAGCTAATCCGGCGCTACGGCTGAGTATGCAGGTCTGAGTCTTATTTGGTCGAAAACCTCAAAGACAGGTTTTTCATGTCGTCGCTTATATATTATCTGCACTTTGACAAAGTGCAGGGAGACTTTGTAGCGGCATCACACAGTGCTAAACACTAGCTACAATTGGATTAATTAACGCATAATTTTACTGCAAGCATATTTTATTTTCGGGCTTCAGAAGGGGGAAAATAGGACCTTATGCACATACTCCTTTCAACTTCTTAAACCTCATTGAAATATATTTATATCGGAAAGATTATTAAATCCAGAAAATAGGAGCTAAATTTTGCAGTAAGGAGGGTGTACATGCCGAAAAATTGTTATGCCATGAATTATACGATTTTTGCTTAAAGGATCTGTTTTAAGGTCTTTGTGAACATGTCGCTTTGTGACAGATGTCTTTATATTGAATTAATTTTCTCCGTAACACATAATACAAGTTGATAAAGTAATATATAGAGGCTGTTGCATTATGTGAGGGATTTTTACAGATCCCTCATTTATTATTCGGAACTAGCGAAACTATTTGGAACTAGCCAAATCAGTGGAGAATTTCACATTCATCACAAGGGCAGATAACCTAAGGCGAAGGACAAAGTCTTTGGTGTGGTATTTCAAGGAAGGCTAGTACTCTGTATCAGCCAATAAAATCCAAATTTTGATCAGCCACTTATTTGGAAATTGTTATGAAGCATAACTTTACCTGGAACTAGCCAAATGACTGTATCTGATCAATTGTGCCAGCTTTAGTGTTCAGACAACAAAATTCACTTGCCTACACCTATATGCTTATGTGTGTGCAGGGTTGGAGCATGGGCATGTCACTATGACTTTGAGGATTCAAAATGTTCTTGGAATTTTTGCAGCTAATAAAAATTGTCCAGATAATTGAGGAGTGTGGGTCAAAAATATTTCAGTCATTATAAATAAAGATAAAGAGCCTTAAATAAAAGGTTGCATATAAGAATTTAAGAAATAGACAACATAATCTGTGTAGAGCTTTTAATGCTTATAAGTTCTTTCAACAGCTAGCCCTACTGGGATGTTCAACAGAACCATGATCAAAATCAAGATTTGTGATCTAGTTTTGCTAAGTTTTTACTATACATATGTGTACAGTATAATAATTACTATATTTTTTTATGTCTAGTCCTATATAATTCTCATCTTAGAATTTTTTGCTGTTATTATTTAGCCCGGTTTCATGTATATTCGCGTTACTAATGGTAAAACGTTTCATCATAACTACTCACAGAGACAAATGCTGAAAATAATCCTGAAGTCATCTAAATTATTATCTGAGCATTTATTTTATGTACAAATAATGCAGTTCTTTGGATTTGATTTGTGAAAGCATTTGTGTAAACAAGCCAACCATGTTGCCGCCATTTTGAACCAAAAGCCATGTGACTTCGCGTTAATTAAATTTTTGGCAGAAAATCATCATGTAATTGTAATGTGATTTTTGCAAATTTTGGCCATTTTCAAAATAAAGTACGGATACCTTAGATTTGATATTTTCATAGAAAAAATAAGTTAGTCTTAGCTATAAAAATTGATTTAATAGATATAGGTGTAAATGTCATTAAGGACTGTTATCACCACGGTCAATATATTTCTTTTCTAAGCGGAAATCACAAAACAACAGTGTATTTCTGAAAACAAACCTTGCCCACTAAAGCGTGACTTTGTATTTAAAACATCCAGCAGGTAGGTGGCGCTGCCATTTATTTTCATTGAGAAATCAGTTTAACCCAATATTGAATTTAATGCGAAAATACATGGAGTATATTACTTTTATTCACACAGACTATTTAGGCCGACAAAATTAATCAGATAATTGATTAACTGATCTATAAATTCCAAAAAAATGATTATCATTACAGATGTCTTATAATCAATGAGACGCCACATTTTGCGGCATCCCATCTGGGTCTACACTGTTTGCTCAGGCCTATTTGACCAAATACATACAGTAAAGTATAACATGGGAAGAGTCCTGCTCAGACAGACAAGTAAATTGACCAAATCTTTTGTGATAAATAATCGATCACAATGACAGGAGTGATAATCCACCAGATTAGCCAGCCTTACAGTCTATTTATACATTGTATTTGCTGTATGATGATTCTAGCGAATAAAAAGAAAAGAAAAAATGCAACAATGTATCCATTTAAAGATATTGCCTCCAGATTTGTGGGACTTTTACCCAACCCAATCACATGATGAACAGGCCCTGCATAAGGCAACTCTGCCCTGGAGACTATAGGCAGCCCAACTACTTCGCTGGCTCCGATGGGCGGGGGCCATGGTCTGCGGGCCGTGATTTCTGAATACCTGATGATCAATGCACGCCGGGAATAGGTACCAAGTTACGCTACACTACCAGTCACAGGAGCTTGACATTGGATAATTTCTACTTATAGGGCCTGTCCTTCGAAGCTTCGATTATTTCATAATCGCAGGGATAGGCCCTATAAGTAGAAATTAGCAAACGTCAAGCTCCTTTGCTACCGGTTGCCTACCTGAAATGCACTTTACGGCATCAGGAATTTTGCTGAAGAACTGAACAAGTATCTGTCGTCGTTTTTCACGAGCGACACACCATGAATTTCGAAAATGCAGGTAAAAGAAGCTTTCATGTCTGTAGCCTCGCGAAAAATAAACTGTTCGACAGCCGGTAGATTCTAGTAAACAAGCTGGTTGTCATACGACAACACACACAGTTGTCGCAACACCCAGAAGGTCGGAAACCAGACATGTATCGCTGAGCACTTTCATTGGCTGACTGACATCACATGTCTCAGTCGAAACACTCGGTGTTATTCGCTTTAATTATTGCGACTTTTCAGGCCACGGCAAGGGTCCGTACACACAATTCTGTTCTATTCCATACATGTTATCATTTGACACCACCGTCGTGGCTGCTTCTTCGCGGCTGCTTCTTCGCAGCCACGAGGCGGTGTCGCTACAAGAAAATGCATCTGTATTATTGCAAGGAAGTATCCATCAAAGAGATGGTATATTTAGTCCTGATTCAAGAGGGCGTCAATGCCTACCATGTTGTTCAGTACTATTGGTGAAAGCTGTACAGAAAAGGATCTGTACCAACAAGTTGAATGTCAACAACATGAATGAAATTCTGTTTACAGGAGATAAATTATACAAGTATGCAAAAAAGAATGCCAAGACATATCATGACTATTTAGAGCCATGTGATTTGCCATCTTATTTTTCACTTGACAACCAGCATTATCCCTGGAAAGTGAAAAAAAAAAAAAAAAAAATATTTTCAGGAAATTTAAATATCTTATCCTCAGTGGAGTATCCTTTCCTTGATTTAGAGACAGGACTCGCTATGACTTTCTCATTCAACCCATATGCAGTCTTCATTTGCAACGGCTTTTCTATTGCATTATTGGAACAAGGTGACTGTTTCTACCTTTTTGAGTCACATGCAAGAGCTTCAGATGGAATGCCAAATGTTAATGGCAAAAACATTTTGTTAAAGAAAACAAATATAACTGGCATTTTCCTTACATTTGCGTAGATTGTTTAGTTCTGATAATTCCATTACTACAACAGCGGCGAGTCAGTTTGATTTGCATTCGCTCTGTATATCTCATGTTTGCAGGGAGACCATAAAACGATACCAATAAGCTGGGTTTCAAATTTGTGACATAACTACCTATCCTCCTTTACAAGAATGTATTTCATTTAAGTTGTGTCCATCACAGCCTTATGCTTCCTCCCAGCTTGCTGACAGCTTAAATGAACACGGTTCCACATTACTTGATTCACCCCTTATATGTGAAGAATTGCAAACCTCCCTGAATAAGAAACGTAAGTTAAGTGACACATCAAAAGATGGTTTGAGCAGTAAGAAATTTAAAAACAAAGAAAGTTCTATAGTCACACAGTTTCACAAGTTGGTGTTTTGTGGTCCTAAGTACATATGTACAAGTTGTTGTCAAACATTTTTCAGACATTCTGATGTTAAATTTGATATTCAGGGTCTAAAGCCTGAGATGAAAAGACTCTGTACATTAGGACATAAAAGTGTGGAGGATAAGGAATGGATCTGTCAACAATGTGCTAATAGTTTGAAGAAAAATAACTTGAACAAATATCTTCCTTTTTGTCAAGCCCGCTTGCGCTGAGCAAGACATAGTCACCACAGCTGCATTTAAGTGTATATTAGTGAGTCCATCCGTATTTGTCCGTCCTAGCTAGAAATTTTGCATGCAGAATCATCTTTCAGTGTAGTTTGAAATTTCTCCAAGACTTGGCCTTGAGGTCAGATTTGTCAAGGACATGCACTTACCAGCAGAATTTAAGAGTTTTTAAAGAAAGTCTTCTTTTCAGGAAGTGCAATGCCCAGATGCTTGATATATTCCATAGAGCTCAATCTTATCGTATAGTATTGGTAGCATTGGAATGTCGTCTATCTTCTTTGCATGTATTGTGTAAAATTGCATAGAAGATACACAGCACTCCATTAGTACTTAACAAGCTAGCAGACTCTTAGGACTATCAGTCCTTTGATTTTTTCTGCTGAGAAAAAAGTAAAAATATCAATAGGTTTTGGTTGAATAAAGGTACATACCTTAATTACCCAGAATATTTAGACACTTTCGCTTCTTACGGTACTTATCCTTAATTTTGAACAAGCCTATTTAACTCCCCAGTTGATTTGTCTAAAATATTATGATTGGCAAACAGTGTAGGCCCTGATCAAACTGCTCCTGTAGGAGCAGTTTGATCAGGGTCTACACTGTTTGCTCGGGTCTCCCTGTCCAAAATTTACGGTAAAGACGGTACCCTCTTATCATAAGCTATGTCATTTTCTTGCATTTTCTCAAGAGATGTTGTCGTAAATATTTTATGCGTAAGTAGGGAGTATTTTAATGAAACGTTTTGGCAAAAGATGACTATAAAGATGATAAGTTGGTTGGATTGTGAAGTACAAATTGCTATGTGAAAAATTACTTTTATCACGTCTCTGTTTTTCTTGAGAAACAATAAAACTTGTTATACTGCAAAGAAATTTTCAGGTATTTGCTCGGATAACAAGCCATAGACTGTATACACTATGTACACATATCCTCTCTGAAACTTTGAATGCCCACATGTTTCGCTCATCTGAACAAAAGTACAGCCACACTGTATATTGGAAGATTCTTATTTCCATTTTAGGTATGTCAGGCTATGTGTTTAGATATTCCTAGAGAAAAACAGTTGAACTATTGGCAAACAGTGGGGACCCTGATCAGATGCCACATTCTGTGGCATCTAATCTGGATTGACACTGTTTGCCAATTACCCTTTTAGGGGTCTCTAGACTACAATGGGCTAAAGTTTTTGGTTAAAGGTTTTAAAAGGCTATCTTTCCTGAACCTGTGGGTGCAAGTAGTTCATACTTGCCCTGATGTTAGATACTGGTCTGAAATTCTATGCTGTACCATCCCAATCCACTTTAATTTATTAATTTTTCTAAATCTATGACCTTGACCTTGGCCTCAAGTTCACAGATTTAGAAAAATAATACATTAAAGTTTTTGATTAAAGCTTTTAGAGGCAAAACGTGATTCGGGCAAGCTACTCTGTCCTGTGACAACTCTTATCCTTCTTGCAGCTGCTCATATGATAAACAGTCTGCAACAGATGGCTGTTGTATCATTTAACTATGATTCTGCTGCAGACAACAATTTAAAAATGTTTTCTTTCTATATTGCTGAATATAAGGCCTTACTGTTTTGTTTAAATAATCCACAAACCTTTAAAGCATCATTCAAAATTGAAGCAGACAACATTCAATTTTTTATTTATTTTTTCTTATTTTTAAGAGAAAATTAGGCTTCACATTTGACGTGAATTTGTCTCCCTGGTTTGTTTGTTACATGTATTAACATTTGTCCTGCTGTGGACAAAATCAGCAGATGACAGATGTTTTTATATTTTCCTCACATTTTTTTTTTTAAAGCTGTGCTTGATATTTCATTCTGGTTGTCCGGAGAAAGTTTAGAAAGAAATGTCAAGCATATTTCTCAAGAAAAATTCAGGAAGAAATACTTTAAAATGTCATCTGCTGAATCTTAATGGCATCTGCTAAAGCTGAACTTCAGCATAGGAACAGTTAACAGGGCTCTTGGGAAGTTGTTGTTTTTCAAGATAAAGTTATTGACACATTTGTTGCGATATCTGTAGAAAATCATGTGTCACGCTATGCCAAAGGTACATTTGCATGCATTTGTGGACGGTCAAGACCAAGATCAAACTGCGCAAATGTGCAGTCTGATCAGGGCCTCTGCTGCCCCCTTCAAGAGTCATTGGAGAATATATTTATATATAACAAAGGCCCAGCATATGATTGCTGGGCTTCGCTAACTAATCCAGATCTTTACTGTTTGCGTATTTCCACGAAAGATATATTTTCTCATGATACAGCTTGTATATTGTGGTTTCCGCGTTAGTCATTTCACCGATGGTACATTTTAATGGGTAAAGTTGGGAAAACAGAAAAAAAATATTAGGGTGATCAGAAATTCTCCATATATTAGTAGCTTATGTTTTTGGACTCAAAATCCATTTACATTCATTTATAGTAAAACAGACTACCTACCTGTTATGACTCTTTCAGCAGATCTAGCAGACGACAGATTGGTATTTTATTTTTCCCAGAAAATAGAATTTGACATTTTATGCAAATTGTCTCCATTAGAGACAATTTGCTTGGAAAGCCAAATCCTATTTTCTGGAAAAAATAAGAAAAAAAAAATGTTTCAAATTGTCGTCTGCTGAAATTTTTACCCAGCATGCAAAGCATTAATTGTGAAGCTGGATTATGTATTGTTGATGTCCACTCCAGGAGTGACTAAGCAGAACTTAGAAACATTGAATTGCAAATCGACAGAATAATTGTTATTGTTTTACATATCTAATTTGTTCAGATTTCAGTCATTCTGCTAATTTTATGTAATGACACTTAAAGTGTAAGAAACTCATGAAAGTTGATTTGACTGTTTGTTTGTGTTGAGGTTTTACGGCCCAGTCAACCCAATTGGGTCATGTCGAGCGTGGTCAGTTTACCTAACCACACGTTTACTGGGCAGGCTTAGTCCTCTAAGCAGTTAACCAGTATTGTGCGCATTCTTTCGCCAGAAACTGACAACTGCCCTTCTTGAATCAGCGGAAGGGAGAGAATGACCGTAGAAAATATTTCATGATCAATCTCCACGAAAGAATGTTGCCGAACTCGACGGTCCCGGGTTCACTAGCATTGAATTGCAAATCGACAGAATAATTGTTATTGTTTCACATATCTAATTTGTCAGATTTTCAGTCAAATCAACTTTCATAAGTTTCTTACGCTTTAAGTGTCATTACATAAAAATTAGCAGATTTTTTTTTAAACGTCTGTTTTTATTAAAATTCCCCAGGTAACAGTGTAAGCTTATAACTTTAGAGCTTCTCTAATGTGCTTGCACAAAGTAAGGCTTCATCTCTTTTCAGTGGTTGGCTTGGTAAACAAAACAGGTTCATAAATTATTTCAGAGATTTTAAGCTCAAACAAAAAAGAAGTTACTCTTTTGGGTGTCTGCACTGTGTGTCAGTTACCCTTTTTGGGGTCTCCAGACCAAAATGGGTTAAATATCAATATCAGTCATAGCAAATTTTAATCTACCGGGTTATCATAAGTAATCAGTTAACCCTGGTCCTGCTGAACCCGGATATACCCTGCATTTGCAAACAGTGTAGATCCAGATCAGTTGGCTTCCGAAGAAGCCAACTGATCCGGATCTGCACTGTTGTGAATTTATAGCAACAATCAGGATCAAGTGATCTGATTGGCTGAAAATTAGAAGTGGGAGTAGCGTCTTAATTATTCAGCAGGACAAGGGTTAAATTGCACTTGATAAGAATGGATCATGTTGAATTTTAATTGGTTAGATTATGATGAATCACTCATAAACACATGTGCTTAGATGTCATAATTGATCAATAGTTTAATGTGCTAGATATGTACAAGACTTGGGATTTAGTGAATCATTTGCTAATCTTCTGGATTATATTGAATCATCAATAATTGCATGTTAGTATCTTATACGTCAATCATAATGGAAGGAGAATCGCAAAGGGAGACAACTTTCACTGACAGAGTTGCCTCCCTAAAATTAAAATGAGGGTTTCTCTTAACCCATTTTAGTTGGGAGACCCACAAAAGGGTTGTTGGCAAACAGTGTAGATCCTGATCAGACTCTGCAGAAGCAGAGTCTGATCAGGGTCTATACTATTTGAATTAAATACAGGAATTTCTATAAAACATAATAATAATAAAAACTAACCAGATATCCCTCTATTGGAAATAGACCAGCCCATAGAGTTGTGGTAGAAGAGCCCATTTGACCTAAACGGGTTAAAAGAAAGATGGGATGAAATTCTTCCATTTTTGAGTAATGCACAATGTGAAGGGAGGTAAATCTTTCTGTCAAAGTTGTCTCCCTTTGAAGTGTATCCATTCTCCTTGCTAGTAAGCGGAATTCTGTGACATTCTGTTTTCTTGAATAGAATTCTGCTGAATAAGTAGGCTGTGAACTCCTTAATAATTTGTCAGAATTCCATAATGATTTGTCAGTAGGCTGTGAACTCTGTCTTTTTGAATAAAATTCTACTATACACGTAGGCTGTGGACTCTATAATAACTTGTCAGGAGTCCTTGAACTCTTATTTTCTTGAAAAGAATTTTATTTTACACAAGTAGGTTGTGAACTCTGTTATCATTTGTCAGGAGGCTGTTAACTCTATTTATTTGAAAAGAATTCTGTCACACAATTAGGCTGTGAACTCTTATAATAATTTGTAAGTAGGCTGTTAAGTCCATAATAATATATCAGGTTTCTAGAATTGTTAAAACTTTGTTCCACTTTTATTAATTATCAAAATCTCCTCATTTCATGTGGATAAAACATTTATTATCCATTAATTAAGTACCCATGTATATATAAAACATTTATTTTATATAAGAATATTTTATACACAATATTTGGGCATTTGGGGAGGACTGAACAAGGGATAGCTTTAATAGGTACCAATCACTTTAACCCTTATCCTGCTGAATAATTCTATTAGCCACAACCATTTCTGACTATCAGCCAATCACATCATATCTTGTAATGTTTTTGTTCAAATTCACAAACTAAATGACAAACAGTGTAGATCCTGATCAGATGGCTTCAGAAGCCATCTGATCTGGATCTACACTGTTTGCAAAGGTAGGGGTTGTCGTGAACAGCAGGATAAGGGTTAAGTTTGGGAGCATGTTAACAGAAGTGTTGAAGATTGAGAAAGCATTTTCATGTTCAAGTTGATTTTCAACATAGCTAAGTACTTGAGGTTCGTCAAATCTACACCTAAAATAGAATTTTTCAGAAAATAATTTTTAATGAGTGCACAGTAAACTAAAAATATGAGTATTATGATTAACATCAGTAAAATGAGTGTTAACAGCTTTATCCTTAAAGTGCCAACACAGCTGCAGCAGATTTCTTTTTGTGGGGTGGGTTTGTGGGGGTGGGGGGTTGAGGTTTTTTGTTGTTGTTGTTTTTAGCTCACCTGAGCACGAAGTGCTCATGGTGAGCTATTGTGGTCAGTCAATGTCCGTCGTCCGTCGTCCGTCGTCCGTCGTGCGTCGTCCGTCGTCCGTCGTGCGGCGTCAACAATTGCTTTAAAAGCCTACTCCTCCTGTACCCCTGGGCCAATTGACTTGATACTTGGTAGGAAGCATCAGGGTGACTTGTAGATCAAAAATAGCTAAAATCGTTCCGATCGGATATCCAAGATGGCCGCCATGGCCGCCATCTTGAAAATCTATTTTTCGCTTCTTCTCCTGAACCGAAAGGCCAATTGACTCCAAACTTGCTAGGAAGCATCAGGGTGACTTGTAGATCAAAAATAGCTAAAATCGTGCCGATCGGAAATCCAAGATGGCCGCCATGGCCGCCATCTTGAAAATCTATTTTTCGCTTCTTCTCCTGAACCGAAAAGCCATTTGACTCCAAACTTGCTAGGAAGCATCAGGGTGACTTGTAGATCAAAAATAGCTAAAATCGTGCCGATCGGAAATCCAAGATGGCCACCATGGCCGCCATCTTGAAAATCTATTTTTCGCTTCTTCTCCTGAACCGAAAGGCCAATTGACTTCAAACTTGCTAGGAAGCATCAGGGTGACTTGTAGATCAAAAGTAGCTAAAATCGTGCCGATCGGAAATCCAAGATGGCCGCCATGGCGGCCATCTTGAAAATCTATTGTTTGCTTCTTCTCCTGAACAGAAAGGCCAATTGACTCCAAACTTGCTTGGAAGCATCAGGATGACTTGTAGATCAAAAATAGCTAAAATCGTGCCGATCGGAAATCCAAGATGGCCGCCATGGCTGCCATCTTGAAAATCTATTTTTCGCTTCTTCTCCTAAACCCAAAAGCCTATTGACTCCAAACTTGGTAGGAGGCATTGGGGTGACTTATAGATCAAAAATAGCTAAAATCCTGCCTATTGGAAATCCAAATTGGCCGCCATGGCAGCCATCTTGAAAATCTATTTTTCGCTTCTTCTCCTGAACCGAAAGGCCAGTTGACTCCAAACTTGGTAGGAAGCATCGGGGTGACTTGTAGATCAAAAATAGCTAAAATCATGCCGATCGTAAAACCAGGATGGGCGCCATGGCAGCCATCTTGAAAATCTATTTTTCGCTTCTTCTCCTGAACCAAAAGGCCAGTTGACTCGAAACTTGGTAGGAAGCATTTGGGTGACTTGTAGAACAAAAATAGCTAAAAATCATGCCGATCGTAAATCCAAGATGGCCGCCATGGCAGCTATCTTGAAAATCTATTTTTCGCTTCTTCTCCTAAACCCAAAAGTCACTTAACTCGAAACTTAGTAGGAAGCATCAGGGTGACTTGGTAGATCAAATATAGCTAAAATCGTTCTGATCAGAAATCCCAGATGGCCACCATGGTCGCCATCTTGAAAATCTATATTTGGCTTCTGCTCCTGCACCGAAAGGCCAATTGACTCCAAACTTCGTAGGAGACATTTGGGTGACTTGTAGATCAAAAAAAAGCTAAAATTGTGCTAACCGGATATCCAAGATGGCCACCATGGCAGCCATCTTGAAAATCTATTTTTCGCCTCTTCTCCTGAACTGAAAGGCCAGTTGACTTGAAACTTGGTAGGAAGCATTGGGGTGACTCGTAGATCAAAAATAGCTAAAATTGTGCCGATCGTAAATCTAAGCTGGCTGCCATTTAGAGTTTGTTCAAATGATCATGCTCAATTGACTGGCATGCCATATATCTTCTTCAAAGTAAAGAACTGCTTAAATGATGATCTTTTCATTAGTTGCGATGACAGGATTGGAAAAATGTTGCATAACATCTGCGTATCTGCAGTGGCTATGTCACTCAGGTGAGCGACCCGTGGCCCGTGGGCCTCTTGTTTTTTTTTTCAGAGAAAATTAGGCCCAACAGACAATTCACATTAAATGCTTAATCTTATTTTCTCAAAAAATAATTATAAAAAAGAAACTTAGAATGTTGTCTGCCACAGTTTTGCCTGGCACTTTAAGGATTAATGCAAAGCTATTGGAATATAATTAGATTATAAATTATTGACATCAAAGTATGTATGAGTTACTTCAGCCAAAGTTTTACAAGCAGATATGTTTGATGTTTTACCACATTAATTCTTTTAACGTTTAGTCACTTTTATCAGCCAAAAAGTATTGATATTTTTCTTATTTCTCCACAATGACATGTGTTGTGGGACTCATTAGAAGTGCCTCGGTGTAGCACTTCTAATGAATACCCACAACCATATGTTTTCATGGAGAAATATGATAATTCCTGTGTCAAGAGCTGTGTGTACCAAGAAAATGCTTAACCCAGTTATGCCTAGCATCCCATAAAAGGGACATTGGCAAACAGTGTAGACCCAAATCAGACGCCCCTCATGTGGCGTCTGATCATGGTCTATACTGTTTGCAATAACATTGAAAAGTTTCAATAATAAAAGCAACTATCACGATATCTGTATAACAACCCTTTGACTATACAATGGACCCTTCCAAAGTTCATGATGGGAGAGTTTATTGAAAATATTCATGTGTAAATGGGTTAATGATGAGTGGCAAACAGTGTAGAATTTCTCAGCTGAAATTTCACCCGGCATGCCTAGTGCTAATGTATTAATCCATTGTAGTCGGGAGACCCGTAAAAAGGTAATTGGCAAACAGTGCAGACCCAGACCAGACGCCGCAGAACGCGGTGTCTGATCAGGGTCTCCACTGTGTGCAAATAGTTTAGCCATTTTTCTCTAGGAATATGTAAATCTCATAGTGGGACGTACCTAAAATTGAAATTGGACTCTTCCAATATATAGTGTGGGAGAGTCTATTCAGTATACAATGGGTTAAGGCCCTTTTATGTATGGCTATGGTAAGAATGCAGCTGTTGCCTTGTAGCTGGGAGACTGTATCACACTGGTTATGGTGATATCATACAATGAACATTGATAAGACTCGCTGCACTACAATTAGACTGGCTCCAGTCTCTAGTGACAAAATATTTTTTCTTATAATCTGTTTAATAATCCACTAAAATAAAACCAAAGTAATATCATGACTAGAAAGGCTGGTCACTAGTGACTAGTCTAGTGACCAGTCTTTATAGTCATGATATTTTTTTTGGGGGGGTTTTATTTTAGTGGAGTATCAAACAGGATTATGAGAAAAATATTTAGTCACTGGAGACTGGAGCCAGTGTACACTACAATAAGAGGGGAGGGCAGAGGAGTTTTGCATGAGGAGAACTTGATGATAATATTCTGGGATGATTTTTTTTTTTCCAGTTTTCCATAAAAGCATAATTATGTTGTGGGTACTCATTAGAAGCACCTCTCAGAGTGCTTACTCATTAAAAGTGCCTCTCAGAGGACCCACAACATAATGCTTTTGTGGAGAAATAAGAAAAATTATCCTAAAATTATCACCAAATATTCCTCGTCTCATGTGCTGGTGTTGTTTTCTTGTATTACATAGGTCTAGATAAGAAAGGGTATCAGGTAAATAGTTTTCTTATTTCTCGATGAAAACATGTTGTGGGTACTCATTAGAAGTGCCTTAGCGAGGCCCTTCTAATGAGTACCCACAACATATGTTTTTGTCGAGAAATAAGAAAAATATAGATACTTTTTGGTTGAAAAAAGTGCCTTATCTAGAGCTATGATTGTAAGCATTTTTTTCTTATTTCTCCACAGAAACATATGTTGTGGGATCTTATTATAGTGCCATAGCAGGGTATTCTCAGAAGCCAACTGATCTGGATCTACACTGTTTGCAAAAAACAGGGTATATCCAGGTTCAGCAGGGTTAAGAAACAACTACATAAAAAGTAATTTAGGCCAAAAAAAAACTATGGAATAAAGTGTACGAAATTTCAGGACATTTACCATAATAGAAATATTAGGACATTTACAGTAATAGAAATATTAAAATTTACCAGAATAAAAAAACTAGGACATTTACTGTAACAGAAACTGGCTCAACATGATCTTAATAGTGTTTACTGGGCAGTTGAACTCCAACACAACCAACTGTATGAAATATTAGGACATTTACTGTACTAGAAATATTATAAAGAACAAGCTGGAAGCTCCTGGTTTAACTTTTTTAGCGTATCACTAAGTTGATAGCTTTGATTTTTTTTGCTGTTTTCTTAATAACAGCACCATTCGTACGACAGGAAAAATATTCTTTTCCTCCTAGTGAAGTATCCACTCGCAAAGTAATAGATCATCATGATCAGGATTTGGATATTCGCACAGAAAATTGCACAACAAAAAAAACAACAAACAAACTATTTTCTGGTTACTGTTGCCATGGGATACATGGTGACAGTTGCCAGAAGATGTATGGTATCATGTGTAGAATTTTAAAAAAATAGGTCACTGTTAATAAACCTCTAATCTATCAGATTTCTGTAAAAGTAGCTTTAGTTGCTGGTTTTACTTGAGTGTACAGATCTGCTGGCACTGTTCAGGACTCAGAGTGTGTGTGTGTTTGGGGAGGTGGCGGGGTGTAACTCGGAGGTAAATGTGGTACGGGTGTGCGAGCCAGTATTTTGAAACCTCCCCATTCATATACCTGGCCTTTGAAAAACCAGACCCATTCATACGAGGGTCGTGCAAAAAGTTCTGACACTAATAGGCTTCCTTAATTTTATCCCAGGTATATTTTAAAATGCTTCATTGCACTTGAATGGTGTGTTAAATAGCTAAGGATACCCGTTTATTTTGTGCAAATTGCTTTCCAACTGACCAAGTTATTTCAAATTGAAATAGATGCAGTCATATACACTGACCAATTTACTTGTTACATTGGAACATGGACCAGAAGACTGAAATTAGTAGCTATATTAAATGCCGCATTATGCTTAATATAGATTCAAAGCAGATATTTAATGAATTGTGTGGTTTGTATGGACCTCAGACCATTTCAATGCCATTAGGTGGGCTAAAGCTTTTAAAGCTGGGAAATTTTCTGTTGAAGATGATACCCGTCCTGGAAGGCATAAAACCTCTGTTACCAAGGCTAACATCGCTGCTGTAAAGTTGTGGTCGAACAGGATGCGCGATTGTCTGTCAGAGATATAGGTAGATGTACTGGCATATCAGAAGGCACTGTGCAAACAATTCTGAAGAAAGCGTTTGGACCTGAGAAAGGTTTGCGCTAGGTGGGTACCTCATTTGCTCACTGAGGAGCAAAAGACACAACGCCTTAAATGTGCCCGGGAACTTTTGAAAACATACAAAGGCTGTAATAGTCGGGTTATTTCTAACTTGCTTTAGATGAAACCTGGGTGCACATGTTTGAGCCACAAAGAAAGGCTGATAATAAGCAATGGAAGCGAAAAGATAAAATAAACGCCCATGTATTGCCAAGAGAACCATAAGTTTGAAAAGGATGTTGTACGCAAATTTCTTTAATTCAAGTGGGCCAGTCGTTCAAATGCCTTGTCCATCTGGTCATACAGTCACTGGCCAATTCGACAAGAATTCTGAAAGTGAAAGAGCTTTACAATAAAAAACGACCAAGCAGAGGATGGTCAGGAGTCCACCTTTTACATGACAATGCCTCCTCTCAAAAGTGTGAGGTTGTTAAGTCTTTTTTGGCTTCTGAAAAGGTGAACGTTTTAAACCATCCACCTTATTCACCTGATCTGAGTCCCTGTGACTCTTTTTATTTCCAGGGCTTAAGAAAATGTTTTCTGGAATTAAGTATATGTCTAGAAGTTCTCTTGGCAGCACTATTTATCAGTGTCTCAAACAGATACCAAAAGAAGACTATTTATCTGCTTTTCTTGACTTTGGTAAAAAGGTTACAAAAATGTGTTTCAGTAAAGGGGGACTACTTTGAAGGTTTGTAATAAAAATATATTTGATAAAACGTAGCACTGAAGTAATCCGAACCCAGTGACAAAACTTTTTGAAGGACCCTCGTATACTTGATAGTCCAAAATGTTGACCCATTCATATACTGCCCTTTGACTTTTATACCCATCTATTGCTGGTAGTTAGACAAATATTGTTTGTTTGTGTTGAGGTTTTACGGCCCAGTCAACCCAATGGGGTCATGTCAAGCACAGTCAGTTTACCTAACCACACGTTTACTGGGCAGGCTTAGCCCTCTAAGCGGTTAACCAGTAGTGTGCACATTCTTTCGCCAGAAACTGACAACTGCCCTTCTTGAATCAGCGGAAGGGTAGACAAATATAGCAGTCAACTCATTGAATACCAAGAGTACAAGCAGCCTCAACAAATCTCTGAATGAAAAAATATACGCTTTTACCAGGATGTCAGAAAAGTGGGGCCTTTCACATACGAATCAAGAAAAATAGGGTCAGTCATATACTTTTTGTTGAAAAAAAAAAGGGGGCCAAACATATACCTGGCAGCGCTGAAAAAGGGGGCCATTTGGCATGCACATTGGTACTATCTCTCCCCTTCCTCAAGGTTCAGGACCTTTGCTGTTAAATGGAGAACACCTATACAGTAAAACCTGTATAAGAGAGCCACCTTTGAGACTGACTTTAAATAGTGGTTGATGTGGAAAAAGTTGTCTGTCTTATAAAGGTACTTATCATGTAATTTTGCTAGCAAAATTACATGACATGTACCTTTATAAGATAACCACCTTTCCACATCAACCACTAAGGCCAATTTCAAAGGTGACTGTCTTACACAGGTTTTACTGTAGTTCATAACTCTAGATAAGAGGAGTATACCTAAAATTATTTTTCTTATTTTCTCCATGAAAACATGTGTTGTGGGTATTCATAAAAAGTTCCTCACAACATATGTTTTTGTAAATAAATAAGAAATTTTTGGTTAAAAAAAGTGTAGTTTTTGGAGCCATGTAATGTGTATTCTTATTTGTGAAGTTGCTGTTTTTGCCTCATATACTTTTGTTAACTGATCAGGTTACTGCCCTTTCTGGTCATATTATTGTTATTTTCCGATGACACGTTTTTTTTTCACTGTATGCACTCTTTCTGTGTCACAACACACCGTGTCTGTTACGCATTACGAAAACATGCCTATTCAAATATACTGAAAATCTTACCACCAAAAAAATGAAAATTTTCAGATGAACATTTCTGATATTTTTCATGTTTCTACTCAAAACATAGATTGTAGGTACTCGTTAGAACCGCCTCATCAAGGCAGTTTTAACGAGTACCCACAATCTATGTTTTTGAGCAGAAATAAGAAAAATAATGTATACCTCTTTAAACCCCAGTTTTACTATATAAAAGTGGGGTTTAAGGGGGTCAAAATCATATAGGCATGTTTTCATGATGAAACTGTTTCTGTGTCAAATTCGTATTCTTTTAGTTTCTTGTCATGGATTACAAGTGTCCTGACAAGACTTGCTATCATTAAATTTGCACAGTGTTCTTTGCCCTCACAGACTTTTTGTTTCATGCACAGTTATATCTTTCCAATAAATTTATGAACATTTCCTGGATACTTCTTTCTGAATACTTTCAGTTTGAATCTGGATACTTCATAGGCTTCTTTCTGTATACTTGACAGAATTTTCTGAATTCTCGGTAGACTTTCTGAATACTTGGCAGACTTCTTTCTGAATACTTGACAGACTTCTTTCTGACTACTTGGCAGACTTCTTTCTGAATACTTGACAGACTTCTTTCTGAATACTTGGCAGAGTTCTTTCTGAATACTTGACAGACTTCTTTCTGAATACTTGGCAGAGTTCTTTCTGAATACTTGACAGACTTTTCAGAAGTCATCACATACTTCTTTTTGAAGACTTTACATACTTTGTTCTGAAGACTTTACATACATCTTTCTGAAGGCTTACATACTTCTTTCTGAAAACTTTAATTCTTTCTGAAAACTTTACATACTTCTTTCTGAGTACTTAGACTTTTTAGAAGGCTTTACATACTTATTTATGAAAGCTTTACCTACTTCTTTCTGAAGACTTAACATACTTCTTTCTGAGGACTTTACATAATTCTTTCTGCGTCTTTACATACTTCTTCCTGAAGACTTTACATACTTCTTTCTGAAGACTTTACATACTTATGAAACTTTTACCTACTTCTTTCTGAAGACTTTACATACTTCTTTCTGCAGGCTTTATAATTATACTTCTTTCTGAAAATTTTTCATTCTTCTTTCTGAATAATTGGTGGATTCTTTCATAGGGCACAATTTGTTGAAGCCTCTTTTCTGGGAAATTAAGAAAAATATTTCAAAATGTCATCTAATGAAATTTTTACCCAGCATTCTAAGCCTAAATAAAGTTTAAAGATGCCATTAGTTTCAATAGCCAGTCCATAAAAAAAAGAGTAAGTAAAGAGCAACAGGTCTGAAGGAGCTATTCTGGATTTATGCTAATGGTGCATTTTGATAAGTTTTTAAGAACCCAGATATACATTTTCTTCTTATCAGCGAATTTATCTATCCTTCAGCAGGTTTTCAGATGTTAGCATTAGTTGGGCCGGGCCATGCTAAAACATGTCTTTGGGTATATGCAGACAGCAAAACCCCAGATCAGCCTGTGCATCCAGACAGTCTAATGAGGGCCTGTACTGTCTGTAGTCATTGGATACTCTTTTATTACTGTCCTAAATTAAGAGGTACAGGTGGGTTTGGATTTTGAAGGTAAAAACTGGCCATGTTTCTTTCTTTCTTGAAGAAAAGTTATTTTGGTACATAAAAATATCGACTGTTAACCTTAAGTATTCAGATAGATATAATGTAATTTTCAGTTGTTTCATTTCTAAATGTTTCCGTTTTTCAACGGAAAGCGTCTTCAGAGTGTTTGTCCTAGGGAATAGCAGTGTGCTGAGTGGTTCTGGGGGAAGTAAAATTCCGCTATAAAGACCACCATTGGTACTGCCTAAAAGTGGTCTTATTAGCGGGGCGGTCTTAATATTGAATGTAGACCATAGCTCCAGATTGGGTGCTTTTTTTTTCAGCCAAAAAGTACTGGGCCCAGTTGTTCAAAACTAACGATGTCGTTAGTTAACGTATCGTTAAAACTTTGCTTAAATTTTTACCCAGCTCTTTGCATTTGCAAAAGCTATTCACATTTTTTTCAGCAAAAATGCCTGTGAATTAGATATTGTACTTACTAGAACAGTTAACATTTTGACCACTAACTATGCTTTGAACAACTGGGCCCAGATATTTTTTCTTATTTCTCCACAAAAAGTATGTTGTGGTACTCATAAGAAATGTCTCCCCGGGGGCCTTCTAATGAGTACCCACAACATTTTTTTTTTTTGTAGAGAAATAAGAAAAATATTATGCGGATACCCCCTCTTATCTGGAGCTTTGTAGAATACCAAGAAATCTCCATTTGGGACTGGAAAAAGCTGGCCTTAACTCTTGTCATGCTGGATAAATTAAGATGCCATGCCTATTTCGAACTGTCAGCCAATCAGATTACTTTATCCAGATTGTTGATATAAAAACCCATACTTAATTGCAAACAGTGTAGATCCAGATCAGTTGGCTTCTTCAGAAGCCAACTGATCTGGATCTACACTGTTTGCAAAGGCAGGGTATATCCTGGTTCAGCAGGACAAGGGTTAACAAGCATTCTGGGTAAAAATTTAAGCAGACAACATTTTGAAATACTTCCCAGAAAATAGGCTTTGACATTTCATGCAAACTACATGTATCTGCAGCATCTCATCTGGGTCTAGACTGTTTGTTCAGACCTATCTATCCAAATACTTAAGGAAGTGTCCAGGTGGCCGAGTGGCTAGGGCTGACTTCAGCACACAAGGTCCTGGGTTTGAATCCCACTGGGGGGTGGTTGGGCGGTGTGAAGGTGTCGTGTAGCTTACGTCACCTGGGCGTCCAACTGATATTGGCTTACAGTTGGCAAGGCTTGCTATCCTTGTAGCAGGTAAGGGTAGAGGGGAAATGTTTTTATTTCTTCTATTTCTTCACTTTCATTCCTGTTCTTCTTTCTTCCCTGTCCCTCTCTTTAATCTCCTCTACTATCTCTTTTCCCCCATCTCTGGGAGAGACAGAAAATGACCCACAAGGGTTGGCGTGTCATTAAACCCCAACAAAGTCAATTGAATCCCACCAGTACATGATTGTATGGTGTTTCATTGCACAGAGCATTTCATTACCCTTCCAATGTCTCAATATGACTTAAATGATATTGAAAGGGACGTAAAACACCAAATCGTCGTCACCCGAATACTTACAGTAAATACGGCAGCTTTGCTACATCCCTTGGTAAGATAGCCTTGACTCTAGAAGAAAAATCAATGATAATACAATGATACACTAATGTGTCTTAGATTCATCAATAGAAACTGATTTCCATTAATTCAGAGCTCCACGTAAGAGGGTAGCTTGATAAATGATTTTCCTGAATTCTCCATGGAAATATGATCATTTGTGTACCCATGTGATCGTAATAACTCTTAAGTATTGGGACAGACAGGCCTGAGCAAACAATGTAGACCCTGATCAGATGACAGAATGCAGCATCTGATCAGGGTCTACACTGCTCGCCACTCGTTCAGCAGTTTTCAGACAAATCAACAGGTAGTAAATATGGACTTGTTCAAATTTTAGGACAATTATGGTGCCGGCTCGGTGGCTCAGTTGGGTATGCATCTGACTGGTGATCAGGAGGTTGCGGGTTCGACCCCTGCCGGGATGGCAACATTCTTTTGTGGAGATTAGATCATGAAATATTTTCCGCTGATTCAAGAAGGGCAGTTGTCAGTTTCTGGCGAAAGAATGTGTACAATACTGGTTAACCTCTAAGAGGACTAAGCCTGCCCAGTAAAAGTGTAATTAGGTATACTGCTCGCCATGACTCCACTGGGTTGACTGGGCCGTAAAACCTCAACACAAACAAACAAAGGGCAAGTATGGTAAGAGGTTAAGATGTCCCAATATTTAGTGTAATATGTTATTTTTGCGCAGAAATAAGAAAATTTAACTGGTTGAGAAAAAGAAAAAGTTTTGTATATAGAGACATGATTTAACCCTTCTCTTGCTGAACAGGACCCTGTCTTAGCAAACAGCGTAGTTCCAAATTAGTTGACTTCTGAAGAAGCCAACTAATTTGGATCTGCACTGTTTGTCATTAAATATGTGAATTTCTATCAAAAACCCGGATCAAGTAATCTGATAGGCTGGAATTTAGAAGTAGGCGTGGCATCTTAATTTATTCCGCAAGGTAAGGGTTAAGGGAAAACAACTGTCAGAATTGGTTTTACTTCCTTTCTGAAAAGGGGTCTCCTGTAAAAAAAAGAATTTTCTCAGTTTGGGAGGGGTTGGTATGCAGAAAAGCAAAGAGAAGTCCCCATCAGATACCACAGCTATGCGCAGGATGAGCTTTTGTGATCACTTTTTGTCCGTCATTCGTCAGTGCTGTGTGCGTGCGTCTGTCCATCTGTTCATTAACATTTTCATTCTCTCCCTTCCGCTGATTCAAGAAGGGCAGTTGTCATTTTCTAGTGAAAAAATGTGCACAATACTGGCTAACCGCTTAGAGGACTAAGCCTGCCCAGTAAACATGTGGTTAGGTAAACTGACTGCACTCGACATGACCCCATTGGGTTGACGGCTGTAAAACCTCAACACAAACAAACAAACTCACCAAACACAACAATAACACATTAAACTGGACAAAGCACGCAAAACGAAAGAAAAAAACCGTGCAGTTAGCAGTCAAAAGGCCGCACAAAGAACAAACAATACAAGAACCACCACCTTGGAATGGGGTGGGGTGGTGGGGATGGTGATTAAGTCAATTTTACTGGCATCAAATCTTCAGCCTAGGTTCAAATATTTTAAAAAGTACAGAAATTATTTGACTAATTAAGAGGCTCCTGAACGCATACCTAAGCAACTTAAAAAAAAAAACACCACTTTTTAAGAGACCACATCTATTTACAGAGATTAATAACTTGAACCATATGGAGAGAATATGTACCTTGTCTTCCTCTGTATTGTTCACAATTAACCCTGGTCCTGCTGAACCCCTATATATACTGCTTTTGCAAACAGTGTAGATCCAGATCAGTTGGCTTCTAAGAAGCCAACTGATCTGGATCTGCACTGTTGGCTATTCAGTATGTGAATTTATATCAACAATCTGGATGAAGTAATCTGATTGGCTGAAAATTTGAAAAAGGCTTGGCATCTTAATTTATTCAGCAGGACAAGGTAATTTTTAGGCTGGGCACAGCATTTCCTACAAAATTACATTTGCACCCAGCAAAGACTCAGGTCAGTCTTCTCTGTCTACTTGAAGATGTTTTGGATTCTTTGTCACTTCAGACCTAATAATACCCGGACTTGTCATAACAGGTGAAATTCTGATGATTTTCTGCTAAAAGTGCCGAAAATAGCTAAAATGGGTACCTAGGTTTCTTGCTGAGGTTTACATAAACTGTATGATTTTCCTTAAATATAAAGCTGCAGTCTTAAAGGCAATATATTGAACTATTGCTTTTTGAAAACATATCTCAGATATTTGGAGATGTAAATGAAATATGAGCATTTAAACTTCATCATACAAAATTATGAAAACTCAGCCACGACAACATATTTCCAATAAATACAATATCTGTACCATGGTTCCTAGTCCAGTGTAAATTGGGTCCAAGTTGCCACCCACAGAGTGCCCTGCTAAGACTGGTTAGACTATGTGGATATTATTCTATTCTATTCTATTCACTGCTCTAGCTAGTCTCAGGTTTTAGTTGAAGACAACAAGCATAAGGTTAATGATGCATTGTGGATCAACAATGGATCACTTCCATGTCTCTACTCATCTCTGTGTAGTCTACGCCCATGGGCATAGACAATAAAAGGCATACAGTGAATGACATTCAGCAAACCCGTTATATGTGGGTCAATAAAAACACTTGACCGGGTCATTATGCAAAACATATGTTACAGCTGTCAGCGGACATGTCATGCCGAATGAACAGACCTTTATCAGTTTATATAAAAATTGAAAACAGCAAAAACTGTACAAGAAAAACCAGTATAGACCCAGATCAGATGCCACATTCTGTGGTGTCTGATCAAGGTCTACACTGTTGACCTCTCTTATCCAGAAATTCATAGAATTGTCAACACCTAGTAAAATCTTAATTTCATTTTAATTTTGATTTAATTTTGTTCTATATTTTGGAGTATGTGTGCAGACAATTTATATGAAATGCCCAGTCTTATTTTCTCTGAAAAATAATAAATGAAAACAAATAATGCATCCTCTACTGCCATCTTGCACAGCACTTTAAGTGATTAACGATAAAAACTGTTCTGTAGCTTGTGAATGTATGTGGGGCAAACAATTCACATGAAGTGCTCAATCTTATTTTCTTTGAAAAATAATTTAAAAAAAAAAAAAAAAAAATTTCATCTGCTGCAGTCTTGCTTAGCGCTTAAAGGGATAAAAGATGAGAACTGAACTGTGGCCTGTGCCTGTATAACGTCTGTAAACCAGCTGTTTAGCATTATGTTGGACTATAACTATAGTTACATATGGACTTCCAAATTCAATGTTTTACTGTTTTTTAAACAATATGGAGGTTGGAATTAGATCTTATCTTGACTTTGTATAGTTCATCTGTTGAAAATGTAGGAATTAAGCTACTAAGTTAGGTGAATTTTCAAGAATGGAGGAAAAAAAAAGAGCCAATTGGAAAAAATGCTCTGTGTTATTAATGCTTACTGTAAGATCAGGGCTCCAGATAAATGTCATATTTGCTCTAAATATTTGGACAGATAGGGGTGTGCAAACAGTGTAGACCCAGATCTGATGCTGCAGATCAGGGTCTACACAGTTAACCATTCATCCATAATATTTTAAATATGTTACTAGGTAGCAAAATGGTTCAAATTTTTAGGATAAGGAGGTAACATGTACAAATATTTAGGGTAATGATGGTAGATGCCCTATTTATTTGAATATAAGCCCCCTGTCAAATAAAGGCCCCCTCCTAATTTTCTAGGAGGAAAAAGCATTATCAAACACATGCAAAATTGAAATGTCTTGTTTTGGGCCAAAAATATTGACTTAATACTGTCACATTCAGCAGTTATGTATTGCAATGCCCCCAGGCGTATTTTAGAATAAATATGGTATATATGTATTTTGTTTCTTCTAATGATGTTTTAATTTTCATGGTGAACTAGAAAACCTTGCTTTTTATGGACGGCTTACCTAGAGCTCTGTTTAGATTAGGCTGACTTTGAAAAAAACATTATGAAAACACGCCTATACAAATATATAGAAAATTTCACCTCCAAAAACTTAAAAATTCTGGATGAAAAACTCTGATATTTTTCATATTACTGCTCAAAACATAGATTGTGAGTACTCGTTAGAACCGCCTCAACCACAATCTATGTTTCTGAGCAAGAATAAGAAAAATAATGTATACCCCTGTAAACCCCAGTTTTACTATATAAAAGTGGGGTTTAAGGGGGTCAGTATTATATAGGTATGTTTTCGTGATGAAAAAGCCAAAGCATTGCATTCAGCAAAGCCTGATTCTTCACTGTTCGCCCAGATTTTCATGGTGTTGAATTGGACAACATGGGTTTCTATGATGCATTTTGTTAATCTGTTATGCTCTCTAGGCAAATTCTACAAATGATGAATTGATGATATTTTCTTATTTTTCCCCCCAGAAAAATTGGGATTGACATGTCATGCAAATTGTCCCCATGGGAGACAATTTGCATGAAATGTTAACCCTTGTCCTGCTGAACCAGGATAGACCCTGCTTTTGCAAACAGTGTAGATCCAGATCAGTTGATCATGATCTGCACTGTTTGCCATTCAGTATATGAATTTATGTCAACAATCTGGATCAAGTTACCTGATTGGCTGAAAATTAGAAGTGGGCATGGCATCTTAATTTATTCAGCATGACAAGGGTTAATATTTCAAAATATTGTCTGCTAAAATTTTTTCCCGTGTTAAGCATCAAATTCTAAGTTGCTGATGACTGTTCTTGTTTACTCTTAACTTGCTGTATTTTATATATAAGAAGGCAAAAATGTAACATATTTTCTCATTTTTTTTTCAAAAATAGAGCTTGCATTTCATACAGATGGTCAATAGTCTTTTAGCATTGCATGTCCAAACCTAATTTTTGGGGATGAGATACTTCAGCTTTTTGGCAAATTTCAGGTTTTTTTTAAGCATTATACATGTTTGGGAAAAATAAGAGCTCACTTACTGTCTTAGTTATGTCCTTAGTATAGTAATGTACCGTCTGTTTGTAATCGCTGACCCTGCTCCCTCATCTGTCCAGGCCACCTCCACAACCACGGTATCTGGTTAGGGGTGTGGATATTGGTGGAGAGGTGCAGGCTCTTTTACTTCACTTTTTCCTGGCAGTGCAGGTTTAGTACCGAGCCTATGACTTCATGCCAAAATTAGTCGGGATAACATCAGCTGTACAGAATCTTAGGGGCAGGGGATAAAGAGTTAGGATTTTTACCATCTGTTTGCTTGTCTTCTAGCAGGGCTCAGTTGGATATGGATGAACTGTCATTCCCAGTCAAAATGTGATGCATTAATTGTGGTTATTAGTGAGGGAAGTGTGGCACTTTGATAGCTTGTCAGTTAATTGTCTTTTATTATGTTTTGTTGTATTATATTAGGCCATGTCAAGTGAAAAAATGCCTTCAAACATGCACAAACTGTGCAGATTCAGATCATTCCTTTGGGCATAGCAACAGATAAGGCATTTTTTCATCCGAAAAATGCTGATATCTTTCTTATTTCTCCATGAAAGCATATGTTGTGGGTACTCCTTAGAAGCGCATCGCCGAGGCACTTCTAATGAGTACCCACAACATATGTTTTCGTGGAGAAATAAGAAAAATATTATGTGGATACTCCCCCTTATCTGTAGCTATGCTTTGGGCAGATTCAGATAAGCTGCTTGCCACAGTTTGGTTGTCAAGGTGGTCCTAATAAGGTGTAAATAAAAGAAGTTTAAAGAAAAGTTAAGGGATGCCACAATCACAAACAACAGCTCTTCCCAGACACCAAGAGGAAGAAGAAACAGACAAAATCAAGCAAGCACAAACGCACAAAAATCACTAAGATTAATCTCTCTTCCACAAGCGAGATAATCGCAATGCTCAGAGGACTGGAAAACACAAGAACAAAACAACACCAGGCAAACCTTAAAACAAATGGCCTCATAGAATAAACCACAAAGCAACAAAAAGTAAGACTAACAGGGGGACCACCACCTTAGAACGGTCAGTAGAATAAACTACTTGGGGGTTTAAAGCACTTTTACGGCCAGCCAACTTCACCCCGGGTCCCCATGCAACTCTTAATACAGAAATGCATAAAAATTCGGTTCGCATAAAGACTCCCAACTCAGTCAGTGCATCAAAGCGAAAACATAAAAATCAAATTCATCACTACGATAAACAGAGACGAGTACTCATGGCTAATTCTAATATGTGACAGAGTAAATGAAACCAATAATTGAACCACGGCAGGCCAAGCCAAAGCAAAAATCCCTTGCCACAGTTTAGTTATCCAAGAAGTCATAACATGGTGTAAGCCTCCTGCCACAGTTTGGATGTCCAGATGTTCATAACATGGTGTAAGTTCCTTGCCACAGTTTGGTTGCTCAGGTGGTCATTACATTGTGTAAGTCTCTTGCATTGGTTGTCCAGGCGGTCCTAACATGGTGTAAGCCCTTTGCCACAGTTTATTTGTCCAGGGGGTTATAACATGGTGTAAGCTCCTTGCCATAGTTTGGTTGTCTAGATGGTCATAACATGGTGCAAATTCCTTTTCATAGTTCAGTTGTCCAAATGTTCATACCATGGTGTTAGCCCCTTGCCAAAGTTTGAATGTTCAGATGGTCATAACAGGGTATAAACTCCTTGCCACAGTTTGGTTGTCCAGGTGGTTCTAAAATGGTGCAAGCTCCTTGCCACAGTTTGGTTGCCAAGGTGATTATTACATTTTGTAAGTATCTTGCCACAGTTTGGTTGTCTAAGTGGTCATAACATGGTGCAAGCTCCTTGCCACAGTTTGTCTAGGTGGTCATCACATGGTGTAAGCTCCTTGCCACAGTTTGTCTAGGTGGTCATAACATGGTGTAAGCTCCTTGCCACAGTTTGTCTAGGTGGTCATAACATGGTGCAAGCTCCTTGCCACAGTTTGTCTAGGTGGTCATCACATGGTGTAAGCTCCTTGCCACAGTTTGTCTAGGTGGTCATAACATGGTGTAAGCTCCTTGCCACAGTTTGTCTAGGTGGTCATAACATGGTGTAAGCTCCTTGCCACAGTTTGTCTAGGTGGTCATAACATGGTGCAAGCTCCTTGCCACAGTTTGTCTAGGTGGTCATCACATGGTGTAAGCTCCTTGCCACAGTTTGTCTAGGTGGTCATAACATGGTGCAAGCTCCTTGCCACAGTTTGTCTAGGTGGTCATAACATGGTGTAAGCTCCTTGCCACAGTTTGTCTAGGTGGTCAGAACATGGTGCAAGCTCCTTGCCACAGTTTGTCTAGGTGGTCATAACATGGTGCAAGCTCCTTGCCACAGTTTGTCTAGGTGGTCATAACATGGTGTAAGCTCCTTGCCACAGTTTGTCTAGGTGGTCATAACATGGTGTAAGCTCCTTGCCACAGTTTGTCTAGGTGGTCATAACATGGTGTAAGCTCCTTGCCACAGTTTGTCTAGGTGGTCATCACATGGTGTAAGCTCCTTGCCACAGTTTGTCCAGGTGTTCATAACATGGTGCAAGCTCCTTGCCACAGTTTGTCTAGGTGGTCATAACATGGTGTAAGCTCCTTGCCACAGTTTGTCATATCATTGTTTGGTTGTTCAGGTGGTCATACCATTGTGTGATTGTCCAGGTGGTCATAACATGGTGTAAGTTCCTTGCCACAGTTTGGTTGCCCACGTGATCATCAAGGCAAGTATTATGGAAACCCACAAAATGCGTTTCGGTATGAAACTGTTAAAGACTTTCTTTTGATCATTCCCATTATCTGGGTCTGTGAAAATACGTTTCTAGAGAAAAAAAAAAATCATAATTTCTTGGTTCAAAAATTCATTTTGTCTGGACTCCTATGTTACTTGTAACCACAGCATGGGAAAATGCATTTTCAGACATGTACAGACAACACAGACTCAAATCAGCCTGTGCCCAGCTTGGCTATCCCATCACGAAAACACGCCTATATAATTTTGACCCCCTTAAACCCCTCTTTTATGTAGTAAAACTGGGGTTTGCATGGATATATATTAATTTTCTTATTTCTGCTTTAAAACATAGATTGTGAGTACTCGTTAGAACCACGTCGATGAGGCAGTTCTAACGAGTACCCACAATCTATGTTTTGCGCACGAATATGAAAAATATCTGAATTTTTTTCCTTTTTGGGTTGTAAAAAATTCAATATATTTGAATACGTGTGTTTTCGTAATGCACAGAGAGCCATTAAAGACTTACCAAATTGTGCAGATGCACAAAAACCTTGTTAACACTCCAGAAGTAATATTTTTGAAGTAATCATATGAATATTGCTCAAAATGTTTGTCTTGATGATTTCTAGATCAAGTTGGAAACTGGGCAACTTGGGGTCAAAAACTAGGTCCTCAAGCCAAATCAAAGGAAACCCTTGTTAACACTCTAGCGGTCACTTTTTTGAAGCAGTCATGAATCTTGCTCAAAGTGTTTGTCTTGATTTCTAGGTCATGTTTGAAACTGGGTCACTTGGGGTCCAAAAATTAGGTCACCAGGCCAAATCAAAGGAAAACCTTGTTAACCCTCCAGAGGTAACATCTTTGAAGTAATCATCATGAATATTGCTCAAAATGTTTGTCTTGATGATTTCTAGGCTAGGTTCGAAACTTGGCCAAACCAAAGGAAAACCTTGTTAACACTCTAGCCCTCACATTTTTGAAGCAATCATCATGAATCTTACTCAAAATGTTTGTCTTGTTGATTTCTAGGTCAAGTTTAAAACTGGGTCACTTGTGATGAAAAAATAGGTCACTGGGCCAAATCAAAGGAAGACCTTGTTAACACTCTAAAGGTCACATTTTTGAATCAGTCGTCATGAATCTTGCACAAAATGTTTGCTTTGATGATTTCTAGGTCAAGTTCGAAACTGGGTCACTTGGGGGCAAAAACTAGGTCATCAGGCCAAATCAAAAGAAGACCTTGTTAACACTCTGGAGGTCACATTTTTGAAGCAATCATCATGAATCTTGCTCAAAGTGTTTGTCTTGATGATTTGTAGGTCTGATTCAAAACTGGGTTACTTGGAGTCAGAAACTAGGTCACTAGGCCAAATCAAAGGAAAACCTTGTTAAAACTCTAGAGGTCACATATTTGAAGTGATCATCAGGAATCTTGCTCAAAATGTTTGTGTTGATGATTTCTAAGTGAAGTTTGCAACAGGGTCACTTTTGACCTATATTTCATGGTCCAGTGACTCTTAAGTTTTTTCAGTTTAGGTCAGTTTTTCAGTAACTATTGGTCCTACAGAGTGATATTTGGCACGTGTGAGGTGTTTGTGATTAGGTCAGTTTCACAGTAACTATTGCTGCCTCTGCTAGTGATATTTAGCACATGCATACATCTAAGCATGGCCTCTTGAGTGCAGTCATCCACATTTGACCTTGACCTCTATTTCACAGTCCATTAGACATGCTACATTGTCTTACTTGTTAATATAATCATCATGAATTTTGGTCAGAATGTTTGCCTTGATCAGTTCTAGGTTGGGTTCTCTAGGTGCTATGATATTTAAGTGAGCATTACAGGGCCATCATGGCCCTCTTGTTCCTAGAAAACAGGATCTGACTCTTCATGCAAATTGTCTCCATTGGAGACAATTTGCATGAAGAGTCAGTTCCTATTTTCTAGGAAAAATAAGAAAAATATTTCAAATTGTAATCTGCTGAAAATTTTACCCAGAGTGCTAGGTGTTAACGGCCTGGAACTGAGCCATGTGGTTAGTCTTGTTTTCATCAGATCTGTATTTGATAGACTTTGTTTCATCATTAAATTTATCTTAATATAATTTCAAACTTTAATAGGCCCAAGTGCACCATTAATTTTAACTTTATATGTCTTATCAAGCATGTTTATTTGCAGACTTTGCACTTATCTGATAGTTGTAAATGTTTGATAAATTCACATGCTGTTATATTTATTTTTCATGATTGAAATCATACCATAATTTTATAAATATAATGTTAACGAGTGTAAGGATATTATAGGAAGAAAACTTGTAAAACGGTAAAACACATTTTTGGCAACATCAATTTAACTTTTAGTTTACTTGACCTCTGCATTTAGGGTTTAGATATATTGACATGTTTAACCCTTCTCTTGCAGAACACGACATGCCCTGTCTTAGCAAACAATGTAGATCCAGATCAGTTGGCTTCTGAAGAAGCCAACTGATCTGGATCTGCACTGTTTGTCATTAAATATGTGAATTTCTAAATGTGAAAATCTGTATCAAGTAATCTGATTGGCTGGAAATTAGAAGTGGGCCTGGCATCTTAATTTAATCACACCATTTTTGTTGTGATTGCTTTAGCAGGCAGGAGTTACATAGGAATCACTTTCTGACGGAGGCATTGATGCTGTCATCCTTCTCAGTATCGGTGTCAAGGATGTTAAGTGTGTGCATTTAGCTCTGTTTCTTAAACACCAAGGCTTCTAGGCTAATGAAACTTTATACGTCCACCATGATGTACCCTGCCCACTGCTGTCGACCATTACTGTCCTTGACCTAATTTTCAGACGGCTGAATAATAATTAGCTCCATTTCTTGAACACCACTAGCAGTCCCAGCATGGCCATGCAGCAAATTTCATATATTCGCTCAGCAGGATCACTGATCAATCAGTGTTACTTACTACAGGTCAGGTTGAATTCACTAATGTGTCTCTGTATCCAGGCATGCTGTAAACTTCTGACTTAATCAGACTGTAAGATGGCATCACCATTCAAGGTGCTTGTAGCTTGTAGACTGATAGGAAACCATTTTTTTTTTTTACAAAGCAGCTTGTAAACCAACAGGAAACCATGGTTTGTTTTGTCTTGTTGTTAGAGAACATAAGACTTGGCATTTGATGTGAATCTGGCAGATGAGTCAGACTTATTAGCTCGCCGGGACTATGTCCCTGGAGAGCTTATGTTGTCACCCAGGCATTGGCGTCTGTCGGCGTCCGCGTCCGCTTTAGCACAATGTTTAAGTTTTCAAATGTGTGTATAGTTTTTGAACTGTTTAAGGTACGGCTTTCATATTTGGCCTAAACCTACTTTACGGTAAGGCCTTTCAATAGCATACACCCCCATCCTCAAAATAGACTCTTTATATAGGTCAAGGTCAGTTCTTACTTTTACACCCATGTTTAAGTTTTGTGTTTAAGTTTTGAAAAGTGTACATAACTGCTGAAGTGTTCCAGATAGAGCTGTAATATTTGGCCCACACCAGCCTTAGGGTTAGACCTTTCAATAACACACACCTCTTCCTCAGTTTGACTTTCTGCCTAGGTCAAGGTCAGGTCATACTTTGTCATTTGAACCCATGTTTGAGTTTTGCATTTAAGTTTTGAAAAGTGTTTGTAACTGCTGAAGTATTCAAGATACTGCTTTAATATTTGGCCCACACCAACATTAGGCAAAGACCTTTCAATAGCACAGACCTTTTCCTCAGTTTGACTTTCTGCCAAGGTCAAGGTCAGGTTATACTTTGTCATTTAAGCCCATGTTTGAGTTTTGCGTTTAAGTTTTGAAAAGTGTTCGTAACTGCTAAAGTATTCAAGATGCTGCTTCAATGTTTGGCCCACACCTACCTTAGGGTAAGACCTTTCAATAGTACACACCCCTTCCTCAGTTTGACCTTGCCTAGGTCAAGATCAGGTCATACTTTGTCATTTATACCTGTGTTAAGTTTTGAAAAGTGTACATGGTTGCTGAAGTATGTAAGATATAGCTTTCATATTTCATCAACACCAGCCTAAGGGAAGATGTTTCAGTGGCATATACCCCATCCCTCAGTTTGACATTCTTCCAACATCAAAGTCAGGTCATACTCTGTCATTTACTGCTATGTTTAAGTTCTGCATTCACTCTTTAATAGGTAAAGATTGTTTTCTTATCCGATCAGCCCTTTCCGGCGAGCTGCGTTGTCTTCTGACAACTCTTGTTTTCTCTGAAAAATACCAAAACAAGTAAAAAATCAAAATGTCGCCTGCTGTAGTTGTGATGAGCACTGTAAGGGATTAATTTTTTTTGGTCTAAAGGGTTAAAAGGGTCAACAAAATGTTTACATGCTGGTCACCTTCATTAGTATGTGTTGTTAAGGCTTATCATGCTAGGCATTACTGAAAATTTTACCACCGAAAAATTGAAAATTTTCAGACAAAAAATTCAAATATTTTTCATATTTCTGCTCAAAACATAGACTGTGGGTACTCGTTAGAACCGCCTCTGTGAGGCGGTTCTAACGAATACCCACAATCTATGTTTTTGAGCAGAAATTAGTAAAATAATGTATACCCCTCTAAACCCCAGTTTTACTGTATAAAAGTGGGGTTTAGGGAGGTCAGAATTATATAGGTATGTTTTCGTGATGAAAAAATTGAGCAGATGACAATTTGAATATATAGGGTGATGATAGCAGGTGATTTTTTTTTCCCTGATAATTGTGTGCACAGCTTTAGATAAGAGGGAGGGTATCAAGTAAATTCATAGCTCTAGATAAGGGATTTTTTTCAGCCAAAAATAACTGATATTTTTTCTTATTTCTCCACAAAAACATATTTGTGGGTACTCATTAGAAATGCCTCGGTGAGGCGCTTCTAATGAAAACCCACAACATGTTTTCATGGAGAAATAAGAAAAATATTTACCTGAAACTCCTTCTTACCTGGAGCTTTGCTGTAAATATTTTTCTTCTTTCATCTCAAAAATGAGGTGCTTCTTATGAGTAGCCGCAACATATCATCTGTGGAGAAATAAGAAAAATATCAACATGTTTTGGTTGAAAAAAATATCTTATCTGAAGCTCTGTTAACCCTGGTCCTGCTGAACCTGGATATGCCCTGTCTTTGCAAACAGTGTAGATCCAGATCAGTTGGCTTCTGAAGAAGCCAACTGATCTGGAACTGCACTGTTTGTCATTCAGTATGTGAATTGATGTCTAAAATCTAGATCAAGTGATCTGATTGGCTGACAATTAGAAGTGGACGTGGCATCTTAATTTATTCAGCATGACAAGGGTTAAGTACTTGATATTATTTCCTAATAGGGATAATAGCATGATTTGACAAAATTGAGGATGCTACTTGACATTAAGCTTGGCAATCTATAGGCAAAAATCAACTAACGACAAATTACAATTTCTTGATTCCCCACATCCCAGCCCCTCCCCTCCTTGAAAATACCATATTAACCCTAAATATGGGGAAACTATACCTCCTTACCTGGGAAAAAATGTGCATGATCTTAATTAGGTCATTACAAAAACATGCCTATTCAAATATAGTGAAAATTTTACCACCAAAAATATTGAAAATTTTCAGATAAAAAAGTCCGATAGTTTTCCTATTTCTGCTCAAAACATAGATTGTAGGTACTCATTAGAACTGCCTTGGCGAGGCAGTTCTAATGAGTATCCATAATCTATGTTTCTGAGCAGAAATTAGAAAAATAATTTATACCCCTGTAAACCCCAGTTTTATTGTATAAAAGTGGGGTTTAAGGGGTCAAAATTATATAGGCATGTTTTTGTGATGTGTTGACGGGGTTGTAAAACTCCAACTCATCTCAGAACTTCCTTACCATCCTTGGGCCCTAAAATTTGAATATGGTCATTTTTACAACCTGTTGATGTGTCTATAACTGCTAGATTAATGGTAGACACTGATCAGAGACCACATATTGCAGCATCTTATCTGGATCTGCAATCTTCCTAATGTTTGTCTGTCCCAATAGCATGGGTTAATACAGTAATATGGTTTTAATATTTTTTTCTCCAAAAATAGGGTTTGACATTTCATGCAAAGTATCACTTTGGCAGACATGAAATGTCAAACCCTGTTTTCTCCTAAAATAGGATAATAAAAAAATATCATTAGTTGTGTGAATTTGCCAAGGGAATGCCTATGGTTAAGTGAAATTGAATCTCAGGGTTCAGGCCAAAGAAAATTAATTATTAGATTCTCATTCAGATATAAGAAAAAAATGGAGTAGGTGGGTGGATTTTATTTTTTATTTTTTAGTCCTGGGCTATACAGTGAAGATGTCAGTCATAGCAAAACAAGATAAGTGGCACTAACTACCATGTACAAAAAGAAGAAAACCTTGTTTTAATACTCTTTTCATAACAATAATTCATTTGCAGTTCTTAAAAGTGGTATAAAATCTGTTTTCCTCAAAAGTCCAGTTGTCTCTGAAAAAGTTTTCCACCTCAAAATTTTTTATTTGGTCAGAATTTTTAGGGGCAGGTGGGGATGAGAATCTAATAATTAATTTTCTCTGGCCTTGTTTAAAAACTGCTGAATTCATATGATGTTGAAACAGGAGTCATTGAAAATTTTGAGGTTTCAGAAAGGATACTTGGTACAATGGTCATGTGGTCGTATTCTGTCAGAAGTAGGTTGTTTGGATAAAACTTTCTATACCAAAGCTACCTTTAACCCTTAAAGCGCCAAGAAAAACTGCATCTGAAATTGTCGTCTGTTTATGTCGTCTGCTGAATATTCTTGCAAACTTTTCAAACCTATTTTTTGCATACCGGCAAACAGTGTGGACCCAGATCAGACGGCTCCTAAAGGAGCCGTCTGATCTGGGTCCACACTGTTTGCAGAAATGACTTTTAAAATCACAAGCAGAAGACAAAGCAGACGACAATTGTTGTGATTGGTGCTTTAAGGGTTAATGCTATTCTTTTGGCAGTACTCTAAGCAACTTAGTAATAGTAAATTCAGAAACTCTCTCTCTCTGTCTCTGTCTCTCTGTCTCAGTCTCTGTCTCTCTCTGTCTCTCTCACTCACTCACTCTCTCTCTCTCTCTGTCTCTCTCTGTCTCTCTCTCTGCATGTTTGTGTGTGTGTGTGCGTGCGTGCATGAGGGGAATGAGGGGAGGTGCTTTTTTGATGAATGAGTGTTATTTGAGTATGTGTAGTAGAGTGCTAAGTGATCGCAGGAGTAGGCTAAATTTGAGAGAGATGAATTCATGTATTGATATTCTATATTCTGAGTCATTATGTCTCCCCCTGACAGGTATGGAGACATATTGTGTTTGCCTCGGTTGTCTGTCCGTCCATCTGTCCATCCGTCATGCAATCATGTCCATTCTATAGCTTGAAAACCATTTAAGATAATGTCATGAAACTTCATAGAAATGGAAAGCATCATCAGACTACATGCATGTTACAAGAACCATAATTCTTGTCTATACAGTTTGGAGTTAGGCTCCTTTGAAATTAGAGAATGGTAATTTTGTGTCCGCTCAATAACTTGAAAACCGTTCAAGATATTGTCTTGAAACTTGATAGAAATATAAAGCATCATCAGATGACGTGCAGAACACAAGAACTGTAACTCTTGTCTATACAGTTCTGTAGTTATTCCCCTTTGAAATTTGATAATGGTAATTTGGTGTCCGCTTTATAACATGAAAACTCTCTGAAACTCCATAGAAATATAAAGCATCAACAGACAATGTGTAGAACACAAGAACAGTAACTCTTGTCTATACAGTATTGTAGTCATTCCCCTTAGAAATTTGGCAGTGGTCATTTCGATCTGCTCTTTAACTTGAAAACCCTCTGATATTTACATGAAACTTCATAGAAACATAAAGCATCATCAAATGATGTGCACAACACAAGAACCCAAACTCTTGTCTGTAGTTTTGTAGTTGTTCCCCTTTGAAATTTGACAATGGTCATTTTGTGTCTGCTCTATATAAGCTTGAAAACGCTTCAAGATATTTTCATGAAACTTCATAGAAATATAAAGCATCATCAGACATTGTGCACAACACAAGAACCGTAACTATTGTCTATACATATTTTGGAGAAAATTTTTATTTAGAGGTAAAATTAAGGGTGTAAATTGAATTTCTGGTGAAAAATGTATGATTTTGAAACAATTTTCCCAGAAAATTGTTTGCACCCAGAAGTTGGCTTCAGAAGCCATTTGATCTGGATCTACATTGTTCAGCAGGACAAAGGTTAAATTTCGGCTCTTAAAGGAATTGATAGTACACACTAAAGGGTGATTACTCTAAGTTTGAGTTCTAAATTTTGCCTCTCTTTCCAAAGTTAATCACTCAAGACAGGAAGGGATTTGCTTCTCTGGTACATGCATCCGGTCTCAAAGATGACTAGTGTTAACCGTTGCTATGCTGATTAAATTAAACCTTGTCATGCTGAATAAATTAAGATGCCATGCCTACATCTAATTTTCAGCCAGTCAGATTACTTGATCCAAGTTGTTCATACAAATTCAAATACTTAATGACAAACAGTGCAGATCCAGATACACTGTTTGCAAAGGCAGGGTATATCCGGGTTCAGCAGGACAAGGATTAAGATGCCACACCCGCTTCTAATTTTCAACCAATTAGATTGCTCGATCCAGGTTTTTGAAACAAGTTCACATACTGAATGACAGTGCAGATCCAGGCATATCTGTGACCAGTAAGACCAGGGTTAAAGGATGAGGTGAGAGGGAAGGAGGAGGGGTGGGCAGTGAGAGAAATGTGTGGAGAACGAGACAAATTCTTTCTTGAAGAGTGTTTTTTTTTTTAGATGGAAGACAAATATTCTTTTGTCAGAGTGAGTATCTATTGTCCTTAAATGGATTCAATATGCCTGGTAAATTTTCTGCCATTTTTTACAAGGAGGAAAACTTTTGTGACTTCTTGTACGCTTTCCTGCACAAATAACCAAGCACCTTCTGAAAAGGGGTCTACTTTAAAAGACCCTTACCAGAAGGGAAGCAAAAACCATTTAGACAGGGTTACCTCACATGAAATAGTATTCATAGCACTAGTTAAGGCGCTTTTTTCAATCCAAAAGTATTGATATTCTTATTTCTCCACGAAAACATATGTTGTGGGTACTCATTAGAAGTGCCTCGCTGAGGCGCTTCTAATGAGTACACACAACATATGTTTTTTTGGAGAAATAAGAAAAGTATTTACCGGATACCCTCCCTTATCTAGGCCTATGCATATACATTCCTCTCTTAGTTAAACAAATATATTTTTGTAGTAATTTCTAACAGTGGAACTGAATTTTTAAATAAGATTGTTGTATTCAAATGCCTGACTGCGGAACTAATTTTTTAAAAAAGATCAGTGGAGAAAAAAAAAAAGTGCTATTAAGTGGAATCATGGTTTAAAACAGGGAAGTTTATACTTTTGAAAGCTATTTAAAAATAACAGTCTAAGCATATAGACAGGTGATAAAATGAAGAAGATTGTCCTGATTATATTTAAGTGCAGAACTGAAAGCTTTGGATAAAAAGAGTGAAAATTTGGACCGACCAGTACAAATAAATATCAAACGATTCAGTGTGGAATCTGTTCCTTTGTTAAAAAGGGATCATTTGTGACTAGAAAAAGCTGGTTTAATGTAGTTGAAAGATCATATGTGCATTTTAACAGTTTGTTTTAAGTAAAATCATGCCGAGAGTGCAACGGACACATTCGTGTTTTGTTGTAAAACCATTCCAACTATATTATGGAAATGAAAAAACACCATAAACGGGCTCAAAGAAAGATTCCATTCCTAAAATTATGTTCTTGCATGGTTGCCGAAAACGACGATTTCCCGGAAGCAGCAAAGCCTTACATTAAATCAGAGACGTTTTCAACATCGTCTAGTCCCCCATCAAGTTCAGTGGTAAGTTTATTTTGTTTTCTTTCATTAGTCTTCAGCTTACTGATAAATAAGATATTAACCCTTGTCCTGCTGAACCTGGATATACCCTGCCTTTCAAACAGTGTAGATCCAGATCAGTTGGCTTCTGAAGAAGCCAACTGATCTGGATCTGCACTGTTTGCCATTAAGTATGTAAGTTTATAGCAATAATCCAGATCAAGTAATCTGATTGGCCGAAAATCAGAAGTGGGCATGGCAATTTATTCAGCAGGACAAGGGTTAATCCTAAATGTTCGGAGAGTTATGCCTGAGCAAACAGTGTAGACCCTGATCAGATGCCATAAAATGTGCATCTTATCAGGATCTTAGAAATAAAAAGCACTACCTTTGCCTCTTTACCATCGGCACGACAAATTGGTCAAATGGTCAAACGTTGGCATTGGACAAATGGTCAGTTTTAATTGAAAAACCATTTGCCTAACGACATCATTTCTAATCGGGGTCTATACCATTTGCCATTTGGTCTGTGAAAATACCTTATTTTTGGATATGAAAGATTTATAGAGCTGGGCTCTGTAGCGCAGTTGGTATTTGGTCTGACTGGAGATCCACGGTTTGTAAGTTCGTAACTTTTATGAAGATCATGAAATCATTGTTTGGGTCAATCTTCCTTTTCGCTGGGCAGTTGTCAGTAACTGGCAAAAATTACATGTGCACAAGTACTGATTAACTGCTTAGAGGGCTAACCTGTGACAGTAGGTTAACTGACTGACTCAACATGACCTTAATAGTATGGAGTGGGCCATTAAACTCCAACCCAACCAAACATAGTCTTTCTGAGATGTTAATACCTGAGTCCATCTTTATACAAGGCCAAAAACAAAAAAGAAAAAAGTTACTAGATTCTCAGGCACTTTTTTTGAGCGATGTAACGTTGTCGCCCTGAACGTAGCATTTTAGAATTTTATGATGACATCAGAGGGTCATTGCGCAACTGGTGTCATTGTAAATAACATTCTGAACTAGCAGCCATGTTGGTTTGCCGGTACATTTGAAGAGGTTTACATAGAGTTTATATGAAGCTCTGGGGCGTTTTTGTCACATTTTGCCATTGGAATTGTAAGTTGTGCAAGAACAACGATCAGCCATGGTTATTTCATTGCAATAACATTTGCCGAGTCCCTCGGAAGATATTTGAACACTCGGCCTAGCAACCTCATGTTCAAACAGCTTCCTCGGGACCCGGCAAATGTTAATGCATGAAAAACCATGGGTGATTCCTATATTGTAGTACTCATCAGAAGTGCCTTGCCAAGGCATTTCTAATGAGTACTGCAAAGTGTTTTCATAAAGAAATGAGAAAAATACCATAACTTTTCTGTTTATCAAAAAAGAGCTTTTTTTTTTGGAGCTGCGGGGTTCTCAGACGAAAGAGTTTGAATTTGGTTTGATGAATCTGAATCTGCTGATGAAGGGCCCATAAATCTGATAGAAATGGAGATTTGTATCCATATCTAAAATATTATGGGATAATCTGATAGAAGAAGAAAATTTATAATGCATTATGAAATATTATAGGATATAAAAGATTTACAGGCTTTCCTAGATACTGAATTTCAAATTATCAGCTGACAAATGTTTTTGAAAATAGTTCTGTTATTGTTTCACAGAAATCTATTATTTTGTAATCATGACCTATATTTCATGGTCTAATGACTTTGACACTTTCAGACATGTTAAGTCTGCCTAATTTTAGGGGATAGGACGGAGTTTATATCACGGTTATTGATACAACACTATTCAAAGATGGATCCCAAAAATGTATAGATGGTATAGAAAAATGACCATAAATGGTCATTTTTCTATATAATCTATATAGTTTTGTTTGGATATAACACGGTTGTTTAATTAACATGGTTTATGCAATGGACCCCAACAATAGTGTTATAAAGAGATTTTGGTGTATATCAGATTATCTAGCTGTAGGTGGCTCTTGCTGGTTGGGTGGAGTGGTATGGCCTTGTTGTAGCAGGTGAGGGGGAGGGGGATGTTATGAAAATCTATCATGGGTGTGAGGGATAGAAAAATCCTTCCCTAGGACCACTATCTAGCATCAGGAGGCTTGCAAAGTGAAGCCAGACTGTGACCCCGTGTGACAGATTTTTCTATCTACGCCTCACACCCATGATGGTTTCTTTTTCTTTCATACCTTTCATTTCTGAATGTGGCTTTTTAATAATGCAGTCACTTCGTTTGCTGACGTCTGCCATATTGTGATGACATCACTGGCGTTTAATGAGGTCATTACGTTCAATGACATAAACCTTAATGATGGCACAGGTGTGATGTCCATTACAACCAGTGCATATCAAACATGTGAGATTTCCCGATTTTTTATCTTACCCTGGGTAGGATAAGAATTTCTATCCCAGGGTTAAATGCAGGATTTCTTTACCTAGTGCAAGGATAGTATTTCTTCTTTTTCTGCTCTGTCATTCACTTTTTCCCTCATCCTCATTTATTTCTCTCTTTCCTCTTCTGTCCTTTTTCTCCCTCTGAGAGACAACACAAAATTACAAGGATTGATATGTCGTTAACCCTGGTCCTGCTGAACCTGGATGAGCCATGATACATTTCAAGAACAGCTACTTAATCCTAGTCCTGCAGAACCGGGACATGCCTTGCCTTTGCAAACAGTGTAGATCCAGATCAGTTGGCTTCTGAAGAAGCCAACTGATCTGGATCTGCACTGTTTGTCATTATGTGAATTTGTATCAATAATTTGGATCAAGTAATCTGATTGGCTGAAACTTAGAAGTGGGCGTGGCATCTTAATTTATTCAGCATGGCTAGGGTTAACAAGACTGTCTGGATTTACTGTATCTACCCTAAGTATTTAGGATTTAGACTGTTTGTGCATACCATAAACAAGTAGTGGGACAAATAGGCCTTTGCCACCTGTGTAGACCCAGATCAGATGCTGCAGTACCCGACATCTGATCAGGGTCTACACTGTTTGCATACATGCAGCAATATTTTAGACACATCAAGAGGTAGTAGAATGGACTCTTTTTAAATTTTTGGACAAGTACGGTAAATAGATAAGATAAGTACCCAATACTTTGAGGAAATACAGTAGTCTTCTAAATATCTGGTGTTACAGGCTAATATGTAATACCATATGATGGGCAATGCATGAAAAGGGCCCTTAGGTAATTTGCGAACAATGCAGGCTCTGTAAACGAGCAACAAAGGCCTTGATCAGTCCACATTGTCTGCAAAATGCATAAGGGCCCTTTTTGTGAGTTTTGCATCATATCATCTGTTGCTTATTTCATTTTAAGTAAAAAAATGTATCGTTCGGCCTCGTGGGGGATGACATCAATAGTATTGCTTTCTATTCTTTTTTTTTTCTTCTTATTTGAGTCAAAATCAATGTAATTATCAGTTACATAGAATTATCTGTTAATATAATCATGAAGAAAAAATGTCTAATTTGTTAAGTGATGCTTGTATTTTTATCATCTGACCTGGGGAATTTCATTTCTTGGGATAATATTAGCGATGTGATGTAAGAACCAGATGAAGTTTTCTTAATGCTTAGCACTCTGGGTAAAATTGCCGCAGACAACATTTTGAAATGTTTTTGTTATTTTTTCCAGAAAATAGGCTTTGTCATTTCATGCAAATTGTCTCCTTAGGAGACAATTTGCATGAAGTGTCCAAACCTTTTTTCTGGAAAAATTAAGAAAAATATTAGTTTGTCGTCTGCTGAATTAGCCGAGAGAGTGGTATGGGTTAATACTGGAATTAACGCAAGAATAATATACATTGAAGAAACTGAAATAGAGAGAAAGAACGAACCAGTTCAACTCTCAAGGGTGGCCTTTCTGCTTTTCAGATAGACAATCATCTGATTTGCTTACATGTATTTGATTTGCCAATGATTTCTTTTTTCTAGGTTTATTTCATCCTTAAAGTTATGTCACTTTTGTCATAAACAAAGTGGATACAATACCATTTAATGGTAGTTGTATTGGGCTGATTTCATGCCCAGCCGCCCAATATGGAGGCATAACACAATCCCTTTGACTGATTGATTGTGCATTGCTAAATGTGCATTGCTAAAGTTAGGCTGTTCAGATTGTATATTGGTGATTGCACATTAATAATGTTAGTTTCCAATTTCATGACCAACTGTCAAAAAAGTGCGCCGACTAATTTTTTTTTTTTTTTTTGCACACGAAGAAAAAAAATAATAATCCGCAACTGACCTCGGACAATCTTGGTTTTTATATATGTTCACTACATAGTTTGTCCATACCAATTTTCGGATATTGTCGGTCTTCATCTTTCAATTATTTATTTCCAATATGGCTGCACCCTTACAAGCCAAACCGAGCACATTTGTGCAGTTTATTTTGAAGCGTGCAGCCACATCTTGGCCTAAAATAAAATAAAAGCTGTTTAACACAGCACCCCTTTATTATCGGTATTCAAAACGGTCAAATGTTCAATAAGAGAAGTCAAAATATTTTAAGATTCCATTAAAAAAAAATTATGATTCACCGACCGTAATTTGACTTGGAAAAAAAAGAGAGAGAAAAAAAAAAAGTTGCAGTCCTACCGACCCTATGGCAAATTGGTGATGAAATCGGAAACAGAACATTTATTTTTTTAAGGCTAAAGTTAGCTTTGTGTGATTGTAGCTTGGTCTTGTTAGGTTTCTTGTGATTGTACATTGATAAACTTAGGCTATAGTGATCGTTCATTGATGAAGTTGTGCTACTATGGAACTGCTTTGTTCAAGTTAGATCAGCCCTTCTCTTGCTGAACAAGACATGCCCTGCCTTAGCAAACAGTGTAGATCCAGATCTTAGCAAACAGTGTAGATCCAGATCAGTTAGCTTCTGAAGAAGCCAACTGATCTGGATCTGCACTGTTTGTCATTAAATATGTGAATTTCTATCAAAAACCAGGATCAAGTATACTGATTGGCTGGAAATTAGAAGTGGTTGTGGCATCTTAATTTATTCAGCATGACAAGGGTTAAGAAGCTCAATTTACATAATTCCAATTAAGATGCGTTTTTCAGCCGAAATTTTTTTTATATCTTTTTATTTTTCCATGAAAAATATGTTTTGGGTACTGATTAGAAACACTTCTTATGAGTATCCACAACTTACGGTTTTATTTGGAGAGAGAGAGACAGAGTCTTTTCAAATCAAGTTTTGATTTCCTAATTTTGATCAAGAGAAGTACCAAATATTTCTTAGAAGGATTATTTATAGCCACACACTATATACTGTCACATGACTATTATCTGCCAGAGAAAAAAGAGAACAAGTTAACTCTGTAAGACGTGATCTCGGTTTGTTTTATCGATCTCGACAGTTTCACTTGATTTCCCGGATCAATATTCCCAAGAATATAGTCCTGTCGTCCTTCAGTAGTTGCTTGGTGTATTGATTTCTCAGAGAATCGGTGATCTATTCATAGAATGCTTGTATTGTATAGTGTCGTCTGCTGAGAAGTTTTCATGTCAGGTATTGAGAACTTCTTTTTTTAACCCTTAAAGTGCCAATCACAATAGCAGCAGATGAATTTCTAATAAAAACTTTCAGAGAAAATGAGACTTGACTTACATGTGAATAGTTTGGTAGGCAGAGAATATTTAAGGCTTGATATTTTATGTGACGCAACTGCTAGCCAAATGGTTCACATGAAATGTCAAGACTTATATTCGAAATTTAGAATATCACTTTAACCCTTAACACTTTACATGCTGGGTTAAAATTTCAGCAGATGACATTTTGAAATATTTTTTTCTTACTTTTCCTAGAAAGTAGGATTTGACACTTCATGCAAATTGTCTCCTTGGGAGACATTTTGCATGAAGTGTCAGATCCTATTTTCTTCTAGGAAAAATAAGAAAAATATCATTAGTTTGTTGTCTGCTGAATCTGGTAAGTGTTAAAGACATAGCAAAATCATAGCAGACAACATTCTAATTTTTTTATTTTTGTTTTCAAAGAAAATTAGACTTGGTATTTCATGTGAATCATCTGCTGGTCAGATGATTCACATGTAATGTCAAGCCTTATTTTCTCTGAAAAAATACACTCAAAAAATGTCATCTGCTGCAGTTGCAGTCAGCAGTTTGAGGGTTAAACACTCCATATTTCTCAAAAATAGACATTTTATTATCCAAGAAAGGTTTAAAAAATTGATATATGATACCTGACAGCCTGTAAATTTTCTGTTAGTCTCTCATTCTTGAAATGGAGTGATTTTTTATCGTATCTCTGAATTAATGTTGCCAACATTAAATCTGTATTAATGTTGCCAACATTAATTCGGAGACACGATAAAAATATCATTTAATTTTTTTTCCAGTTCAAAAACAAGAGACTAACTGAAATGTTACAGGCTGTCAGATGCCACATTTTAGGATCCTATTAATACTGTATATCAATTTAGTAAACCTTTTTCGGAAAAAAAATATCTATTTTTGAGGAATATGGAGCCTTAAAAACAAATGGTGTCTTTCGCAAATACAGTGAACCCTCGTTACAACGACAGCATTTACTTCCAAAGATTTTGCCATTAAAATAAATTTGCTGTTGTAATGAATCCTTTGTGGACAGTGTGATATGTAAGCGAGGCCTTGTGTTATTCTTACCCATAGAACACATGTTTTGGATATTTGTTAGAATCACCTCAGTGAGGCAATTCTATCAAATATCCAAACCATATGTTGCTAGAAGTTTTAATGCAATATTCTTGCATAATTTCTCATTAACTGTCCCCTCTTGAGCGATGGTTTCGTGATATTTAAATTGTCATTATATCGAACTTTGTCTTTGTAAGGAGTGTCGTTATAAAGACGGTTGTCTGTATATGTTATGTTATTGTTTGTTGTGCATTTCTATTTGCTGAAACAAACCTTGTATTCCTTCAGCATTACCATTCATTATTGCTGCCAAATTTATCAGCAGATCAGCAAGAAGTTTTTTTTTTTTTTGCAAAACATACCTCCCGTATTCGACCTAATTACCACACATACCCCTATAAGCGCACAGTCAAGCAATTCCGTAGTCTTCAGATTACAGCCAGTGTACTTTTTGAAGGCAAATGTTGTGGGTATCCATTTGAATTGCATCGACTTGTCGATGCAATTCAAATGGGTACCCACAACATATGCTTTTATAAAGAAAGTCACAGAGAAAGAACAACACAAAAATATTGCATAAGCATCATTTGATGATGCTTATGCTGTATTTTTTAAAGTGTACCCTTAGTATAGGTAGGAACATATTTTACTACAAGTTTTCTGAGGATTTTTGAAAAACTTAAGCGCATAGTGCGTTAATTAGGTAGAATACGGTATGTGTAAAAGCAGAGGACTTGATAAGGAGAGGTATTCAGTGATAATTCTAGAATAATTTTTCTTATTTCTCCATGACAACATATGTTATGGGTACTCATTAGTACTAATGAGTACCCACATATGTTTTTATGGAGAACTGGAGAAAATTATCCCGAAATTATCATCAGATACTCCTCTTTAACAAGCCTTCTGTAAAAGGATATTTGGAGTGAGTAAGCCTGTAAATAGTGACAGCATGCCTATTCAAATATATTGAAAATTTCACAACAAAAACTGAAAATTTTCAGATAAAAATTCTGATATTTTTCATATTTCTGCTGAAAACAAAGATTGTGGTTATCATTAGAACAGCCTCACCAAGGCAGTTCTAACGAGTACCCACAATCTAAGTTTTTGAGCAGAAATAAGAAAAATAATGTATACCCCTGTAAACTCCAGTTTTACTACATAAAGTGGGGGTTTAAGGGGGTCAGAATTATATAGGTATGTTTTCGTGATGATATTGGCACAAAAAAACATGCTGCCAGTGTAAGGTTCCTCTGTCTAGGTTGTAGTTTTGTGCCAAGGCTGGTCTCTTGTACCCAGTAACATTGCAAAGATTATGATTTTCCTAACTTAAGCTAAACCTGCAATCTTGGATCTGTTACTCATTAGAGTAGCAATTAGTTTTTCTGCATGTTCTGCATGTTTGTCTTGGTAGGAACACACTTAGCTCCAAATATTTTTCCTTTCCTCTGAAATCAAAGTATTTGTAAAGGTTGGTTTGTCATTATTGTATTATTACAATCTGATTGGGTAATGTACTGCCCTTGAATTCTCAACCACCCTGACTGGGTAACATACTACTCTTGAATTCTCAACTTCCCCTTGTTTTCTGTTGCTTCACAAGTCAGCTTTTTATCCCCTGCCATTCGAAGAATTGTGGAAAGGCAAGGCCATATAGTGTAACCCCTCTCTGTCTGTCTGTCTGTCTGTCTGTCTGTCTGTCTGTCTGTCCGTCCATCCATCCAGCCATCCATCAAAGCCAAAGCCTAATTTCTAGGGGGAAAACATAAGAAAAATATTTAAAAATGTTGTCTGCTGAAATTTTTAGCGAGCATGCAGAGCATTAAATCCTTGCAAGTGCAAGTCAAACTTCCAAAGCCTATTTTCTTGGAAAAATGATAAAAAATACTATCAGTTTGTGATCTGCTGAATTTGCCGGGAGAGTTGTAAAGGTTAGTTTTACCCATAGCCTGCCAAAGATTAATCAGTTGCCAACTGCATTTCTGTTTTCTGTCTGGCAGCATATTTTAACCCTTATCCTGCAGAACCCGGATATACCCTACCTTTACAAACAGTGTAGATCCAGATCAGTTGGCTTCTGAAGAAGCCACCTGATCTGGATCTGCACTGTTTGCTATTAAGTATGTGAATATATAGCAATAATCTTGATCTAGTAATCTGATTGACTTTAAAATTAGAAGTAGGGGTGGCATCTTAATTTATTCAGCAGGACAAGGGTTAACATCTGTTTGTATCCTGATGTATATGAGGTATATTTGATGCCTATAATAAAAAAATGATGGATGCTTTGAAAATATTAGTGGAATGAAAGCAATATTTAACATAATTTGCAGGTGCCTTTTTTTTCTGAACATTAAACCTTTTGATTTACTGATTTTGAACAGTAAGATGTTCTTAAATAAACAATTTTCCCAAAGTTTTTTCTATAATAAAATGTTTCCAATATAACCTTCCCCATCCCTCTCAGTAACCACCTTCATCTCTCTGTCTCTGTCTCTCTCTCTCTCACACACACAACACACACACGCATGCACGCACGCACGCACGCACCGTATTCAAGGTTTTTTTTACCATCAGTACACCTGCCTCATATAAAGTATAAGTGCAGATAAGCGGGGGTACCCACATTAATTTATTTTTATGCCCCTCCACCAAAAAGTGGCGGGGTATTATGTTATACCCTCTGTCCGTCCGTCCGTCAGCGCCCCCACCATTCTTCTGCCCGCAACTCCTCCTACAGTTTTAGGCCAATCCTTTTCAAACTTTACAGACGCTTTTAGGATGGTCTGAAGATATGCATATTGTTTTTTCAGAATCCTGAAATTATTTTTTATCACACTTTTTTGCATTTTTAACTTAGACTTTTTTCGAGCCCTAATACTACAGAAATGTAAAGGGAGTATGTACCTTCTGCCCCCAACTCCTCCTACAGTTTTAGGCCAATCCTTTTCAAACCTTACAGGTGCTTTTAGGATGGTCTGAAGATATGCATATTGTTTTTTCAGAATCCTGAAATTATTTTTTATCACATTTTTTGCATTTTTAACTTAGACTTTTTTCGAGCCCTAATACTACAGAAATGTATAGGGAGTATGTACTGCTACCTGCAACTCCTCCTACAGTTTTAGGCCAATCCTTTTCAAACTTTACAGGCACTTTTAGGATGGTCTGAAGATATGCATATTGTTTTTTCAGAATCCTGAACTTATTTTTTATCACATTTTTTTCATTTTTAACTTAGACTTTTTTCGAGCCCTAATACTACAGAAATGTATAGGGAGTATGTACCTTCTGCCCGCAACTCCTCCTACAGTTTTAGGCCAATCCTTTTCAAACTTTACAGGTGCTTTTAGGATGGTCTGAAGATATGCATATTGTTTTTTCAGAATCCTGAAATTACTTTTTATCACATTTTTTTTTCTTTTTTAACTTAGACTTTTTTCGAGCCCTAATACTACAGAAATGTATAGGGAGTATGTACCTTCTGCCCGCAACTCCTACAGTTTTAGGCCAATCCTTTTCAAACTTTACAGGTGCTTTTAGGATGGTCTGAAGATATGCATATTGTTTTTTTCAGAATCCTGAAATTACTTTTTATCACATTTTTTTTTCATTTTTAACTTAGACTTTTTTCGAGCCCTAATACTACAGAAATGTATAGGGAGTATGTACCTTCTGCCCGCAACTCCTTCTACAGTTTTTGGCCAATCCTTTTCAAACTTTACAGGCGCTTTTAGGATGGTCTGAAGATATGCATATTGTTTTTTTCAGAATCCTGAAATTATTTTTTATCACATTTTTTGCGTTTTAAATTTAGACCTATTGGAGTTTTTTTTTTTTTTTTTTTTGAGTTATGAAATAACTATTGCTTCTCTTCATGTTTAACTTAGATTGTTTTCAGCCCTTATACTACAGAAGTGCATAGGGAATATGTTCCTGTGGCGGGGCATGGTGCATGGCTTGCAGTTTTATTATTAGTTCTCCACAAAAACATATATTGTGGGTTGTTACTAGAAGCACCTCATTGAGTACCCACATCATAATTATGTTTTCATGGAGAAACAAGAAAAATACCAGTAATTTTCGTTTGAAAAAATTACCTTCTTCAGAGCTAAAGTAAAGGCATCTTGATTATATTTTCTAGATTGGTTGTGTTCAAGTTTTAACCCTTGTCATGCTGAATAAATTAAGATGCCACACCCACTTCTAATTTTCAGCCAATCAGATTGCTTGATCCTGATTGTTCTATAAATTCAAACACGTAATGGCAAACAGTGCAGATCCAGATCAGTTGGCTTTTTCAGAAGCCAACTGATCTGGATCTACACTGTTTGCAAAGGCAGGGTATATCCTGGTTCAGCATGACAGGGTTAATGAATGTTTCTTTCATTACTTTGTCTTTTACTGCCTCATACAAAATGTCAAACTTTTTCATTGGTTCTGATAGTTTTGATGCACCTTCTGCCAGGGCCAGGGGCTCTATAAGCAGTCGTTAATGCGCCTAACTACAGATCCATGGGTGACAGGTTTCCAAATAATTTTTGTGAAGACTGATCATGAAATCATTTCCCCCTTCTGTTGACTCTTTTAGCCCCTCTTGCTGAACACGACATGCCTTGTCTTAGCAAACAGTGTAGTTCTAGTCTTAGCAAACAGTATAGATCTAGTCTTAGCAAACAGTGTAGATCCAGATCAGTTGGCTTCTTCAGAAGCCAACTGATCTGGATCTACACTGTTTGCAAAGGCAAGGTATATATACCAGATTCAGCAGGACTAGAGTTAAATATTCAAAATGGCGGTGGTCATTGAGAACTGAAAATCTTTAAACTTCATCAACGGTTGTCCTACTGAATCTGGATATGCTCTGTCTTAGCAAACAGTGTAGATCCAGATCATTTGGCTTCTGAAGAAGCCAACTGATCTGGATCTGCACTGTTTGTCATCAAGTATGTAAATTTTATCAACATCCTGGATCAAGTTTCTGATGAAATGGGCATGGCATCTTGATTTAATTAGCATGACAAGGGTTAACTTCCTTAGTGTTTATCTAGTTTTGATCAAATTCGCATTAAAATGCATCATTTGTCAAACTCTCATCTCAGATATATTCTTCACCTTCTTTTACCTTTCACCTTTAACCGTTCTCTTGCTGAACATGACATGCTCTGCCTTAGCAAACAGTGTAGATCCAGATCAGTTGGCTTCTGAAGAAGCCAACTGATCTGGATCTGCATTGTTTGTCATTAAATATGTGAATTTCTATCAAAAACCTGGATCAAGTAATCTGATTGGCTGGAAATTAGAAGTGGGCCTGGCATCTTAATTTATTCAGCAAGGCAAGGGTAATCCATTTTAGTCTGGAAACCTCCAAAAAGGTAACTGGTTAACAGTGCAGACCCAGAGCAGATGCTGAGAATGTGGCATCTGATCAGAGTCTACACTGTTTGCATGCATTACATATAGGAATTTCTATTAAACATAGTGAAAAGTAACCAGACATCCTGCTATTGAAAATAGACTGGTCCAAAGAGTTATGGTAGAAGAGTTCACTCGACATAAATGGGTTGTGTAGTTTCTTTTGTCGTTCAGTATATATATGATATTTTATCATAATCATCTATCAGTTGTTTTCAGATTGAGTTATTCTTTTAAGAACTGGGTAATTGATTCTGTCATATCTTATAAAGAATCCCAGTAGGTTCTTGACATAAAGATGATCTATTCATAACTTCATCATAACAGCAGGCCAAATTATAGATGAGGTCAAAATAATTATCTCGCGTACATCTTAACCTGTTCACCAGGGAGTTCCTGAAAAGCACTCATGCATCTTTGAAATTAACCAATTAAGATGCCATGCCCACTTATAATTATCAGCCAATCAGGTTATTTGATCCAGATTGTTGCTATAAATTTGTACACTTGATGGCAAACAGTGCAGATCCAGATCAGTTGGCTTCTTCAGAAGCCAACTGATCTGGATCTACACTGTTTGCAAAACGGGGTATGTCCGGGCTCAGCAGGACAAGGGTTAAGGCATATCCATTGCTATTAAAAGGGATGTCATTACAAAATAGAAAAAAGGTTGGCAAATAGTGTAGTACCTGAGATAACTCATTTGGAGCCATCTCATCTGATCTACATTGTTTAGAATGGTATTTGGTTTGGTCTACAAGGATGAAAGCGTTAACACTTAAACCATTGAGCAAACAGTCTAATTTTTTATATAGTTTATGGATGAAACTTAACAGTTGTGTAGAGGACTTCAGGCTAAATATTATGGCCAAGGACAGTTACTCTGGTTATTTGCATTCTCTATTAATGTCCCTTTATACATCTGAAAATGTACTTTGGCCTATAGTTTCTTTACTACAGTTGTTGAACTTCAATAGCTGGAACACCAATGTCTCGTTTACCATGGCTAATTCAAACTCAATTTTGAGTCCTTGGGAAATTCTTCCAGGCCTATAGCTCAAGAAAACAAATAGTTAGGGAAATTTTCCTAGTTTATTATATACAAAGTAATGAAATATAGAGAATTATTAATGAAATAAAATGCATATTTTCACTAGTGAAATATAAGTTTTATATTTTCACTAGTGAAAATATAAAACTTATATTTTCACTCCTCTGAGCAGTGAAAAATATAAGATCTGGATCTATTTTTTCTTATTTACATTAATGTTTTCATTACACGAGATGAAAATTTTTATGGTATTCACTGAAAAAGAGTAAATTTTCTTTTTATTTTATTTTTACACGCCAATGCGCGTTTCTGACGTCATATCTAACGTCACCAAACAAAACAAAACATGAACGTCATGGCGCCAAGGGACAAAACTGCGTGTCAGACTTTCCCTTGCAAATGCAAGATTTGCATCTTTTCCATCGAAAGTGATGTATATAATAAAAAGAAAATTCAAATGTTTGTCGTGAATATGACTTTTATTTCATCTCGTGAAATGAAAAAATGTATATTTCATTCGTGCCTTTGGCACTCATGAAATATACATTTTTTCACTTCACTCGATGAAATAAAAGTCATATTCACTCCAAACATTTGAATATCCTCTATGTATCAAGAAACGATATGTTGTCATCAAGGCAGTTCTAATGTCTGCACTCAGTGTACCATTATTGTACAGAAGATAGAAAAGATTTCCCCGCATTATCGCCATTTGCTTCCTGTCTTGTGCCATGATTAACCCTCAGTGGCTCGAACTTCCCATATTTCAAATAAATTTCCATGGTCCCAAAGATGTTCGAGCCATTGAAGTTCATAAACAGTTTGACTGTTTATGGAATATTATAGATGTGTAGAGGAGTTAGGGCTACATATTGTGGTCAGTGACTGCTTGAGTTATCTGCCCATGATGTATTCCTAAAGAGAATTTTGATTTAAAGTTGTTAACTGTTTACAGTATCAAGCTGAAACTTCATAGATAAAGATAATAGATATATGGCAGATGTCCGCAATGGAAGGTATATAGTATGGAGTGTCTCTGATGCTTTTATTTGCATTTACAGGTAGCTTTAGGTGTAGAAAATTTCTATAAAGCTAGGGAATTGCAGATGAAATTAGATCCATTACATTTTAATTTGAATTGGAATAATCTCTGAAACAGAGATAACAGTAATAGATGAAGCAGTTAAGTTTGCCAGGTAAATTTATGAGGCTGATGATAGCAAGATGCCATAGTCTGTATTTATCCTAAGTATTCAGACAGACAGGCCTAAGCAAACAGTATATTCTGCTGCATCTGATCTGGGTCGACACTGTTTGCCACTCATCAGACATCAACAGGTAGTGAAATAGACTTGGTCATATTTTAGGATAAGTATGAAAAAGGATTGAGATGTCTGAATACATACAGTAAATACCATTTTTACCATAAATATTGGGACCCTTAACTCCTTACTGTACTTGTTCTAAAATTTAAAGAAGCTCCATATTGTTCCTTGTGAATGCATCTATAATTTGTTGGATAGGTTACAAACAGTGTGGACCCTGGTCAGATGCTGCCTTCCTCGGTGTCTGATCTGGGTTTGCACTATTTGCTCAGGCCTATCTGTCCGAATACTTAGGTTCATTATGGTACAGTAGTTTTGCCTATTAATCTTTACCACTCTCTGGGCATTTTTAGCAGACGACAAATTGATGATATTTTCTTATTTTTCCCAGAAAACAGGATTTGACATTTCATGCAGATTGTCTCCTTAGGAGACAATTTGCATGAAATGTCATATCCTGTTTTCTGAGAAAAATAAGAAAAATACTGAAAAATGTTGTCTGCTGAAAATTTTACCCAGAGTGCTAAGCGTTAAATTAAAGCTGAAAGATTCCTTGCAGCTGGTTTGATATTATCCATGATACAGATGCATTTGAACAATATAGATACAAAGATAAGGTGAGAGATATAAGAACCAGGTGAGATACCATCCTGGATGTGTGGGCCTTACAAGCGTACATCACATCAGTGGTGCATTTTTGTGGGTGGTAGTTGGGTTGGGTTGGAGTTAAACAGCCCGGTCAACACTATTAAGGTCATATTGAGCTGGTCAGTTTACCTGACCATTCTTTCCTGGGCACACTTAGTCCTCTAAGCAGATATTCAGCACTTTTTGCTCATTCTCTCACCAGAAATTGACAACTGCCCTTCTTGAATCAGTGGAAGGGAGACTGACTGTAGAAATTGAGTGGTAGTGTGGAAGTAAAGGACTGCTGTTTTTGCAGCAGGTTTGGGGAAGAGGGTTTGTTAGTATTTCTTTGGTTTCAGCACTATCATTTACTTTTTCCTTTATACTCCTTTTTTCTCTCTTTCCTCTCTTCTCATAGCTATACTATCCTTTCCATAAATGACACAAAATGAATTGTTGTCAGACAAGAAATCAGACAAAATCAGATACCTTTGCAAACAGTGTAGATTCAGATGAGCTGACATATAATGAGCCGTCTCACCAGGATCAACATTGTTTGCCATGTTGTTATCCCCCACCTCAGCCACCACCACCACCACAACTATTTTTGACTAACATCCCTATTTGCATTAGGAGACATGTCCAACTATAAAGATGGAAAAGTCCACTTCAGAACTCAGTGTGGATTTGTTAACCCTTCTCTTGCTGGACACGACATGCCCCGTCTTAGCAATCAGTGTAGATCCAGATCATTTGGCTTCTGAAGAAGCCAACTGATCTGGATCTGCACTGTTTGTCAGTAACTATGTGAATTTCTATCAAAAACCAGGATCAAGTAATCTGATTGGCTGGAAATTAGAAGTGGGCGTGGCATCTTAATTTATTCAGCATGACAAGGGTTAAAATATACCTAAATTCCTGTGATGCTGCTTTGTGAAGTAGAGAGGGTTTCTATGAAATGGACTATAAGCGCTGTATATTTCAGATAGAGATTCTGCGATAGATACCACTGACAGAGGAATACCAGAATTAAGGCTTAGCACTTTGGGTAAAATTTTCAGCAGGCAACATTTTGAACTATTTTATATTTTTTTCCAGAAAATAGGCTTTGACATTTCATGCAAATTGTCTCCACTGGAGACAATTTGCATAAAATGCCAAAAGCCTATTTTCTGGAAAAAAATATGAAAAAATATCATTTTGTCGTCGGCTGAATTAGCCCAGAGAGTTGTAAAGGTTAACTGTCAGCATTCAGTGTTGTGCTTTGGGAAATATGCTTTATATTGGATGATGTTGAATATTTACGAATTATGTATGACTGATACAGAGCCTATTGTTGGTATTGTTACAAGTGAGAATTTAACGGAACATTTTCATTGATCTCACAGTCCTGTGTGGTGAACGTATGACATATTGTGATAGGAGGTATAATACCGTGGTGAAAACATTGTCTTGAACATTAATATTGTTAATCGATAAGTTGCATAATTTAAGTGATGAACTGATAAATATATATAGAGGTACAGGTTTTTTAACATAACAATTTTTATTCTAATACTTGTCTTTTAGAGATACTTCATTGTAGTTGAATGCGGACCTTGGTGACTCAGTTGGATGCGTATCCGACGTGAGATTGGGAGGTCGCAGGTTAGATCCCTCCGGGTCGGCAACATTCTTTAGTGGAGATTGATCATGAAATATTTTCTATGGTCATTCTCTCCCTTCAGCTGATTCAAGAAGGGCAGTTTTCAGTTTCGGGTGAAAGAATGTGCACAAGTACTGGTTAACCGCTCAGAGGACTAAGACTGCCCAGGAAATAGTGTGGTCAGGTAAATTTACTGTGCTGGGCCGTAAAACCTCAACATAAAAATGTAGTTGACAATTTGTTGTTGATGACTTAAATCCAAATTAATCATTTTTCTTGATTTTGTTTTGTGGGTCTGCATTTGAATTGCCGTAACGCTTAAAGCGCCAAGCAAAAACATTCTAAAAAATTTTATTTTTATTCTAAAAATTTTTATTTTTATTAGAAACTAAGCCTGGAAATTTCATGTGAATTGTCTGCTTGGCAATTCACATGAAATGTCGAGACTTATTTTCTAGGAAGAATAAACAAAAAAAAATATATATTTAAAAGTGTCGTCTGCTGCTGTTGTGATTGGCTCTTTAAGGGTTAGATAGTTGACCCACAAGATACCTTTAGGATCAAGAGTATCAAAATATTATCAGAAATTATCGCCAAGTTCTAAACTGGCGGGATGTGACGAGAGAGTACTCTTTGTACCTCGACTGCCATAGGAAATAGGATTACAAAAACATGCCTATTCAAATATGTAGAAAATTTCACCTCCAAAAACAGAAAATTTTCAGATAAAAAACTCTGATATCTTTCATATTTCTGCTCAAAACATAGATTGTGGGTACTAGTTAGAACCACCTCGGCGAGGCGGTTCTAACGAGTACCCACAATCTATGTTTTCGAGCAAAAATAAGAAAAATAATGTATACCCCTGTAAACCCCAGTTTTACTATATAAAAGTGGGGTTTAAGGGGGTTGAAATTATATAGGCATGTTTTCGTGATGAGCTTGGATTTTCACTTTAATGCTTAGCATGCTGGGTAAAAATTTCTGCAGACCACAGTTTGAAATGTTTTTTCTTATTTTTCCTAGAAAATAGGATTTGACAATTCATGCAATTTGAGACTCTTATTTTTCCTAGAAAATAGGATTTGACCTTTCATGTAAATTGTCTCAATTTGCATAAAATGTCAAATCCTATTTTCTAGGAAAAATAAGAAAAATAGCATGAATTTGTTGTCTGCTAAATAAGCTCAGAGAAAAGGTAAACTCTTGTCCTGGAAGATAGAATGGAAGAAATGCAAGTACTAGAATAGAATAGAATGTTTTCTATTATCTACCACGGTTGAAGGTAACAGGGTTACTACTTATTATTATTATTATTTTTTTTTTTTTTTAAATGTGGATACTGATTGAAGCTATTCTAAAAGTAGGAATAGTATTCATATTTGTGTGGAGAAAAATTAAAATACCATTACTTTTTGGTCAATGTACTGCAGTGGCTTGAATTTTTAGACATTCTTTAACCTTTACCATTCTCTGGGTAAATTCCGCAGATGACAGATTCTTTACATTTTTCTTATTTTTTTTCCATAAAACAGGTTTTGACATTTCATGCAAATTGTCTCCACTGGAGACAATTTGCATGAAATGTCAAAAGCCTGTTTAATGGGAAAAATATTTCAAAATGTTATCTGCTGAAATTTATACCCAGCATGCTAAGCGTTAATAAACAGTAGATCCAGGTTTGATCAGTAGAAGTCTGATTCGGGCTTAAACAGTTTGTGAGTCAGGCAGCCTTTCCGAAATACCATTAATGATATTTTTCTTTCCTGTTTTCCTTCTCAGAAAAAGAGTTTGACATTTGAGACCATTTGTGTGACATATCAAGCCCACATTTTGGGGGAAAACAAGAAAATCTCATCAGTGAAGATACATGTAGTTTCTATGAAATGTCAAACTTTTTTTTCTGGGAAAGATACCCTGAAGAAATACATTTCAAAATTTTGGCCACATTTCTAATTTTGGCCTCTGAGTGGTTTACCCAGCATGTGATAAGTCCTTAAAATAAGGCATTCATTACGAAAACATGCCTATTCAAATTATACTGAAAGTTTTACCACCAAAAAATGAAAATTTTCAGATAAAAATTCTGATAACTTTCATATTTCTGCTCAAAACATAGATTGTGGGTACTCGTTAGAACTGCCTTGACAAGGCAGTTCTAACGAGTACCCACAATCTATGTTTTAGAGCAGAAATAAGAAAAATAATGTATACCCCTGTAAACCCCAGTTTTACTACATAAATGTGGGGTTTAAGGGGTTCAAAATTATATAGGCATGTTTTCGTGATGACAGTTTCAAAATATTTAGGTAACTGTGGCAGGCATTGTCTAATTTTTTTTTCTTAATTACAGATTCAGATAAAGTTAATAATTGAGAAAAAAATAAATGAATGCATACAAAGAAATAGAAAAAAAAAATATGAACATACTTTCGTTGGCCAGTAAAACAAGAAGTTATGAATAACGTCTAATTTGCAATCAAGGAGGATTTGAACTTGTAGTTATATGTTTAGTGGATGAAACAGATTGTTAGATATAGATAACATGAGAACTTGATCCAGACTGTTGATCTTGATTGTAGTAAAAACATTTAATTAAAACTGCTATCAATATACTCTGAATATATACATATACAGTGATAAAACTTCTAATATTTCACTGGAAAGGAATTTATCTTCATCAGAAATGGGTGATAATATTTCAACACATGGATCCAAACAGAATAGCCCAACTGAAGAGGCTATCACAGTCAACTGGATACATATCAAGGTAGGGAGTTTTCATTAGTTAAAAATAAGGGCCATAGTTAAATGGACAAAGCTGAATACAAGTCAAGGTAGGGAAGTCCCAGCTAGATGCAAATTGAGTAGGGAGGTATCATTGGTCATATTATAATGGCCATACATTTTTACAAGGAAGTATCGTCCATCATATGATAAGGGCCAAAGTCAGTTGGATACAGATTAAAGTAGAGAGGTATCTTTGGTCATACAATAAGGGCCATAGTCAGCTGGATACAGATTTAGGGAGGTATTATTGGTCATATAATAAGGGCCATGAGGCCTCGGTGGCTCAGTTGGATGCGCCATCCGACTGGAGACCAGGAGGTCACGGGTTCAACCCCCGCCAAGGTCATCAACATTCTTTCGTGGAGATTGATCATGAAATATTTTCTACGGTCATTCTCTCCCTTCCGCTGATTCAAGAAGGGCAGTTGTCATTTTCTGGCGAAAGAATGTGCACAATACTGGTTAACCGCTTAGAGGACTATGCCTTCCCAGTAAAAGTGTGGTTAGGTAAACTGACCACGCTCGACATGACCCCATTGGGTTGACTGGGCCGTAAAACCTCAACACAAACAATAAGGGCCATTATCAGCTGGATACAGATTGAGAAGGGTGGTATCATTGGTCATATAATAGTCATAGTCAGCTGGATACAGATTTAGGGAGGTATTATTGGTCATATAATAAAGGCCATGATCAGCTGGATACAGATTTAGGGAGGTATTATTGGTCATATAATAAGGGCCATGATCAGCTGGATACAGATTTAGGGAGGTATTATTGGTCATATAATAAGGGCCATGATCAGCTGGATACAGATTTAGGGAGGTATTATTGGTCATATAATAAGGGCCATGAGGCCTCAGTGGCTCAGTTGGATGCGCCATCTGACTGGAGACCAGGAGGTCGCGGGTTCAACCCCCGCCAAGGTCATCAACATTCTTTAGTCATAGGCAGGTGGATACAGATTTAGGGAGGTATTATTGGTCATATAATAAAGGCCATGATCAGCTGGATACAGATTTAGGGAGGTATTATTGGTCATATAATAAGGGCCATGATCAGCTGGATACAGATTTAGGGAGGTATTATTGGTCATATAATAAGGGCCATGATCAGCTGGATACAGATTGAGTAGGGTGGTATCATTGGTCATATAATAAAGGCCATGATCAGCTGGATACAGATTTAGGGAGGTATTATTGGTCATATAATAAGGGCCATGATCAGCTGGATACAGATTTAGGGAGGTATTATTGGTCATATAATAAGGGCCATGATCAGCTGGATACAGATTTAGGGAGGTATTATTGGTCATATAATAAAGGCCATGATCAGCTGGATACAGATTGAGTAGGGAGGTATTATTGGTCATATAACAAGGGCCATGATCAGCTGGATACAGATTGAGTAGGGAGGTATCATTGGTCATATAATAAAGAGCCATAGTCAGCTGGATACAGATTGAGTAGGGAGGTATTATTGGTCATACAATAAGGGCCATAGTCAGCTGGATACAGATTGAGTAGGGAGGTATCATTGGTCATACAATAAGAGCCATAGTCAGCTGGATACAGATTGAGTAGGGAGGTATCATTGGTCATACAATAAGGGCCATAGTCAGCTGGATACAGATTGAGTAGAGAGGTATCATTGGTCATATAACAAGGGCCATGATCAGCTGGATACAGATTTAGGTAGGTATTGGTCATATAATAAGGGCCATGATCAGCTGGATACAGATTTAGCGAGGTATTATTGGTCATATAACAAGGGCCATGATCAGCTGGATACAGATTAAGAAGGGAGGTATCATTGGTCATATAATAAAGAGCCATAGTCAGCTGGATACAGATTGAGTAGGGAGGTATCATTGGTCATATAACAAGGGCCATGATCAGCTGGATACAGATTGAGTAGGGAGGTATCATTGGTCATATAATAAAGAGCCATAGTCAGCTGGATACAGATTGAGTAGGGAGGTATCATTGGTCATATAACAAGGGCCATGATCAGCTGGATACAGATTGAGTAGGGAGGTATCATTGGTCATATAATAAAGAGCCATAGTCAGCTGAATACAGATTGAGTAGAGAGGTATCATTGGTCATATAACAAGGGCCATGATCAGCTGGATACAGATTGAGTAGGGAGGTATCATTGGTCATATAACAAGGGCCATGATCAGCTGGATACAGATTGAGTAGGGAGGTATCATTGGTCATATAATAAAGAGCCATAGTCAGCTGGATACAGATTGAGTAGAGAGGTATCATTGGTCATATAACAAGGGCCATGATCAGCTGGATACAGATTGAGAAGGGAGGTATCTGGTCATATAATAAGGGTCATGATCAGTTGGATACAGATTGAGTAGGGAGATATCATTGGTCATATAATAAGGTTAAGTGGTTAGAGCTTCCATTTTTGGATCACTAGATCCCAGGTTCGAATCCCACTAGAGGCAGAATTCATCTCACAGCTGTACAGTGCTTCACTACACAGAGCTTTTCATCATCAACCTTCCATCATCTCAATATTACTTAACCCTTAAACCACCAATCACAACAATTGTCATCTGCTTTGTCATCTGCTTGTGAATTTAAAAGTCATTTCTGCAAACAATGTGGACCCAGATCAGACTGCTTCTTTAGGAGCAGTCTGATCTGGGTCCACACTGTTTGCCTGTATGCATAAAATAAGTTTGAAAAGTTTGCAAGAATATTCAGCAGACGACATAAACAGACGACATTTTCAGATGCAGGTTTTCTTGGCGTTTTAAGGGTTAACTCTTATCGTTACAGCATTATCTTACAGCAACTCTTTGCATTGCTGGGTAATTTTGCATGCTTTTTTATCATCTGTGGATTTCTTTAAAAATTAACTTTTTCAAAAAAAAAAAAGACTCTTTCATGAATACCATCAGATTGTCTAACAGTTTGGACCCAGATCAGGCCCTGGGTCCAAAACTTTTTCCAAAGGTTATCTGCAGACAACAAAAGTTGCCTCTAGTGGGGAAGGAGTGTTGAAAGGGATTTAGATCATCAAATCAGCATCAACAAAGACACCATTTTGCTTGATGTGGCGTACGTAAAGTACCGTAATAACTATTGTTGGGAATCGGAGAGGAAAATCACAATCGATTATCGGGAAAGTAAAACTGACCTATTATCGATTATACAATCGGATATCCCATACAAGGAATCAAATAATAAATGATAAAATCATTAGAGCATATGCGCTTTATGTTTCTATATTACTTAAAATGCAACAGCATATATAGCATAACTAGGGTAATTTAAGATATACCGTATTCGATCTAATTACCGCACATACCCCTATAAGCGCACACTCATGAAATTCCGTAGTCTTGTTACAGCCAGTGTACTTTTTATTTACTTTTTTATAAAGGCAAATGTTTTGGGTTCTCATTTGAATTGCATCGACTTGTCGATGCTATTCAAATGAGTACCCACAACATATGCCTTTATAAAAAAAAAATCAGAAAAAAAAATCGCATAATCATCATCAAATAAGTCCTTTTCTGATCTTTTTATAGTGTATCCTCAATAGGTATAGGTACATATTTTATCATATCCGAGTGTTCCCAGTAATTTTGAAAAACCTAAGCGCACAGTGCGGTAATTAGGTCGAATACGGTAGGTTGTTTCAAGACAAAGCAGATTTTGCAGCCATGTTTCTGGTCAGTGAGTCCTTCATAATACTCTTAATTGGTCCACATGTCTAAAAATAGAAATTCAAATAATTGATAGTGAAAAAAAATTATTGATAGTTACCGATAGTAGGCTAATCCGATTAGTTTTCGATTATTTTGATTAATCGGCACAACACTAGAAATAACCCTAGGTAACTGGACAGGCAGGCCTCAAGAACTCTTTATCATAATTGTCATTTAGGAAATGAAGGTATTTTTTTTGTAACATTCAATTAGCATATTATTTTCCTTCCATTAATTTAGAAAAAAAAAAGTCTGGTTTGAGGGCTAAAAATGAAACAAGAAAACAATTACAAGCTGTTTACCTACTTAGAGCGGAACAGCGTTGTTCTTAACTTAGCCATCGTTCAACTATATTGGAGAGAACTATGGTTTATTTTGATGTCACTTAATGGTCATGTGACATCATGTGAACCGATGTATTTATCGATGTATGAACAACATCGAATTGTACAGGTTTACAAAAAACTTTACACTCAAAATAAAAATGTAAAATTTAACAGGTCTATTTGACTGCCTGGGCCTAGTTGGTCAAGCATCAGTAGCTTAACAAGCTTATTAATGACAAACTCATTAACTGTTGTTTTTGTTTGTGTTGAGGTTTTACGGCCCAGTCAACCCAATGGGGTCATGTCGAGCGCGGTCAGTTTACCTAACCACACGTTTACTGGGCAGGCTTAGTCCTCTAAGCGGTTAACTAGTATTGTGCACATTCTTTCGCCATAAACTGACAAATGCCCTTCTTGTATCAGCAGAAGGGGGAGAATGACCGTAGAAAATATTTCATGATCAATCTCCACGAAAGAATGTTGCCGACCTCGGCGGGGGGTTGAACCCGTGACCTCCTGGTCTCCAGTCGGACGGCGCATCCAACTGAGCCACCGAGGCCGGCATTAACTGTTGTAGCTAAGGTATTTTCAGATAGATTGATATTTTTGCTGCAAAAATGCAAAAGCTACTCATATTTTTTTCAGCAAAAAAATGTCAATGTATTTTCCATATTTCAATATAAAAATTTTAACATTAGTTAGCTAACAACTTTGTTAACCCTTGTCATGCTGAATAATTTAAGATGTCACGCCCTTTTCTTATTTTCAGCCAGTCAGATTGCTTGATCCGGATTGTTGCTATAAATTCACATACTTAATGGTAAACAGTGCAGATCCAGATCAGTTGGCTTCTGAAGAAGCCAACTGATCTCAATCTACACTGTTTGCAAAGGCAGGGCATATCCGGGTTCAGCATGACAAGGATTAACTTTTGAACAACTGGGCCCTGTTTTTTAACTGCTGCAGTTGTGATTAGTCTTTAAGGATTATGGTGCATGAATATGTAGAGTAAACACGGTATTTGGTATATATGATATCAAATATACAGTGAACATCCATAGGGACCTGATCTTGCATATTGTATTTACTGTAAGTATTCCAATGGACAGGCCTGAACAGACAGTGTATTCTTGGATCATATACAGCAATGGTCAGGATCTACCCCACCCTTGAACTGCCAGTCACAATAATTGTCGTCTGCTTGTGATTTTAAAAGTCATTTTTGCAAACAGTGTGGACCCAGATCAGACTGCTCCTCTAGGAGCAGTCTGATCAGGGTCCACACTATTTGCCACAACAACTGTTGTCTGCTTTGTCGTCTGCTTGTGATTTTCAAACTCATTTTTCCAAACAGTGTGGACCCAGATCTATATGCAAAAATAGGTTTGAAAAGTTCGCAAGAACATGCAGCAGATGACATGAACAAACGACATTTTCGGATGCAGGTTTTCTTAGCATTTTAAGGGTTAAGGTATCCTAATACTTAAGATAAGTACAGAAATGACTTATCTGCATTAACAACTTTTAAAATAATAATAATAATAATAATAATAATAAAAATAATAATAATAATAATAATAATCGACTTTATTTATAGAGGGTAACACATTTAGTAATCTAGTACTAATCTTCCATGTGGCCCTCTTTTTTCCTGGGTAGAAACCAGTACTAAGCAATGTGGATAAAGTCTCTTGCTCAAGGAAACAACACTTGCAGTTAGTGGGGATCGAACCCGGTACCTCTCGATCTCAAGTCCGACGCTTTACCACTGCACCACAGCGCTCCACAACACTATACACTTTAAGGATTGGCTTCGTACATAGGTCGTTATTGCAAATTATGATTGTGATTATTTTATCCAGATACGAAGCTGAATCAAATTAGGGTTGCATTTCAAATTAGGGTTGCATTTGCATATTTCTGTAGTTAGCCTAATACCAACACTTTAACTTCTGACTACTATACTTACTGTATACGTCCTAATTACCACACTGTGTGCATAAGTTTTTCAAAAATACTGGGAAAACTTGTGGTAAAACGTGTATCTATCTATACTAAGGGTACACTTAAAAAAAAAAAAAAGAAAAAAAGATCAGCGAAGGAATTATCAAATGGTGCTTATGCAATGTTTATGCCCCCGCCATTCGAAGAATGGTGGAAAGGGCATATAGTCTTATCCCTGTCTGCCTGTCCATCCATCTATGTCCAAGAAGTCGTTATCAATTTGTGTTGAAGTTTTTCAGGCGTTAGCATTTTTCAGGCGGGATCCTCTTTGTCCTTTGGACACATTTCTAGTTTTTTTTTTTTTTTATGTTTTTCTGATTTTCTTTATAAAAGCATATGTTGTGGGTACTCATTTGAATTGCATCAACTTGTCGATGCAATTCAAATGGGTACTCACAACATATGCCTTCATAAAGAAGTAGACAAAAAGTTCACTGTGTGGTTATAGGGGTATATGGTTAATTAGGTTAACTATAGTATTCTAAACTTTGAACAATTCCATTTGACTGCCTGTTAATTTGTCCTGCTGAACCTGGATATACCTTGCCTTTGCAAACATTGTAGATCCTGATCAGTTGTCTTCTAAAGAAGCCAGCTGATCTGGATCTACACTGTTTGCCATTCAGTATGTGAATTTATATCAACAATCTGGGTCAAGTTTATTTGATTGGCTGAAAATTAGTAGCGGTCATGGCATCTTAATTTATCCAGTAGGACAAGGGTTAGAATTAATAGGTCTAAAAACTGCTGGATGTGTGGCAAACTGCATTCTGCAGCATCTGATTTAGGCTAGACTGGCTCCAGTCTCCAGTGACTAAATACTTTTCTCATAATCCTGTTTGATAATCCTCTAAAATAAGACCCAAAAAAAATACCATGACTAGTGACTTGGTTTTATTTTAGTGGATTATTAAACATATTATTAGAAAAAAAAAATTTAATAGACTTAAATAATGTTAAAAGGGATGTGGAACTCCCAAGTCATCATCATCATCATCATCATTATCATCTTGCCTTGCTGCTCCACTTTGAGAAGGGAGATAAATACTTTCAAGTCTGAAGGTTAAGAAAAAGGACACCATTTAAAGTGGTGCCTGTTGTCCTTTTTGCAGGGCCTGGCTTATGTGATAATTTTGTCTTCCAGCTAAGGACTGTTCAAGTGGCAGTTGTTTTTTCATCATTCAGAAGTAAAATGATAGAAGACACCTGCACTACATTCTTCCTGGTGGAAATAATAGTATATTGGCAGAAGGCAAATTTTGCAGTTCCCCACCAGTAATTTATAGCTCTGAAGAAGATTCTTGTTCAAGATAAAAAAAAATGATATTTGTCTTCTTATTCCAGAAATGTTAATTGTTGCTGTTGTTGTAGAACCTTCTCTCAGAGACATTTTTAACTCTTGTCTTGCTGGTCCCAGATATGCCCTGCCTTTGCAAACAGTGTGGATCCAGATCAGTTGGCTTCTGAAGAAGAAGCCAACTGATCTGGATCTGCACTGTTTGGCATGAAGTATGTGAATTTTTATCAACAACCTGGATCCGTTAATCTGATTGGCTGATAATTATAAGTGGGTGTGGCATCTTAATTAAGGTTCAATGAGTACACAGAACATGTCACAGAATAATAAGAAAATTACCTATTTGGATACCAGACTTTCCTAGAGCAGTAAGTTTTGGCATTATCTGAGATAAATTCCATTCCAATTATAATCATTGTCCCACCAGCATTCCTGTTATATGTGCCAGTAAGCCCCATGGTTCTGTTCTTTGAGTTTCATCAAATGAATAATTAAATGCAAAACAACAAAAAAAAAAAAAAATCTTTTTTTTCAGGTAAAAGTAAGAAGCTATTTAAAAAAAAAAATGCTGCTGATATTTGAATTTAGCATAATATGGTAGGATGAAATTTTCACAATACCTGTAAGCAGTGAATAATTTAGGTCAAACCTGGTATCACCTGGCTTTAAACCAATATACCTGGTATCACCTGGCTTTAAACCATTATATACCAGGTATCACCTGGCTTTAAAGCCATTATATACCAGGTATCACCTGGCTTTAAAGCCATTAAATACCTGGTATTGCCTGGCTTTAAAGCCATTATATACCAGGTATCACCTGGCTTTAAAGCCATTATATACCTGGTATCGCCTGGCTTTAAAGCCATTATATACCTGGTATCACCTGGCTTTAAAGCCATTATATACCAGGTATCACCTGGCTTTAAAGCCATTATATACCTGGTATCGCCTGGCTTTAAAGCCATTATATACCTGGTATCGGCTGGCTTTAAAGCCATTATATACCTGGTATCGCCTGGCTTTAAAACCATTATATACCTGGTATCGCCTGGCTTTAAAGCCATTATATACCTGGTATCACCTGGCTTTAAAGCCATTATATACCTGGTATTAGCTGGCTTTAAAGCCATTATATACCTGGTATCACCAGGATTTAAAGCCATTATATACCTGGTATCACCAGGCTTTAAAGCCATTATATACCTGGTATCATCTGGCTTTAAAGATATACCAGGTATCACCTGGCTTTAAAGCCATTATATACCTGGTATCCCCTGGCTTTAAAGCCATTATATGTACTGTTTAATACTCAGTGATACCATATTTAACCCTTATCCTGCTGAATAATTTAATTAGCCACACCCATTTCTGACTATCAGCCAATCAGATTACATCATATAATGTTTTCATTCAAATTCACAAACTGAATGACAAACAGTGTAGATCCTGATCAGATGGCTTCTTCAGAAGCCATCTGATCTGGATCTAAACTGTTTGCAAAGGTAGAGGTTGTTGTGAACAGTAGGATAAGGGTTAACTTAACTATTCGGACACTAGACCTCCTAACCATCTCTCTAGAATTCAAACAAGTCCATTTTATTTCCTATGGACGCGTCTCAGAGCTGCTTGATTGTTGGCAACATTGTAGACCCTGATCTGACACCATGCACCATCAGATCTGTCAACACAATTTGCTCAGGCCTGTGCCCAATACCATAGCAACAGATAGGGCACTTTTTTCATCCGAAAAATGCTGATATCTTTCTTATTTCTTCACGAAAACATATGTTGTGGGTACTTATTAGAAGTGCCTCATGTGAAGAAAACATATGTTGTGGGTACTCATTAGAAGTGCCTCGGTGAGGCGCTTCTAATGAGTAGCCACAACATATGTTTTCGTGGAGGAATAAGAAAAATATTATGTGGATACCCCCTCTTATCTGTAGTTATGCTGAATGCTTACGGTTTATGGTACATTACTGTCATTGTCGGAAGTGGGATTGAACTACAAGTAGTTTCTGTCCTTGACCAAAATACATGCAAGATAATATGAAGAAACAGAGATAAATGTCTGCACTAAAAACAGTTTTAAAGATTTAAAGTCAGACGGTATTGACCAAATTTGTCCAAATTAAAGATTTCAGGGAGCTAATTATTCCCTTTTAGAGTAGACCCCTTTTCAGAAGAGGCAAAAAAAAAAAAAAAGCTGTCAGAGTTGCCTACCTTGAAAGTGTATCATTCACTTCCCTTTAAAGGGGCGCAAATTCTTCCATTTTAGAGAAATCTTCTTTTTATACCCGCCACATAATAGTGGCGGGGTGTGATGGTTTCACATTGGACATCCGTGTGTCTTTCGTCCATCCGTCTATCCGTCAGTTGTACATCTATCCATCTGTATTTCATTTCAGATGATAACTTGAGTAAATGTCAATGGATTTTCACCAAACTTGGTATGTGCATTAATATTGTAGAGATCTGGTTTGGGATTGCTAATGGGCAAATTTCATCAAATTTTAACGGAGTTTTTTTCCTGAGACACACCCAGTTTTCATGTCCGGATGATAACTTGAGTAAACATCAATGGATTTTCACCAAACTTGGTGTGTGCATTGATGTTGTGGAGATCTGGTTTGGGATTGCTAATGGGTAAATTATGTCTGCCAGACAATGCCCATATTTTCGTTTCCGGATGATAATAATAAATATCAAGGTATTTTAACCAAACTTGGTACATGCATTGATATGGAGGAGATCTGGTTTAGGATTGCTAATGGGCAAATTTCGTCAATGTTTGACAGAGTTATCTGCCCACGGCATGATAATGGCTGGGTATTATAGTTTAACGTTTTATTAGAATGAGGCAGAACAATTCTGACAAAGATGCCACCACCACCCCCACCTCCACCCCCTCCCCACCTGAAAATATATCACTTCCCCAAGAAACAAAATATACCATATTCGACCTAATTACCACACCGTCCATTTTTTTTTCAAAAATACTGGGAAAACTTGTGGTAAAATATTTATCTGCCTATACTAAGGGTACACTTTAAACAAAGGACTTATCAAATGATGCTTATGCGATTTTTTTTGTGTTTTCTTTTTCTGATTTTTTTATAAAAGCATACATTGTGGGTACTCATTTGAATTGCATCGACAAGTCAATGCAATTCAAATAAGTACCCCCAACATATGTCTTTATAGAGTAGACAAAAAGTACACTGGCTGTAATCTGAAGACTAGGTAATTGCTTGACTGTGCACTTATAGGGGTATGTGCAGTAATTAGGTCGAATACGGTAGTACTGAACTGATTTCCAAAGTGTTAAACGCTCCTGACTGTGGATCACAAGGAACTTGGTTCGAATCCCTCTAGAGACAGAATTTATCTCGTGTCTGTATGGGGTGCCCTTGCACAGAGCCTTTCATTATCACACTTCCATTATTTTTAACCTTGTCCTGCTGAATAAATTAAGAAGCCACACTCACTTCTTATTTTCAGCCAATCAGATTACTTGATCAAGTTGTTGATATAAATTCACATATGGCAAACAGTGCAGATCGAGATCAGTTGGCTTCTTCAGAGCCTGCCCAGTAAATGTGTGGTTAGGTAAACTGACCATGCTCGACATGACCCCATTGGGTTGACTGGGTCATAAAACCTAAACACAAACTACAATGGGTTAACCTTTACACTGCTGAAGGTGACTATATGCGCCCAGGAGGGGTCTGTCAACTCTAAAGTCTGCCATACTTACTATACACCACATGCAACCATTCGGAGCAAGTGTTCTCATACAGGAGTGAACCTACTTTCATACAAACACACCACTTTTTATTAGACAGTCAGGTGCTGGATTTTATCCACACTAATAAAGACCGAGAATACCAAATTTGAAGCTGCCATTAGTTTCAGCACTCACTTCAACAGATTGATCCCAATTTCCTGGAGAAAAAGCCCATAACACCTAAATCATTTCCAGTGAGGAAGAAGTAGGAATAATAGTAGAACCTATGCATGTCACTAGTTTCATTCACAATATTACACAGTAGGCGCTGGTCTCTTGTAACTTTTTTTTTTTTTTTTAAAGTGTCTTAAACGGTTCCCAGTTTACATGTGACTGTCACATGACTTTCTAGTCACGTGACCATCCTCTTGCCGGTAAAATGGCCGCCTACAGTCGGCAAATTATATGTGAAAATTCCAGGTAAATTGAGGCAAAATTAAGGGAGTAATGACTTCTCGAGTAGGGTTACCCCCTCTTACAGACCTGTTTCATTCAATTCTCAGCACACTAAAGGTTAAATACTGTGAAAGGGACATAAAAAAAATTAAAAGTCATCATCATAAACTGTTCGTATTTCTGGCACTTGAGTAATGCCAGGCTCTTGTGTGCCATCTTGTTAAGATCCACATTGTGACCATCAAAGAATGCACTGTACAAAAATTGGTGAGTTGCCATATTTTGATAATTGTTGAATGATATCTTTTAGTTACAGTCATTACAGATGATATTATATCGATTACAAAAACTGCAAATTCTGGCAGGTAATTAGGAAGAACTATTCCAACTTCTGTTGAGAAGTTATGTAACTAAAACAAAAATAGAAATGTACTTTCCAGGCCCAGTAGTTCAAACTTAAATAAGTTGTTAGCTAACGTGATGTTAAAATTTCTATTAAATAATTGGCAAATACAGTAGAACTTCAATGGCTCAAACTCCGATGGCTTGTTTACCATGAACAAGTCGAACACGTTCTTGAGTCCGCAGGGATTTCCTCCAAATACGATATAGGGATAATTTAGGGAGATTTTCTTATTTTATCTTGCAAATGTATGCTGTGTGCACTCATTAGAATCACCTCAATGAGGCAATTCTAATGAGAACACACAACATACATTTATAATATAGAACACCAAAAAGATATCCCACGATTATCTCCATTATGCCTCCGCGTATGGCACGAATAGTAACCCTCCTTGGCTCCAACTACTGCTATCTCAAACAAATTTTCATGGTCCCAGAGAGGTTCGAGCCATCGAAGTTCGACTGTACATTGATATTTGCTGCTGAAAAATTTTTTTCACTGCAAAAGCTACTCAGATTTTTGCAGCAAAAGTATCAATGTATTTGAAAATGCCTTTGCTACACCATTTAACGAGTTTGTCATTAACAAGATTGTTAAGTTAATGATGCTTTGAACAACTGGGCCACAGTGTGAAAAATGCATCTTATGATGTGTGCCCAGTGAAGACCCATATCATCTTGCATAAACTGAAGGCTACCATACTCGACCTGATTGCCACACATACCCTTATAAGAGCGCAATCAAGCAATTCTGTAGTTTTCAGATTACAGCCAGTGTACTGCTTATCTTCTTCTTCATAAAGGCATATGTTGTGGGTACCCATTTGAATTGCATCATTGAGTAACCACAACATATCCTTTTGTTAAGAAAATGAGTACCCACAACATATGCTTTTGTACAGAAAATCAGAAAAAAAAAAAAACACAAAAGCATCACATAAGCATCATTTGATGTCTTTCGATGAACTTTTTTTTTTTTTAATTTTACCCTTATTATAGGTAGTTACATATTTTAGCACAAGTTTTCCCAGTACTTTTGAAATCTAAGCGCACTGTTACTGTTCATATACACATACAGGATGATTCTTGTAATATCTATAGTAGATTGTCACTGTTTGTATGCGCATAAAAGGAGGTTCTTTCAGTATCTAGTCTAGATTATAACTGTTCCGATACACAAGGAGGGAAAATTTTTGCAGAGTCTAGAAGTGATTGTGGGAAAATTTTTGCAGAGTCTAGAAGTGATTGTCACTGTCTATAAATTATACACACATTGGGAGACCCTATTGCAGCTTCTTGACTTAATTGTCACTGTCCGTATACACATATTGGGAGATTCTTTTGCAGCCTCTCGACTTGAATGTCCCTGTCCATAGAGATTCTTTTGCAGTCTCTCGACTTGAATGTCCCTGTCCATATACACATATTGGGAGATTCTTTTGCAGCCTATAGACTGGATTATCACTCTTCATATATAAACATATAGCAAGCTTCTTGCAATCTCTAGACTGGATTTCACTGTTCATATACTCATATAGCAAGCTTCTTGCAATCTCTAGACTGGATTTCACTGTTCATATACACATATAGCAAGCTTCTTGCAATCTCTAGACTGGATTTCACTCTTCATATACACATGTAGCAAGCTTCTTGCACTCTCTGGACTGGATTTCAGTGTTCATATTCACATGTTGCAAGCTTCTTGCAATCTCCAGACTGGATTTCACTGTTCATATACACATGTTGCAAGCTTCTTGCAATCCCTAGACTGGATTTCACTGTTCATATTCACATCTTGCAATCTCTAGACTGGATTTCACTGTTCATATTCACATGTTGCAAGCTTCTTGCAATCTCTAGACTGGATTTCACTGTTCATATACACATGTAGCAAGCTTCTTGCACTCTCAGGACTGGATTTCACTGTTCATATTCACATGTTGCAAGCTTCTTGCAATCTCTAGACTGGATTTCACTGTTCATATACACATGTTGCAAGGTTCTTGCAATCTCTAGACTGGATTTCACTGTTCATATTCACATTTTGCAAGCTTCTTGCAATCTCTAGACTGGATTATCACTGTTTAAGGCTTTCTTTGAGCTAATACTATTAGTAAAAGCCTTTGTTGCAAGTTTGCAGTCTATTAGCACTTCAGAATCATCTAAGACTACAAACACAAAAGTGATGTTCTGACTGCAATACTAGGCAGATTTACAGTAAAACCCTATTATTATAATATATTTCCATGGAGAAATAAGAATATTAATCAGAGTCCAGGTTTTCAAAACTAATGATGTTGTTAGTTAATGTATAGTTACAACTTTGATCATTAAATATGGCATATATGTTAACATTTTTTCAGCAAAAATACCTGTGAATTAGATATTATAATTACTAGAACAGTTAACATTTTGTCCACTAACGAGCTTGTTAAGCTAACAATGCTTTGAACAACTGGGCCCAGTACTTTTCATGATGTATTTCCACTGTTGCAGGAATATCTAGGTTGAATTTTTCCTTAACATTTTGCCAGAAGACTCATTTTCTCATGACATATCCTAGCAAAATTAAGAGTGATGACGGAACTGTCTGTAACTTTGTTAAGGTGGGAAGAGGCTTGCCAAGCACAGTCAACCATGGTTGATTTTTTGACTGCTAGTTGATTGACTGTCTGTGATGCTGATGAGAAAATAAAGCAAGCAGAAAGACAGCTTTTCAACCCTTGTTGGCTTGTTTGAGAATGTCATAGGAATTTGGTAGTTTTGTTGACTTCTTTTCTTATGAACAGTCAGCTGAAATAAAAAGGTTTTGTGCACTAACTTAACTCATAAAGTGCCAAGCTTTATAGCAGACAACATTCAGTTTTATTGTTCATAGAAAATAATGTCATTTTGAGTGAAATGTCAACACTTTTTTTCTGTGAAAAATAAAAAAAATAAATTTTAGAATGACTACTACTACATTAACCTATGTCCTGCTGAACCCGGATATACCCTGCCTTTGCAAACAGTGTAGATCCAGATCAGTTGGCTTCTGAAGAAGCCAACTGATCTGGTTCTGCACTTTTTGCCATTAAGTATGTTAATATGTATCAACAACCTAGATCATGTAACTTCATTGGCTGAAAATTAGAAGTGGGTGTGGCTTCTTAATTTATTCAGCAGGACAAGGGTTAATTAAGCAAGTAAATTTTCAATTTTAACAATCTGTTGGTGCAAGTGAGAAGGGAGGTAAATATTGCCCTGTACGAGTTATTTCCCTTGAAGATGTATCCATTCCCATTAGAGAAGCAGCTTAATTTTGCAAGCTGAAAAATATCCCTCTTTTCTTACTTGTGGATTTCACATTTTCTTATGCAGAGTTAAACAGTGGCAGTCTTATCTTGACATTACTTTGATATAGACACTTGCAGAGGGAATCTGCTAATTGAGACAAGTGGTATTATCTCCCCAATTATCTCCTACTGTCTAGAGCAATTATCTCCCCTTAATTGGAGCCAGATAAGATATAATTGGGTGAAGTGAGCCTAATCTTTCTTTGGAACTAGCTTCTGATAATTTTGATAAAGATGTGCAGGAAATAGCAGGAAAATGTACAGTATTCACCTTAACCCTGAAAGCGCCAATCACAACAATTGTGGCCTGCTTTGTCTTCTGCCGGTTACTTTAAAAGTCATTGTTGCAAACAGTGTGGACCCAGATCAGACTGCTCCACACTGTTTACCTATATGCAAAATGTAAGTTTGAAAAGTTTGCAAGAAGATGCAGCAGACGACATAAGCAGATGACATTTTCAGATGCAGATTTTTTTTAAGGGTTAAATATTTAGACACCTTAACCCTTGTCCTGCTGAATAAATTAAGATGCCACACCCACTTCCAATTTTCAGCCAATCAGATTGCTTGATCTGGATTGTTGCTATAAATTCACATGCTTAATGGCAAACAGTGCAGGTCCAGATCAGTTAGCTTCTGAAGCCAACTGATCTGGATCTACACTGTTTGCAAAGGCAGGATATATCTGGGTTCAGCAGGACAAGGGTTAACTACAGACCATTCCTGTAATATTTGAACAAGTCCTTAATACTGCATGTCGTGGTGTCTACAAAATGGTGGATGAGGGGCAAACAGTATAGGCCTGATCAGATGCCTTACCCTAAATATTGGGACACCTTCTGCTGTCAATACTTCTCCTTGAATCTTAACAAATCCTTTTTACTGCCTGTTGATGTTGCTACAAAATGGTGGATGATTATCAAATGGTGTAGACTCTCGATCAGATGTAGCGAGATGTGTCTTCACTGTTTGTTAAGTCCTGTCTGTCTGAATACTTACCATAAATGTGGGATGGCAGGGCATCTGATTCTCTATCAAGGTGGTGGGGGTGGGAAGAGTGGAGGGACTGAGAAATAAGAATATTCATATCAGGTTCGAATGGCCTTGATTTATCCCAGATTTTGAATTCCCCAGAAGTGATGAAAAATTCACAAATTGGAAACTGGCAGACAGAATGAGGAAAATCAAAAACAATACATCTTTGTCTACCTACATCAGCTATCAAATACTTGCCAAGAGATTACATTTAACCAAATTATTGCTACAAGCACTCTTACCTTTATCCTGCTGAATTTTACTATTAGCGCATATATTTCTGGGCTGTTTCAGCAAATGACAAGTTGATGGTACTTTTCTTATTTTTCCATAAAATAGGGTTTGACAGTACATGCAAATTGTCCTCAAAGAGGACAATTTGCATGTAATGCCAAACCCTATTATCTCAGAAATATTTTAGAAAATTATTTCAAAATGGATTTTTTTACTTGGCATTGTAAGAGTTAATTGATTATAGACAATTTTCTTAAATATTTTACTTTTTTTTTTTTTTTTTTTTTTACAAAATCAGACTTGATGTGTGATGCAAACTTTGAGACAGGGTCTTTATTGTTCAGTAACATAGTATATTTAAAGACATTTAAGTTATATACAGCCTCTGTGAGGTGTTTCTTACGAGTACTAGAGAGTAACATACATTTTTGTGGAGAATTATTAACCCTTAAAACGCCAAGAAAACCTGCATCTGAAAATGTTGTCTGTTTATGTCGTCTGTTTATGTCGTCTGTTTATGTCGTCTGCTGAATATTCATGCAAACTTTTCAAACCTATTTTTGCATACAGGCAAACAGTGTGGACCCAGATCAGACTACTCCTAGAGGAGCACTCTGATCTGGTTCTACACTGTTTGCAAAAATGGCTTTTAAAATGATAAGCAGATGACAAAGCAGACAACAATTGTTGTGATTGGCAGTTTAAGGGTTAAAAACATTTTAAAGTAACAGCTCCATCATAACACAATGCAGAAAAAATGCAAGGAAATTTTAGCATTTTTAAGCAGTCTGCACATGAAATATCAATACTTATTTTCTCTGAAAAAAAGGAGGGGAAAAAAACATTTTATCATGTCGGCTGCTACAAATTTTGCATGGCACATTCAAAGTTAAAAAACAGATTTTTTATCCCAGTAATGGGATCAAGTACTACTGACCCAGCCTGCTGGTGTATGTAAGTAGCTTATATCTTATTATTGTGTTCAGAAAATAAAACAATTTCAATACTCCAGATAAGGCACTTTTGTCAGTTGCAAAGTACTATTTTTCTTATATCTTCATGAAAGAGTATGTTGTGGGTACTCATCAGAAGTGCCTCACTCAGACACTTCTAATGAGTACTGACAACATATGTTTTTGTGGAGAAAAAAGAACTATTATGTGGATACCCCCTCTTATCTGGAGCTATGAGACAATATGCCATACTCCAGATAGTCATATAAAATGTACCTTAACCCTTCTTTTGCTAAACACGACATGTCCTGTCTTAGCAAACAGTGTAGATCCAGATCAATTGGCTTCTGAAGAAGCCAACTGATCTGGATCTGCACTGTTTGCCATTAAAAATGTGAATTTCTATCAAAAACTCGGATCAAGTAACCTGATTGGCTGGAAATTAGAAGTGGGTGTGGCATCTTAATTTATTCAGCATGACAAGGGTTAAAATTTGGACACTTTAGATATCCGTCCTAAAAATTGAACACCACCATATTGCTTCCAGTTTATGTGCTAAAAACTGCTGAATGAGTGGCAAACAGCCAGATCAGATGCCACATTCTTCAGTGACTCATCTGGTTCTGCACTGTTTGTGCTGTGCTGTCTGTCCAAATACTTAATGTTGATATGATATTGTTATGTTGGATTCCATTATAAACATCTCCTTAGTTTCAAGTGAACACATATACCTCCAAAAGAGACCATTTTAACTAGAAACTATTTACCTCTCTTCTCAAAACAGTCTACTCTAAAGGAAAGAATTTGCTCATCTTCAAGAGTAGCCCCCCTTTGAGAAGGGGTTTGTATTTAAGAAGGGAGGGAAGTTAATTCTTTTCTGCAAGCTCCGTTTTCAAAAGGAGTTAATACTTAACTTAGAAAACCCTTTTGATGCAGCTTATAGACACCTTAATCTCATAGTGTATGTTTTCTTGCTCACCTTATCTGGAGCCAAGCATATGTTCAAAGCATGTTCAACATGTGTCTTTAATGGCTTAAAGCCATTTTGTTGAAAAGAAATGATGTATTTGCTTCTACGATCATTCTTATACCAACTTTGCAGATTTTTGTATTAACCAGAAGCAACTTTACAAGCTTATATAAGTAAAATTTGTTTTATAGGCCCATGTTTCCAAACTATTGGCTGGATCAGGTGGCAAAGCACCTTCACTTTCCCATCATTGCTTTAATATAGACATTTAAATGAAAGCTGCATTCTCAGAGCATTTTTATCCATTATTTTACAAGGACAATGTAGCAAATCATATTCACCAAACCCTCAAAAAATATAGACATGCTGCTCCTAACCCTAAACTCATTGATTAATTTTGAATGGCCCTTGTATCCCATGTCATTTTAGGCATGATATTTTCCTTATACTGATTTTGTCTGATCTATCCCACTTCTGACACCAGATTTTATAGTACTTCTGATACCAGATTTTGTTGGACTTACATGTTCTTTTTTTTTTTTTTTTTTCACCTGCAAGTGACTCAATAGCAGTCTTCTTATTATTGAGTCTCTGCCTGTTTGACCCAATTTATGCCTAGTGTCCCATAGAAGGGACATTGGCAAGCAGTAAAGACACAGGTCAGATGCTGCAGAATGCTGCATCTGATCAGGGTCTACACTGTTTGCATTGATTACAGGAATTTATAGAAAAACATGGTAATAATAAAAGAAAGCACACACCCCTTCGGTTGGAAATGGACCTGTCCAAAAACTTGAGTTAGAAGAGTGCACTGGGGCATAAATTCATTAATTGTTGCAACTTCTATTGCACAGAGAATCAAAATGTACTGAATTGAGTAGAAGAGGGATCAGAAGAGTTAATTTCAAATATTCTTATACTCAAAATCTCAGGACAACTTGATTCATGGAAATGCGCATTTATCCTTTGATTCAGCATAGACATAAAAAGTAATTCCCTATAACATCAATTTATCTCCCAGTGGCCTAGAAATTCCGCAAGGTATTTATATTGAGGTTCTGTGTTTACATTTGTTGTTATTGCAAGTCATACAGCAGGATCATCATCCTTGTAATGAAATGAACTAGGAAACAGAAAATTGTCCCTTGTAACATTGAAAAATTGCCAGCAAACATTAAGAGTTAACCCATTGTAGTCGGAAGACCCCTAAACATGTAATTGGCAAACAGTACAGACCCAGATCAAACGCCGCAGAAAGTGGCGTCTGATCAGGGTCCCTACTGTTTGCAAATAGTTAAGCCTTTTTTCTGTAGGAATATCTAAATGTCATAGCCAGACGTACCTAAAATTGAAATTGGACTCTTCCAATATATTGTGTGGGAGATTCTGTTCAGTATACAATGGGTTAAGAGTTAATGCAGTCTGGTCACAGTATTCTCTTTTTTACAAGTACTGTTTTTTTTTACTTGCTGACTCGAGCTTCATTGTCAGTAGGGATGACATTGAGCATATCAGACTAGTGGAGCTCAGTCTTAGCCATTTTTTATATAAAAGGTACCTTTTCTAAGCCACTGATTGAAGTTAATTAAGAAAAAGGTAACAGTTTTGTTAAGGTGTAGAGTGCTTATAACAAAATTAGCAAACAACTTTTTTTCTATTTTTGGGAGAAGATAGGATTTGACAATTCATATGAATTATCTCCATTTATATGAAAAGTTTATTCTATTTTCTCTTAGTAGAAAGAAAAATAATTTTAATTAACCATCTGTTAATATTTAAATTTGGTATTTTAACTTTGAGCCTACAGTAGGTGAAATCACCATACAATTTTTTTTGTATATGTGATTTTTTTTTTTTTTTTTTTCGAAGAAAAAAGGGATATGTATTAATCTTGTGCATTTAGACACTTAATTGTTTTCCATACTTATCCTAAATTTTGAACCAGTTGATTTGGATGTCAGATCGGGTGCTGTATCAAACAAGCTGTATTAAAAGACCCTGACAGAGTGTCTTTGGTTTGCTCAGATAGAGATTCCACTTGGTTTAACCCATTTAATTTGAGTGGACTCCTACCCACAACTTTTTGGACTGGTCTTTTCCAATAAGGTGTGTCAGGTTACTTTTTATTAGCTTGCCTGAACAATGTTCATGGAGAGCTGTTGTAATGTTGAAGTTTTTGTTAAAATTATTAAGACCTCATTATTTCCTAACCTTATCATCAGTTTGACTCATCTTTGGTATGATTATACATACTGGTCCAAAATTTTGTGCAGTACCATCCCCACCACTCTAGGTCATGTCAAGGTCAAGGTCACAGACTTAGAAGTTTCCTGTTAAAATTTTACGTCAAAGTTTTTAGGACCTCATTATTTTTTTATTTGCTTGATAAGCATGAGTTCAGGTGAGCTATAATCCTGTCTGGAGACAGGTCTTGTTATTATTACTGTTTTATAGAATACCTGTATTTAATACAAACAGTGTAGACCCCCATCAAATACTGTATTTTGTAGGATCTGGTCTGGGTCTGCACTGTGCCAAGAACCCTTTTGGGGGTTTCCCAACTTAAATGGGTTAAAAATGTAGACATAAATATGTTTACCATTCTCCTAATTTGGGGCTACCCTTGAAGAAAATTCTTTCTTTCTTAGCTTTTCAGTATCAGGGATGCTATAAATTATCTGTAAAAGTTGTCTTCCTTTGAAAAATGATTGTAAAATTTCCAGGTACCAATCACTTTAATGCTTATCCTGCTGAATAAGTTAATTAGCCACACCCAATTCTGACTATCAGCCAATCAGATTACATCATATAATTTTTTCATTCAAATTCACGAACTGAATGACAAACAGTGTAGGTCCTGATCTTCTTCAGAAGCCATCTGACCTGGAGCTACACTGTTTGCAAAGGTAGGGGTTGTAGTGAACAGCAGGATAAGAGTTAAATAGTTTGAAAAATAACTGACTAAAATGTCCTTTCCACACTTTCTTTTCTCATGTAGCAAAAATCACGAATTCAGAAGTGCATAATTTTATTTTGCCAGTATGAAGGTAGATAACCTAAATCAGATTACATTAATTGCTCTTCTCAATTATCTATGACATTTCATGATATTATCTCCCTTGAGATATGTGAATATCAAGGATGAGCAAAGGTGGTCTCAAGGGCAATCAAAGCTCTGGTAGCACTGGTGGGTCGATTGTCTTTGAGTGCAGGCTGGGAAATGGTCCTGAACAGGGATTTGAAACTGTTTCATTTAACCCTTCAAATGCCACATATTGTGCCATCTGATCTGGGTCTGCACTGTTTGCCAATGTCCCAGTCCCGGTTTTACAGATAACGCTCTTTGCACTGCACTCTGATGTCACAGCTGCAAGAATAGTACAGCTGTATACAGTAAAACCTGTGTAAGAGAGCCACCTTCGAGACTGACTTTAAATAGTGGTTGATGTGGAAAAAGTTGTCTGTCTTATAAAGGTACATGTCATGTAATTTTGCTAGCAAAATTACATGACATGTACCTTTATAAGACAGCCACCTTTCCACACCAACCACTAAGGTCAGTTTCAAAGGTGGCTGTCACACAGGTTTTACTGTACCTGGATTTTGTCTAACGCACGGTTTGATTACATTGGTCAATGACAATCACATGGACAACTCCCTTAAAAAAATTTTGGCATGTATATACTAAGGCTCGACTAAACAATTGACCCAAAAAGTTAGATAGCTCCATTTTAGCAAAAATAAATACACTGTTTTCCATATTTGTCCATAACAACATGATGTGTATGTTCCCATTTATTAACCCCACTCCTGCTGATCCCAGATATACCCAGCCTTTGCAAATAGTGTAGATCAGATCAGTTGGCTTCTTAAAAAGCCATCTGATCTGGATCTGCGCTGTTTGCCATTCCGTATGTGAATATTTATCAACAAACTGGATCAAGGAATCTGATTGGCTTACTATTTGAAGTAGGCGTGTCATCTTAATTAAGGCTTGGCATCTTAGTAAGAATCCTCTGTTTGTCGAGTAATAAATAGGATAATATGATTATCAGAAAGGCTTGAGGGTGGATGGTTCTGTTGCGATCAGTGGGGCTTAACACTTCGGATGCTGGGTAAAAATTTCAGCAGACAACATTTTGAAATATTTTTCTTATTTTTCCTAGAAAACAGAATTTGACAATTCATGCCAATTGTCTCCTGAAGAAAAAAATTGGCATGAAGTGTCTAGGAAAAATAAGGAAAATGTCACCAGTTTGATATCTGCTGGCTGATTTTGCCCATAGCATGGTAAAGTTTTAACAGTGTCCTAGATACAGATTGCAGCAGATGACATTTTGAAATATTACAATTACTCCTCCCAGGAGATATGTTTTGATATTTGATGCCATTTGCATAAAACACCATGCAAACCATGTTCAGAGAAAAATAAAATATCATCAGTTTGTCATAAGCGTAATTTTCCAGGAGAGTGCTAAAGATTCAGATTTCACACTTTGGTACTAGTTTTTAGAAAGAACTGTATTTTACCCTAAATCCTGGGAATCTCATTACCTTAACTTACTGGTCCTAAAATTTAACCCATTTTAGTCAGGAAACCCCAAAAAGGGTAACTGGCAAACAGTGCTGATCCAGATCAGAAGCTGCAGAATGTGCATGTGATCTGAGGTCTGCACCATTTGCATTCAATACAGGAATTTCTATAAAAAAAGATTAGTAATCATGACCAGACACTCTGCTGTTGGAAATAGACCAGTCCAAAAAGTTACTTTTGGGCCTTTACTACTAACAGAATTAATGGATACTACAGAAGGTATGAATGGAGAGCAATTTTTAGGCCCAAATGAGACCTTGATCAAGCCTCAGTGAACCTATCATTAAGAAGACACACCTATTCAAATATATTGAGAATTTTACCACCGAAAAATGAAAACTTTCAGGTGAAAAATTCTGGTAGTTCTCATATTTCTGCTCAAAACTTAGATTGTGGGTACTCATTAGAACTTCCTCACCAAGGTGCTTCTAATGAGTAGTACTCATTAGTACCACCGCACCAAGGCACTTCTAATGAGTACCCACAATCTATGTTTATGAGCAGAAATAAGAAAAATAATGTATATCCCTGTAAACCCCAGTTTTACTGTATAAAAGTGGGGTGTAAGTGGGTCAAAATTATATAGGCATGTTTTCGTGATACATGTTTTATAAACATCCAAAGAGTGTGAATGGCACGGTTGCATCTGCACAATCAGATGAAGATACATACTTTTTACATAATTTGCAGATATGAAATTCAGGCATTTGCTGGCTTAATTACTGTCTAAGTTAGGAAATATTTTTATGCCCCTGCCTGCCATTGGCAGGAGTGGGGCATATAGCGTTTCGCCGTGATTTTACGTCTGTATGTGCGTATGTGCGTACATGCATATGTGCGTATATCACGTTCGTAACCAGGTTCAAGTTTACCTGCAAGTTTATAGGTGCAAATTTACGTTCCCGTTTCTCTTGCAGCTAATAACTTTTATACCTTCTGGGCTAGAAAGTTGAAACTTTGTATGACACTTACCTACATCAAGACCTTTTAATCTATGGTACCTTTGCCCCAGGGCCATGCCCCTGGGCAGGGCTAGGGTTAAAATATATAACAGGTCACCAAGAAATAATCGAATGTTATTGCCATTGGGGCATAAGCCAAATGGCAGGGGCATTTTGTGTACTTTGGACACATGTCTAGTTTTCTTTGAAGTTCACATTGCATTTTATGGAGCCCGTTTTTTTTTTGTTGTTGTTGTTTTGTTTTTCCCAAATGTCTGCTAAAACATCTTTTTTTTTCATTCCAAAAATGGGCGATGGGCATTTTTTTTTTGAACATGGGCTTTTATTAGAAGTTTTACAGTAATTTGTTGATTAATTGGAAGCCAACTGAAAAATTGGAATATTAGTGAGCTGTCAAAAGCATGGTTGAGTATGGCAGGTAAAATTTACAATGAGCTAATCACAACTGCAGCAGACCACATTTTGTTTTTGTGTTCATTTATTTTTCAAAGAAAATAAGGTTTGACATTTCATGTAAATCAGCCTCCTACCAGCTTGGCAGGTGATATACATGAAATGCCAACTCTTATTTTCTCCAAAAAATAATGTAAGAAATTTTGAATGTCCTGCGGTGATTTGGCTTATATTAGTGCTTAAACGCTTATCACTCTGTGGGCAAATTCAGAGACAACAAATTGATGACTTTTTTTTTACTTTTCTAGAAGACAAGATTTGACATTTCATGCAAACTGTCTCCAAACTGTCTCAATGGAGACAGTTTGCATGAAATGTCAAATCCTGTTTTCTGGGAAAAATATGAAAAATGTTTCAAAATGTTGTCTGCTGATATTTTTACCCAGAGTGCTAAGCATTAAGGATTACATGTAATGAGAGATAGCAGCAGTATTTTTATTATATCTCCCTTGACAGGTAAAGTCCAAGGTAGATCAAATACTAACCAGGTCCTTTTAATTGGAATCCTCTGCTTTTATCATAGGCCATCATTGGAATTTAACAAATTCTTAACTTTACATTTCTCCATATCCACATGGAAGATTAATTAATATTATATATTTCATTGCACAGAAAATGTTTCTTTTAAATATTTTGGAAGCTGTATTGGCATATGACCTTGTTAAAATTAGATTTATGAAGGAAAAGGAAGTGATACTTAATGGAAATACAAATGATAAAAGCAGAGGAATCCAATTAATTGGACCTGGTTATTTACATGAAGTAATCAAGGGAGTTAACCCTTGTCCTGCTGAATAAATTAAGATGCCATGCCCACTTCTAATTTTCAGCCAAACAGATTACTTGATCTGGATTGTTCCTATAAATTCACATACTTAATGGCAAACAGTGCAGATCCAGATCAGATGGCTTCTGAAGAAGCCATCTGATCTGGATCTACACTGTTTGCAAAGGCAGGGTATATCCGGGTTCAGCAGGACAAGGGAGTTAACTGACTGCTTTCTCCTATTGTTTTTTGGCAGTTGGAGTGTGGCTTTAGCAGATAATTTGAACCATATTTGCCCGAAGTATTCAGACACCTCAACTCCTTACCATACTTGTTCTAAAATTTGAACAAGTACAATTTTCTACCCGACTTTGTGTCTGAAAATTGCTTGATGAGTGGCAAACAGTTCTGCGGCATCTCATCTGGGTCTGCACTGTTTTGCTGTCTGTGCACAAGTACTGGTAAGAACTAAGCCTGTCCAGGAAAAGTGTGGTTAGGTAAACTGACACTTAAGAATTTTGACACCCAAAGTATTTGGACACTCCAATGTATTTGGACACTCTTAAGTTTTTGTACACTCTTAAGTATTTGGATGCTTTGAGTATTTAGACACCTTATGTATTTGGACACTCTTAAGTATTTGGACACCTTAAGTATGTAGACACTCTTAAGTTTTTGGACACCATAAGAATTTGGACATTCTTTAAGTATTTGGACACTTAAGTATGTGGACATTCTTAAGTATTGGGACACCTTAAGTATTTAGACACTCTTAAGTACTTGGACAATCTTATGTCTTTGAACTCCTTAAGTATTTGGACTCCCTCACTTTTTGGACACTCTTAAGTATTTGGGCACTCTTAAGTAGTTGGACACCTTAAGTATTTGGGCACCCTTAAGTATTTGGACACTTTAAGAATTTTGACACTCATAAGTTTTTGGACACTTTAAGCATTTGTACACTTGATGAATGAGTGGCAAACGGTGTAGACCTTGGTCTGATGCTGCATTATGCAGTGTCTTAGCCAGGTCTACACTGATTTCTTAGGCTTGTTTCTCCCAATAATTAGGGTCAATACAGTAATGCTAAGCATGTGGGATGCAATTTCAGTGACAACATTTTTTAAGCATTTTTGTTTTACACTGTGTTTTCTCGAGAAAGAATAGTACCTAAGGAGACAGTTTGCATGAAATGTCAAATCATATTGCCATGTTAAAAACAATATCATGAATTTGTTATCTGCTGAATTAACCGTACTGGGTGAGTGCCAAAGGTAAATTAATCTGTTAATTGCAGCTGACATCCTTTTCAAATATGTTTTTTTTTTTTTTTTTTTTTTTTTCCAAGAAATTGAGTCTTGACATTTCATGTGAATCATCAGCCTAGCAGACATCCACATGAAATATCTAGCTTTATTTTCTCTGAAAAATAAAGAAAAATATTTGAGGATGTTGTCTGCTACAATTTTGCCTGGTGCTTTAAAATGGCTAATTTAACTCATGTAGTTTTTTTTTTTTACATAGCTTTATGAATTGTCAAACAGTGTTTTATGGGAAAAAGAAGAAAACTATTTCAAAATGTTGTCTTCTGAAATTTTCACCCAGCATGCTAAGTATTAAATAAATTGGGTTTGTAATTGTTGGTGTTTAGAAACTATAATTATTGTGATGGGCTTTGTTTGCAAGTTGCAATAAATTGCTAGTTTTATTAAAGAGAAATAATGATAATGGTCACCTGACCCAGAGCAGCCTGTGCAGTCACTGTTTCCCTGTGGTGTAACCATAACTCCCAACAAGTTTTTCAACCAAAAAGAAACTAATTTATAATTTTTTTTATTTTTCTGCAAAAACATGTTTGGGTACTCAGTAGATGCGTATTGTTGAGGCGTTTACAGCAGTATACATTCTTTTTCTTATTTCTGCTTTAAAACATAGATTGTGGGTACTCGTTAGAACCGCCTCGGCGAGGCAGTTCTAACGAGTACCCACAATCTGTGTTTTGAGCAGAAATAAGAAAAATATCAGAGTTTTTTATCTGAAAATTTTCAGTTTTTGGACGTGAAATTTTCTATATACTTGAATAGGTGTGTTTTCATAATGGTATGGGGATAAAAAAACACAAATTCATCATCATGCTAAAGGGCAAATATTACAGCAAATTTTTGTCAAGTTCAAATGGTTATTGATTATGATATAGTGGACAAATTCATACACAGTTTGAAAAAAAAATGATGGAGCACATTGATTGGCTCTCATTTTTATTGCACCTGCTTGTAGCAGGGTACGATATAGGCGTCCGATTTTCCGTCCGTCCGTCTGTCAACATTTATGTCGATGTTCGACATTTATGTCAAAGTTAGTATTTTAATCAACTACAAGACTAAACAACCATCAAACCTTGTATGAAACATCTCCCTGACCTCCTGACTTTGCGACATAGGTGCCCGCTTTTCCATTTGTCTGTCCGTCTGTCTGTTAACAGTTCTGTTATGTCAAAGTTCGACATTTACGTCAAAGTTAGTATTCTACAACAGCCATCATACCTTGCATGACACATCTCCCAGACCTCCTGACTTGGCAGGTATGTTGACCCAGTGATCTTGACCTATATTTTGCGCTCCATTGTCTTTGACACAATTTATGTTGAAGTTCCAGATTTTCTCAACTATAAGGCGTACAACTACCAAACCTTGCATAGTGCTTCTCCTAGATGTACTGACTTGGCAGGTACCTTGACCTGGCGATCTTGACCTATATTTTGCGCTCCAGTGACTTTGACATATTGTGTGTCGACGTTCGATATCTCCTCAACTATAAGGCCTACAACCATCAAACCTTGCAAAGTGCTTCTTCTCAATGTACTGACTTGGCAGATACCTTGACCTGGTGACCTTGACCTATATTTTGGCTGCAGAGACTTTGACATAATTTACGTCAACGTTCCAGATCTCCTGAAGTGTAAGACCTCTAGCCACCAAACCTTGCATAGTGCTTCTCCTAGATGTACTGACTCGGCAGGTATCTTGACCCGGTGACCTTGACCTATATTTTGCGCTCCAGTGCCTTTTACACATTTTACATCAACGTTTGATATCTCCTCAACTATTAGGCCTACAACCATCAAACCTTGCATAGTGCTTCTTCTCAATGTACGGACTCTACAGGTACCTTGACTGGGTGACCTTGACCTATATTTCGCGCTCCATTGACTTTTACACCTTTTACGTCATACGTCACCCTTCCATTTGTCCTCAACTGTAAGGCCTTCAACCACCAAACCTTATATAGCACTTCTTCTCGATGTACTGACTCGGCAGGTACCTTGACCTGGTGACCTTGACTATATTGTGCACTCCAGTGACTTTGACACGTTTTATGTTGATGTTCGGTATCTCCTCAAATATAAGACCTACAACCACTAAACCTTGCATAGTGCTTCACCTTATTGCACTGGCTTGGCAGGTACCTTGACCCGGTGACCTTGACCTATATTTCACACATTTTACGTTGATGTTTGATAACTCCTCAACTATAAGGCCTACAACCACCATACCTTGCATTGTGCTTCTCCTTGATGTACTGAATTAGCAGGTACCTTGACTCGTGACCTTACCTATATTTCATGCTCCAGTGACTTTTACACATTTTACGTCAACGTTCCATTATCATTGGGCTGTATGATACGAAAAGTCAGTGCTGAAGATATAGCCATTAGAGTGAATGGGACTGGCCTGGAATATACATTGTATGTGCCCCACTAGGCACTTTGTCTACATTTTTTTCAACCCAGTTTTCCAAGTAAGCACTGCTAAGAATGAAATAATCTTATTTAATAACCACGTTCTGATTGTGGCTCCTGTGACTTTTGCCCCAGCAGGTGCGATGACGCCTTCCCCGGAATTCTTGTTTAACCCTTATTCAGCATGCTGAATTTAAGTATTGGCAGAGGTCAGTTTAAAATAGTTTTTTCTTAAATTCCTCCTGAAAATAGTGCTTGAGGTAGCATTCAGTTAAATGATTATTTGAATGAAATGTCAATCCTAGTTTCAGGAGAGAATAAGAAAAAAATGTGAGGTAGTTAACCTCTACTGATTACCCAAGAGATTGATCATAGTTCAAGATATGATGGGGCTATTCATGTAATATTTTTCTTATTTCTTCACAAAAACATATGTTGCAGGTACTCATTAGAAGCACCTCAGTGAGGCACTTCTAATGAGTATCCACAACATATGTTTTTGTTGAGAAATAAAAAAAAAAACATCAATACTTTTGAGTAGAACAAAATTTATCTAGTGCCTTTATCTAGAGAAATGATGATGATGGATAGAAAAAGTACACTATTGGAACATATAAAGTAACCTGAAGGTATAAAGAAATTTGCGTACATATTTACCCTAAATATTTGGACTCCCTTAACTCCTTCCCATATTTGTTCTAAAATTTAAAAAAAAAAGTCTTACTACCTGTTGATGTGTCTAAAATAGTGCTGTGTGAATGGCAAACAGTGTAGACTCTGATCAGATGCCGCATTCTGTGGTGTTTGAGCTTGGTCTACAGTTTGATTAGGCCAAAATATTTGAAGTACAAATAACCAGCTTATCTTCATTGTTTATGTTCGAATTATTGTGTTGGATAGGGCTTTATTCCTTGTGCCACCTCTGACTGGAAAAAATAAAAACCCGCCCGTACACAGCTGTTTTTTTTAAAAGAAGTGCCTTAGAATCTGAATACATCTGTTTTGGTCGAAACAGTTTGCACAGTCATATGTGATTATTTACAGTATATACAATAATATGGTGTTCCAGTTTTGATGGGACATCTTCAGTAATAACATCACCAAGCTCAGCTCGGAAGTCTAACACTTAGAATACTTAACCTTTAAAACACCAATCACAATTGCAGCAGACAACATTTTAAAAATGTGTATATTCATTATATTTCATAGAAAATAAGTCTTGACATTTCATGTGAATTGTCTGCCAAGAAGACTATTCACATGAAATGTCAATACTTATTTTTAGACTGTCGTCTGCTACAAAGTTTGCTTGATGCCTTAAGAGTTGAGGAAAAATGACTGGTAACTCCTTAAGCTTAAGAACAGAGATATATATTATGTAAACAGTTAATATCACAAAAACTGAAGGAATTTAGGACTAATAGAAGGAAGGACTATAATGTTATGCCTGTTAGGAACTATGAATGAAAATGGACATTCTTACTTATGCTTTAAAGTGCCATTTACAACTGCAGCAGAGAACATGTTGATTTTTTTTTTCGTTTCACAAGAAAATAAGGCTTGACATTTTATGTGAATTGTCTGCCTAGCAGATTCACATGAAATATTGGCTTATTTTCTCAGAAAAATATTTTTTAAAACTCAAAATGTCATCTGCTACAATTATGATTAGAGCTTCATTACGAAAACTCGCCTATTCAAATATATAGAAAATTTCATCTCCGAAAACTGAAAATTTTCAGATGAAAAACTCTGATATTTTTCATATTTCTGCTCAAAACATAGATTGTGGGTACTCGTTAGAACCGCCTCGACTAGGCGGTTCTAACGGGTACCCACAATCTATGTTTTTGAGCAGAAATAAGAAAAATAATGTATACCCCTGTAAACCCCAGTTTTACTATATAAAAGTGGGGTTTAAGGGGGTCAAAATTATATAGGCATGTTTTCGTGATGAAATATCAAAGCCTATTTTCTGGGCAAACAATAAGGAAAAACAGTGTCAGTTTTTCGCCTGCTGACTAAACCCAGAGAGTGGTAAAGGTTAACATATAGGTCACTGATTTTTTATTAAATTATGTGTACTGTTTGTGAATAAATAATTTTTTTATGTACTGAAATCCTCCGACAGCTGTTTGTTCATTTCTAAAGTATAAGTAGTGAATTTACACTGCAGACGACCTTAATTCTTTAAAACTTAGCATTGTGGGTAAACATTTCAGCAGACAACATTTTGAAATACTTTTCTCATTTTCCCCAGAAAATTGGCTTTGACATTTTATGTAAATTGCCTCCTAGGAGGCAATTTGCATGAATGTCAAAACCTGTTTTCTGAGAAAAAAAATAAGAAAAATATTGTCAATTGGTGGACTGCTGAATCTTTCGAGAAGGTGATAAAGGTTAACAAACTTGTCCCAGAATTCAAACCATCAGGAAAACATGGTTATATTATGTTGACCCCCTTAAACCCAACTTTAATATAGTAGACCTGGGGTTTA